>CM031239.1:702523431-703123431 GCA_018340775.1 Taxus wallichiana var. yunnanensis
ATTTTAGATCATGAACATGACTATAAAGGAGTATAGGCTTCTTTTTATGAAGGAAAATCATAACACATAGAGGTTAGATAAATAAGAAAGGTTTTAAGTGACTAACGACCATGGGATTCCATCCGAAAAGGATGAAAAGTATCCATGAGAATCATGTCATGAGTAGAGTCATGGTACTCATATTGAAGATAAAAATTTGAAAGGTGGCAAGATAATCACATGATTCTTATTTAGTCATTGATCCTTAAAAAAGGTAAGTGGAAGGTGAATATTTCTCAAGAGACAAGAATTTAATAGACGGAAGGTGATCTAGGACTTGATTCAACCATAGAATGGTTGAATATGCAAGGCATTGAGGGAATTAGGTTTGGGTTTACCTTCGAGGGAAGATAAAAGATAAGCACTTGATCCATAGGCATGAGTAATGATATAGGGTCCAAGCCAATTAGGAGCGAACTTGCCCCATTTACTTTTCTCAGCTTTGGTTACATGTTGATTTTCCTTTAGGACAAGATCACCAACCTCTAAGATTCATTCTTGAATGCATTTATCGTGGCACGTTTGATACGTTTTTGGTACATTTGAAGGTGATCGAGAGAATTTTTATGACTTTCATCTACTAACTTGAGTTGTGCCAAACGATCTTGGTGAAAATCATCATCTTTGAGCATATCTTTGAGTGAGATATGAAGAGATGAAATTTGGAATTTAAGAGGAAAGATAACCTCTGTATCATAGACCAAAGAGAAAGGTGTGACAACATTTGAGGTGTGAATACTAGTGCAATAAGCCCTTAAGGAAAAAGGAATGTGTGTGTGCAAATCCTTACTAGTATCATCAACCACTTTCATAAGAATGTTGTTTAGGGTTTGTTAGTTGATGCAACTTGATCGTTTATTCGGGGATAATAAGGTGAAGAAAAATTGAGTTGAATGTCGAAGGCGTCACAAATTTTCCTCGGGGTTTTTTTTTTTGAATTATTTTCTATTATCAATGATGAGGCACCGAGGAACACCAAAGTGACAAATGATGCGATGGTTGATGAATTCACATATTTTCTCATCTTTTGTTGAAATGAGAGGTACAATTCCACCCATTTAGTGTAATATTTGGTTGCGGTAATAATCCATTGATGACGTTGGGAATAATGAGGGTTAATCTCTCCGACAAGATCCAAACCCCATTGAGAGAAAGGCCAAAGGTCTCGTGCGACCTATAAGGCATGATAAAGATTAGCACGTTGCTGACATTTCACACAACATTTGAAATAGTCACAACAGATCTTGGTTTAAGGTTGGATAGTAATAGCCAAGGTGAAGGATGTGCTTAGCAAAAGCAAAGCCACTGAAATGACCTCTTCAAATCCCGTTGTGAACTTCCTTAATGGTGTATGGGATTTTAGAACTTGTAAGGAATCATAAGAGGATACCGTCAAGGCCATATTTATGAAGAAGACCACCCATGATGACATAGTGAGAGAAAATTTTGAGGAAGGCTCATTTGTCTATTGTGAGTAATATCTAGAGGTAGAATTGAAAGGGAAAGGTAGTTAGTAAACTACTTATACCAAAAGACACATGTGCTTTCAATTTTTCCTATAAAGTCAACGTCTCGGATTAGATAAGAACATGATTGCAACCTTTTTACTTGTGACAAAGATTTTAGAGTCGATGGCGAAGTGGTTATTTGAGAAGCGAGACATGCCATGGTGTCCGTGAATTCGTTAGTGGAACGTGGGGTGGTTTGAAGTTCATAATGGTCAAAGGTAGTCAAAATCATGTCAACATGATGTTTATAATTTTGAAGTATCTTATTACAACACTGATATATACCATTGACTTGGTTCACAACCAGTTGAGAGTCGCCAAAGATATTAATTGATTTAGCATATAAGGTTATGGTAGTTTGAAGACCTAACACGAGTGCTTCATATTCAACAATGTTGTTAGTACAATCAAAATCTAGTTTAAAAGATAATGGAATAGGATCACCATCAAGAGGAATGAGGATAACTCTTGCACCACCCCCATGTTGACATTTGGAACCATCGAAGAATAAGGTCATCTAGCAAAGCATGTAGATCGTCTAGGAGAGGGTAGCAATGGATTCATCAAGGAAGTTAAAGTTAGAATATTGGTTTCTGGAGAGAGGTGTGTCTGTGATTTGGTAAGCAATGGTTTTTCCTTTGACATAATTTTGATGGATGAATTCAAGATCTAGGTCTGTAAGAAGCATGATCCAACATGTAACATGTTGATGTTGGTAAGGCTTAGCGTACATGTAATGTAAGGGTTCAGTATTGGTGACAATGAAGGTTTTGTGGTTGAGTAGGTAATGGAGAAGTTTAGTGGCAACAAATACTAAGGCTAGGAAATTTTTTTGGCATGAGTATATCTAGTCTCGTAGTCTAAAAGTGTACGACTTATATAATAAACCACTTGCTCCCTATGTTACTCGTTGTGATGAATGAGCATGGCACATAAGGAATGATCACCCAAAATGCAAATGTAAAATGGTTGGTACTCCTTAGGTGGAATGAGCACGAGTGGTTGGGGAGGTATTGTTTTAAAGAGTCAAAATATTTGTGGCATTCAACATCCCATTTTAAGGATACATCCTTATTGAGAAGATGATGAAATTGATGGAAGCGGTCGAAAAGCTAAGATATAAAGCAATGAATAGATTTCAACTTGCCTTGCAAACTATGAAGTTGACAAAGGTTATTAGGTGGAGGCATCTTGAGAATAGCCTTGATTTTAGTTGGATCAACTTCAATGCCACATAAAGAAACAATAAAACCAAGGAGTTTCCCAAGATAATAACAAAGACACACTTCTTAGGTTGAAGGCAAACACACTATTTGATGAGATGGTAAAATACAACCTTAAGGACTGCAAGGTCTTTAACCCGATGTTTTGATTTGGCAAGAAGATCGTCGACGTAATCTAAATCCTAGTTCATAGAAACCAAAGCTAAAACACTTCCAAGAAAAATGATGGAGGAAGGTGTGGGCGAAGTGGTGGTTAGTGAGATATCAAGGTCGAAGGAAAATGGTCGAGTTTAGGAAGGTGGTTCAAAGTAGCAGTAGGTAGGAGCATCAAGTCCCCCATACGTTAAGTTCATGCGAAGGTGGGGAGGACCATAGGGGAAAACATCGCCTACATGGTGATCATAGTGGGGATGTTTGTGAAGGTTACCATACTCTTGAGGAGTAAGGAATGTGTCAATGTTATAAAGGTGATACTCCCCAGAGTGAGACATTGAAAAACACCTTCTAAGGGATCAATATTTGGTATGTGGTTAGCGGGAATGGATGAATCACTGGATGGCTAGGAAGAAGCATTGGATGTTTGAGAAGTAGATGGGTTGGCTGATAGGTTAGCTGCAAAAGATGTGATAGAAGTGGGAATAGAGGAGTTGGTTCTAGAAGATTTAGTGGTATAAGTGGTGGATGAGGTAGGCGGCAAAGAAGAGACGTTAGTGGTGGTAGATGGGATATTAGCTGAAGAAGGAGTGACAGTGGTGGTAGATGCCTTAACTGGGATAAGGACATCGTTAGGTCGGTAGAGCATGTTATAGGTTTTAAATGGTGAAGGATTAGTTGGGATGGTGTAGTTGTTTCCTTCATGTTCAAATTTTAAACAACGGTGTAAGGTTAAAGGAATACAACCCATGTCACAAACCCATGGTCATCCAAGCAATAGGTTGTACTAGAATTCCCCCTCTAACACATATAATAATTTAGGAATGGCATGACCACCCATGCGAATGTGGATAATGATGGTGCCGAGGGTAGAAGTCATGGCATCATAAAATGAACACAACATAATTGGGTTATTATGCATGCAACTTGCAGGGATGCGCATTTGGTTGTATGCATGTGAGGAAATGATTTTGATACTCACACCTCCATCGATCATAGTGCATTGAACATGTATATTATCAATGTAGATAGAAATAAATAGGGCGGGGTAAGGATCATCCGATTGGAGAGGTAAAATCTCGCCATCGAGAAGCCGAGGTCAATTTCAAAAGGTTAGCTAAGATGTTGGTGTAAGACCCTACCAATGGATCATAATGTGAAGTAAGTGTGGGTCTGGATGGAAGTGTGGGTGAATTTGGTGGGAGAGGTGTCATTGGAGGTGGAATCGGAGGTTGAGTAAGTTTGACTACTTGTTTGGTAGATAGTACGGTTTTGGGTTTGGGTTGCACCTTCTTGGGTAAAGGTGTAGTAGGTGAACTAGTTGTTGGAGGTGGTGTAGGTTTAACTACCTCTTTGGAAGGTAGTGGGGTTTGGGTTTGGGTTACACCTTCTTGGGTAAAGGTGAAGAAGGAGTGTGTGATGTAGAAGGGAAAGAAGATGGCGAAGGGGACCAGAGTTAGCCAAGGTGATAATGGAGGTGCGGTGAAGGTGGTGGTAAGAGGCAATGTGGAAGGGACTAGTTGAGGAGAAGGGAATGACATGGGTAATGATGAGGATACAAGAAGTGGTGTAGGTATAGGAGGTAGAAAGTATGTAGGTAACGGTGAAAGCATAGGTTGTGTAGGTAATTTGTGTGGAACAAAGGATCATGACGAGGAGGTGGGTTGTTTTGTTTTTGTTTTACCTTGGGTCGGAGGATTTTTCAGGACCATGTGCAAATCCAAAGGTAAGTGTTGCAAAATTTTCATTGATAGTGAAAGTATAGAAAATATTGTTTCATTAAAGGTGGTTGAGAATATAATATAAAGTAAAAAACTATGTCCTACTCCTTATGATATTTTTTGGTTACAAAAATGACATCATGTACTAGTTAATGATAAATGTTCAGTTGAATTTAAAATTTGAAACTATAAGAATAATGACATTTATAACATTATACCTATGGATGTTTGTCATATCTTACTTGGTATACCTTGCAATATTATAGAATATCAATACATGATTAGAGAGATAATACTTACACCTTGGAGAAATATGGTAACAAGTATACCTTGCACCATTAAGGAACAATAGTGAATAATTTGATAGTAGTCCTAGAATAATAATGATGGCTGATAAAGAGTTCTTGTAGGAGGTGAGGAAAGAAGAAGATATTTTTTCATTGGTTCTTATTGAAAATGTAAAATCAAAATCGAGAGGAAATGAATTCTTAAAAGTATCAAAGGGAGATCAATACCATTAACATAATGATGTGAAATCTCTACAAAGAGCTCAAACATAAACCATACATGTATTATAGTTTGCGTCAAAGGAATAAACACCTAGAAATATATATGGTATTATAAAGAACAATGTAAGGGAAGTTAAGAAATTGTGGCATAGAGTAAATGAAGAAGGAGAAAAAATAATATAAGAAAAATCTTGTGAGGATACTAAATGAGTAACAAATCATGAAGAAGAGAACAATGATGAAAGGGAGAATGTACATTTGATTAAATCTCTCACAAGTGTGTGGAAATGGTTAAGTGGAGAGGAATAATTACAAAATATGTCAAAGAAAAGAATTTATGAATAAGTTGAGTATGGTTGTTTCACATGATTCTTAGATGTTTCTTTGAATTATCGATGAAACAGATAGGGTAATGGGCATAGGAGGAATACATGTTCAAATGTTGGTTGTGGGTTGTTGCATGTGTATGACTTCGAATCCACAACCGATCATGAGAGGTTCCTTTTAGCTAGGAGGAACTACCCGTAATGAAAAGCAAGACCACGAAAAGAGTTAAACAATATATGTAGTGAACTCCTAGTGTGTGCTATATCTAGGAAGTGTGATACTTCCTGATACATGTCAGCCATTGTTTAAATTTTTTTAACATGAATAATAAAGTAAATCCTATTGTAATTTGAAATGATTTAGGTATCTCACTTAAAACACAATAAGAAAGATCTAATCTAACAGGCTAGGCTAGAGTAGGATCCAAAGGTCAAATAGTTGGTTCTGGTTCTCTGCAGGTCTGACAGAAATCTCAGGTAGATCACAGGTGCATAAGGGTGGGGTGGAATTAGGTGGATAGGTCACTGTTTTGAGCTGTATGGGAAAATACAGAGACCGATGCTGGTTAAGGGTGACCGACGATAGTTAGGTGTAACCGGTGCCGGTTACTGTGGAAAACTGGGAATGCCACAAAATGAGTTTTGGGGCCTCCTTTGTGATTGCACAAAGGACTTTGGTTGGTCGGGATGAGGTATTGGGTGATTTGGGTAGGATTTGGCAAGGTTTTTAATGGGTATATGGAGGGGGAATGTTGAAGGAGGTCAATGGGTGGCTAGGTAAACAATAGGTGATAATATAATGATGAAATGAAATGAACCAGAGAAGTATAACATTTTACTTACTTGGATTCTGGTCCTGGATGCCTGTGAGTGAGGGATGGAGGTGCTGGTAAGAGGTTGAAGGCTGTAGGTGATCACCAATCATAGGAGAGATTCTGCATGGGCTGCATGTGCATTCCTCTTTGCTTGGTTAGATTAGATCATTGTTGGGGTGGCTATGCAGGAGAAAATGCTTGATCTCCTTCCTTGCATGCATGTTCTCGCTAGAATTCGATCTCAGAAGATGTGATATCTCTCAGGAAGATCTCAATGTTTGCCAAATTTTTCCAATATTTGTCAACCTTCAAAATAAGGTTGTTTTGGGGGTTAAAAGGGTAACCGATGGTGGTTCCGCTTAATCGGCGATGGTTAGGGCTAATCGGCATCGGTCAGGTGAGATTTCCTAGGTTTACTAAACTAGGGAGATCCTCTTGATTTTCTTAGATCTCGTGTTGTTAACCCATGGATTAAACTGGAAGCTTCTTGTGAGCATGTGGGAATGTGGTTAGAGAGAATGTAGGCATTGATTTTTAGGGTTTGGGTAAGTCTTAGTTAGTTATGGCAACTTACTAAGAATAGGTCTTAGGGTGAGTTGGCTTGATGAGGTGTCTAGGTGAAGTGTATGTGTGGATATTATTTAAATTAAGATATTTAAATAATAAATATGGTGAGGATAATGAATTAATTTAATTAGATTAATTAAATTAATATTAGTGAGGTGAAGAGGGCCATGGCTAGGTGAATGTGATGAAGGGTGCTTATTTGTCGAAGGACCAAAGGGGAGTGTGACCTAATTTTAGTGTCTACAATGGTATGAATAATGAATTCATAAAGGGAGAAGTAAGCAAGGTTTTTTTGAAGGAACAAAGCATCAAAGAAGATGATCAAATAGGATAGTGTACATTACAACATGAGGAAAAAGTATTTGAATTAATGCTAAGAGGAGCACAAAATGTTAAACAAAATTAAAGTAGATCAAAAAACTAATCGGGATTGAATTTTAGAAGGATATAAGTTTTGTTTCTAATAACATTTAGAGGGACCAAGGAGTATCCATGTTTTAGATCTAATACTTTGTCAATTCGTGTTTGTGAAGGTACATCTATTGAGGAAATGAAGGCACTAGAAGATGCTATGAAAGTGGAATAAATATAGTCACCATGTGAAATCATTCAAATAATTAAACATGAAGTAGCCACTCTAAGAGTTCTCAAAGAACATGAAAAGAATGTAATATTTTATAAAACATATTTTATTCACTAGTTTACATGGAATGATTGAGTAAAGAACCGGGATAGAGTTAAAAAGAGATGAAACAATCCATGATAATGAAAAGAATGGAGAGTAGGAATAGGTCTTCGATAAAGGATATATAGACTTAGTTTTGACTCATAAGTATTTTCAAAAGGAAGAAGAGCTAGTACTATAGCTCATAGACAATGATGAAGGAATAAAGAGAAAGATAAGACCTATTATGTTTGATGAGAATCAAGAGGTTGAAATGAACTAAAATCGAGAGAAATAATTATGAAGATATATCATGAGCAGGAGCTCATGATTTTTTTCCTACCTTGGGTGTCTCGATGCAATGGCATCCTCCATAGTCTATGTATATAATTTGATCTTCATTGTGTTCGAGTTCTTAGACCTTGATTTGGAAAATAATCCTTGTTGATGTGTCATTTTACTACATTCGCTCTCCAAATTACCTTATATTTAGTTTTCCCACCCAAATTTGAAGTTTTAAAATTTGAATTTTGAGGAAGGTTTAAATGAATTCTTAGGGAGAATATTATTGTTTTTATTATGTACTCGTTTTATGCACCTAAGAAGAATTAATAACATTAGTGGTAATTCTTGAACATCTAACTCATGTATAAATCCAAACTATGAGCATCCTTGTTATCTTGAGTGGGAAACTACAACATAGTTAGAAGCTTCATAACTGAATTTGTATGGATGGTAGTAGGAAATCACATTCATTTAAAGAGGAGAGGGTAAGAGGTAGTTAGAAACTATTTTAGTATGAGAGGAGAAGGTGGAAATCTAGGAAGCATGGGTTGAGCAATTGGGAAAATGAAGAGAAAACAAATTAGAGATCTAAAATTCGAGATTCTGTAATTTGCGACAAAGTTAATAAACTCAAAAAATAATGGTTTTGTAGGACAATTACGGTTTATCACGTTCTATTTGAGTGAGGAAGATGTGTGGCTTTAATAAATAAGAATGAAAGTTCTTGGATTGTACATTTGTTACTATGTTGAATTGTTACATGCTTGAAAGTGAAAAACAAACTCTATGTTATTTATTTGGATAGTTTATTATTCCAATATGCTCACACTTCTTGGTTTATCAAAGTTTTGAATCTTGATAGAAACATTGAGGAGTGTGTAAGATTATTTTAGATATTGTGGAAATCAAATCATAATTTTATATACGTGCACACATTCTTAAATAAGAGATTATTCCCTCCATTTGTGTCTAGGCATCGAGGTCCTAGTATCTAAAGGAGGGTAGTGTTTTATTAAGTAAGGGATTAAAACCAACCAAATGGGTTGTTTGTACATTATTGGTGTGTGGAGATTTATGTTGATTTGATCAAGTTTTGAAAACTTGAAATAACTATCACATAACTTTGTCATTGTTATTCAAACTCTAAGAGTCTGAGGGCTATTGTGTCACATTGTGTTGTTTTGCCATCCGGCTATCCCAAATAGAAAGGGGTGGTCATTTTGTGAAGCATAGGAGAAATAAGGTAAGGTAAATTCCTATGAGAAACCAGGGTCATATTACTTTTGTTCCCCTACTTTGAGATAGAGACAATCTAACTTAGGATCCTAAAATTATACTCAGTGATTACTAAGAGAAAAGAATCTTGAAAATGAATGGTTTTCATCTAAGACCTTGTTAAAGAGTTGAAAATGATTCTGTAGAGATATATAGGCATATAAGTGGAAGTAAATGTTTAAATTTATGGTCCATTCTTCTCCCTTGTCTAAGATTTTAAAACCCTTATTAAGAGGCTGAATGTACATCCAAATTCTTTTAAGGTAAAGAGGACTAGAAGATACATTTGTAATTACCTAGGATTTCCTATGGAAGGGGTGAAATATTGAAATAGTGCTTTGAGAGAAGGATTAGTGTGTTAAGACCGAAGATTGAATTCAAACTGATCTTAAAAACAATCAAATATAAATTGACAAAGTTTTAAGAAAGTATAACCCTATATATTTAAATGAAGGCTTACTACAAACATTTCCCTAACATTTCCACTCTAAGGATAATAAAATAAGTGAATTCAAGCTTGTGGGTATAGAGACAAAAAAAAATCCTTTGAAACCCTTGTTCCATCCCCGCTACACTAAATTTCTGGTTAAGAGTTTGCCTCTATGTTTTAGCAAAGATTATCACTATGTTTTAGAATATGGGATATGAGAAAGTAACTGATTTTAAAGAGAAACATATTTTTAGGTCCTTTGGAAGTTTCCATAAGTCTAAATATATTTGAAACCTTAGTATTCAATATTTTCATTAAGATGATACTATTTTAAATCGTAAATACCATGTTTTTAGTCTTTCATAGTTTGAATTTGGTAAATTTTTAAGTTGGGATTTACCCTTCACTACATTAGTTGAGTATAAGTAGGTTCATAGTTGGTACTTCATCACTTTGGTTCCATTGACGATAGATTAAAATAATGAGGCTACGAAGCTATACTATCTCTGATACTACAATCAAACACCAAAATCAATTATATATAAGTAGATAACAACAAATGTGTATAACACTAAATAACATTAAAAAACACTAAAATTCAACAATAAAACACCAATTTTGATTGAACACCACTAGTGTTAGTTGTGTAGTAGTTATGTCAAAAAATTAGCACCCTAGGAATTGCACATTATAGATCCCTACTTTTGACTAACATGGGATTGTCTCAAGGTGTGGGACCCTTGCAATTAAGAAAAACCTCTAGAGAAGGTTGGTTCCTCTACCTATTCCTAATCCTAAAAGTACTCCTAGAAAGGGAAATGCAACTAACCACTTCTAATCTATTAATTCCAAGGGACCCAAGAGAGAGAGAGAGAAATGCATAAAATGTAAATCCTAAGCTAAGGAAGATGAAAACACCAAGAAAAAGGGGGTGAATATATTCTAAGTGAAAATAGGGAGTAAATAAAGTGGGAGAGGGAAGAAATAAGTTCCAAAGTCTGAAACAATATTCAACTCTCCATTTTTGTGGAGCACAAAAATCAAGGGTCCTGTAATAAGATCAAAACTTGCACAATATACCTGCAAATACAATGGAAGGCAAGAGATGCAATGTCTGCTTCGAGTTAGGGAAATAAAATCCACAAAAAAACTGATTTTATTGCTCAAAATGATGCACAATCCATTACAATATAGGCACAAGACAAGAATCCTTCACAAAATGCCCAAATTCGAGGCCTGCAACTCACAAATGACTCTGGAAATTTTTGACAGAGTTCCTTTACATTACAGAATGTCTCCCTTCAAAATGAGGTGAATTTTACAATATATAGATGAAGATCCTTGAAATTACCTCACCAACCAACATGTTTCATTAAAGAGGTATGGGAAGCCATACAAATTGGTCCTTTTCTTACACTGGAAAGTCATGGGCACCATACCTCATTAAAATGGTAGTTGATCAACTTTGTAATGCTTCCATTAATTCCTAGTTCATTCTTGGTTTCAGTTGGTTGCATGCATTTTTACTCCCGGATGGAAGCATTGTATTTCCCTTATGGCTAGTTACATTATTCTTCTAGTGTCATCTCGAGAGCATAAATTTACCTATCGGTCGGTAGCACTCATTCCATTGTTTACCTGCTATTGACCGGTTGAATAAATGGAACCGATCGATAACATATTTTCCTTACTACTAGAACCTCACCTCATTATGGCTCGAACACTTCCTTTCCGCTACCGCCAAAGAGAGCGTAAACTCTATCTGTTGGATGGTAGATAAATACAACTGACCGGTAACATATTTTCATTTCTATTGGCACCTTTGTTGTCACCCGACTACATCTCATTCGTTTCCAGTGCAACCGGTCATTGGTAGCACCAAAAATGCTATCGGTAGTAGCATTAAAAATTTCTACCGACAACCACTTGATTCCTATGACCTGCTGGCACTCGCCTTCGCATCGACCCCATGTTACCATCTGGTAGCACTAAACATGCTACTGGCTGGTAAAATCCATACATGCTACTGATTGGTAGCATTTTGAGTGCTACTAGCTGGTATCACTAAGGATGCTACCGCAGTTCCTTACGACATTTCCTCCTGTGACCTACCTGTTCATACTACCGACTTGTAGCATTAAAAATTCTACTGAACCAATAGCATCTATTGATGCTATTGGTAGGCATTAAGCCCCAAAAATACATAACTTGTCGAGATCTCCTATTAAAATCAACTTGGCCCTTCGTCATACTCGCTATCTCATCATGAGTTAAAACCAACTCGATCAAGCCAAAAAATGAGCTACCCCGAAGATTGCAAAGCATTATTTTTCCCCATCAACCGCCAACACTCAAACCTGTTAAGTTGTCCATTTTGCAGGGGTGCAAAAAATGGATAACAATTGGCACTCGTGGGGTGATCTACTAAATCTAAAAGAACAATGACCTTAGAGGGTCCATTAGGCATGGAGTCGTACTAATTGCTGAAACTAGTTTGTCATTTGAGAATTCAGCCCTTAAACTTCTGAAACACTGTTGAGCCTTCCATTTCTTAAAACCCTTGGTTGGAGACTGACTGTTTCACCACAAGACCCTACCTGAAACTGGAAAGTGCAAGAGAAATAAAGGTACAACTATATACAAACAACAAATTCATACATATCCCAAATAGAACATGCAGAGAGTGCACAAGCACTTATTACAAAGGCAGCTCCTAAACTATAATAGAGTAATTTGCTACAATAACTTGGAGGAATTATAAATTCTAAAATAATATATACAAGGAAGATAATTCACTTAGTAAAAATTCTTGAGATAGATTCCAATGACTGGAATATGTACTTCTTCTCCATCCATATTAGATAATAAGAATTCATTGTTAGTCTTAAGTCCGAAATCAAGTAAGGGCCACTCCATATTGCATCAAACTTGGAGTGTCTTCCTAGTTTGGCTTTGTCTGCATCCCATTTTAGAACCAAGTATCCTTCTTGGAAGATTTTATTTTTTGTCTTCCTATCAAATCTCATCTTGATTTGAGCTTAGTCCTTCTCCATTGTTTTCATGGCTTGGTTTCTCAACTCTTATAGCTCCATGAGCTCGCCTACCTGACTTCTATGGCCTCAAACTCAAACAACTCCAGTTGTTTGATAAGCTCCAAAGTTGGTAGCTCTAGGGATATCGCGCTTACCTCCCTTCCATAGACCAAATTAAAAGGAGAATAACCAGTTGACTTCTTAGGAGTGATTCTATCAGCCCACAAGGTTTATTTCAGTTTGGTATGCCAAGTCCTCTTGTTCTCATCTAGAGTTCTCCTTATAATCTTTAGCAAGTTCTTGTTGGTGGACTCAACTTGGCCATTACCCTAAGGGTAATAATTAGAAGATGTGCTCAAATAGATGTTATTCCTAACAGCCCAGTCAGATATCTTTTTCCCAAGAAAATCCAAGGCATTATCTGATATTATAGTGGAAGGGACACCAAACCTTTAATAGAAATCTATAATGTGTGCTTCATTTGACTCCTTGAGTGCAAATGCTTATGGCCACTTGGTGTAGTAATTTGTGGCTGTTAAGATCCACTTGTGGCCTAGGCTATAATTTGGGTTTTAATCACTCCAATAAAATCCATACCCCATTTCATGAGTGGCTCATTTACAGAAATGGGAAGAAGTGAAAGGGTTGTTAGCTTCTCTTATCCCATAAAGAAGGTGCACCTTTTGTATTTCTTGATCAATGAGTGGAAATCATTGAAAATATTATGTCAAGTAATAACCAGCTTTAATGATTCTAAGAGGTAAAATTCATGCAATACCCTCTCTATCTAGTCTTTATTTATGCATCTTAGGAGGACACCATTCACATACCTTTTGAACAAAACATTATCTACAAGCACATACGGTATAGTTTGCAGCCTGAAATACCTTCTTTTGGCCTTGTTCAAACCTTGAGGGATTTGATCTATTTGAAGGAAGCATGCTATATCCTAAGTCTAGCAAGGATCGGGTGAGGCATTGGCTGATCACTCTTGATCATCTTGTAACACCAAAACAGCTCCTTCATCACCCCTCGACTCGGAATGTGTATTTGAAGATAGTTGTTCACATAACCCTTTTCCTCTAACTAGTTTGGCCACATTGATGTCAATGTCATACTCCATGACCTTGGTTATCTAACCAGCTCCTTTTGTCATTAAGCTCCTTATTTAAAAGAAATTCTTTTCCACCAAAGCATGTGTACCTAATTATATTATTTGACATTAGATGCCTAAATTCCTTTAAACTTACTATCATAGAAATGACATGTTTCTCAATGAATGAATACCTCACCTCATAATATTCAAGGCCTTGGCTAAAGAATGCAATAGGTTGCTCCAGTCCTTCTTGATTCAGTTGTACTAGTATTGCAGATATTGCATTTGTGCCACCAAAAGCATATAGAGTAAAATCCTTCAAAAATATGGATTTATGAGGGTTGGAGTCTATGCAATGGCCTTCTTTATAGCTTCAAAGCTTTATTTTCCTTCAGATTCCATTTGAAAGCCATGTTATTATTTAGCATTAACATTATTGGTTTGACCGGATTAGAAAAATTAGGAACAAACCTCCTAACAAAATTGATTCTCCCCAAAATGCTTTGGAGAGTCTTCTTGTGATTCAGAAATGGTAGAGTAAGAATAACTTTGACTCTTTCTGGATCAATTATTAGCCCTTATTTAGACACCATGTGGCCTAATATCTTGCCTTCATGAACTAGGAATACATGCTTCTTCAGATTTAGAGACACTCTAAATCTCCTGCATCTTTGGAACACTTTCCTAAGGTGATGGAGGTGGCTTGTTGCGTTCTTGGAAAATATAGTAATGTCATATAAGTACACAAGAACTATCTTGTTTATCAACCCCTTGAACTCCATGTCCATATACCTTTGGAATTTTTCCCCAGTGTTTGACAACCCAAATGGCATCTTCTTATGATCATATGTGCCCCATTTGGTGATGAAGGGTGTCTTGAATTGGTCTTCCTCTTTCACCATAATTTGATTGTAGCCCAAGTAGCCATCTAGAAGTGAAAACCTCTCTGAACCAACTACTACTTGCGAGATTTTCTCCATGGAAAGAAGAAGATAATGGTCTTTGATTGAATCCATGTTCAAGTCTCGAAAGTCCATGCACAACCTAATTTCTCCATTTATTTTCCTGAACGGAACAAAATTAGAAACCTATGAAGATTGCTTGATTGGAAAAATAAATGCTTGCCTCAATGAGCTTGTTAAATTCCTTCTTCATGAGAGGCTCGATATGAGGGTTCACCGGCCTTGTATTTTTCCTAATGGGCTTAGATTCTAGATCTAATTCCATAGTATGTTGTTCCAACCTTGTATTAAATCCTCTCAATTCCTCGTAGCTCCAAGCAAGGACATATGGGAATTCTTGGCAAATTTGTATGAAATCATATATTTCCTGGTCAGTACTTACTTTGCCTAGTTGGAGTACTTTACCCTCTCCAACCGAAATGGGCTCTGAAGCTTCCCCTTTGACCTAAATATTTTCCTTCTCCTTCCGGAACTGGTCATTGGGATTGACTCTAATGTTACCAAGCCTTTTGGGAGTTTATTTGTTCTCACTAGACTACTTTATCACCATATTGCTGCTCTAATTTGTTTTGATTCTTGGTGGATAATTCAGCTTCTTCCTACAAGAAATTGATGATTTGTTGATCACTTTTGAACACTTTCCAACCTTGTGACATTATCAGGTACAATAGGTCTTACCACCATTTTTATATGAGACTAAAATTTTCTTCTTCAATGTCCTCAACCACATCAAACCTTGCTCCAATTTCCCCAATTCAGCAATAACATCATTCTCTTTTCTAGGAATGGCCTAGATATTGAAGGCATCAAAATCCTCTAAGAGGTCCCATACCCTATATTTATATGTTTTGAGAAGATCATTTTTGGTTGCATGGGAACCTCTAACCTGGTCCACTATTAATTCATTGTCCCTAAAGACCTACAGATTTTTACATTCATTCTCCTTGCCCATTGTAGTCCATGGATGAGTGATTCATACTCTGTTGCATTATTTGAACAACTAAACTGAAATATAAAAGTAGAGTAGTATTTGATACCTTTGGGAGATACCAACATTAATCCTCCTCTTGCACCTTGTTTGCTCCTTGAAGCATTGAAGAACAATTTCCAAACTTCATTGTCATCTTCATCATCTAGTTTGGTGATGTTAGGAAGAGGTGTATTTTATTCATGTAGACAATAGATGCCTAGTTCAACTTCCTCCATCTCCTTGTATGGATCATAGCCATGCCTCTTGTGAGCCCACTCATCAAGTGTCAAATCCGGGATGCCTCCAACCTTAGTATCTACTTCCTGAGTGTTTGGGAAATATTCTTGATCAAAAGCTGAGTAGTTGGCATTGATTGGACTTGGCATGTAAGGCTCAATGTGATAATTGGAAATTGGTTCAGATCGGATTATAGCTTTAGCTCCATACCTCATTCTGAAGAGCATGTGGGACCAATTAGTTGATAGGTACCTGTCAATTTTAGCTATGAAATCCCTTGACAAGAAAAAATAAAAGAGTGGTGTTAAATCAATTACTGATATGTCATGTTGAACTGAGACATTAGGACATGCATGTAATGTGAGGTTTAAACCCTTTATGATCCCAACAGTTCCCACCATTTTCCCATCTAATTTCATCATTACTTTAGAAATAGGATCATACTTGAGGCCTAGTTTATCAGTAATTTGTTTAGGCATTACTGAGCTACTTGCCCCGAGATTCGATCATGCAATTGTGCACCACTTTGTCCCCTATAATCAAGGACACATAAAATGGTGGAGGATTTGAATTTCTGCTTAGTTGACCCTCCTTTTTTTGTACTGCATTGATAAGGACCTTCTCTTGATCTTTGGGCGACTCAATTGAGATGGGTAAGTTAGCTATGGTTGTTTGTAAAAGATCCCTTTGGCTTGGAATTTCTAATGATTCCCACATGGAGATAATCACATTGTTTTCCTCATGTGGTCAATAATGTTGAAATGAGGTGAATTTTTCTTTTTCCCCTTTACTTGGGTACTACCTTCACTTGCACATGAGCTGCTACAATAGGTACTCTAGGCCAATTTTGTAATCATGGGACTATATTTGAGCTACCAACTCCTTGGGGTGTGATAAAAGGTTGAACAACACTGTATTTGATGATTTTCCTCCCTCTATATTTATTTTCTTAGACCTTGTGTTGGTTGTTAACCTTGAGGAAGGATGCTGATTTATACCACATAAATCCTCTGTTTTCCAATTTACTAGTGAAGTATCATTCTGGGGTGCCTTTTGAGTGCTTGCTTTCTTCTCCATTCATTTCTTGAGACACACCAACAATTTTTACCATCAAGTCCTGGTTTAACATACCATTGAAACATGTTGCCTGATTATGGGGTTGACCACTGCAGAAAAACACCATTCATATTCATGTGCAAGATTATTCTGGATTGGAACCAAGGCTCTTGATGTTGAAGGTGTATTAGGATTGTATGGTTGAAATGGTCTAGTAGCTAGGGGTTGTCCTTGATTTTTTTGCATCTTGAACAAGAGGTCTATTAGACTGATATGGAGGCCTATTTGGTTGGGCTTGAGGCTGATAAGGTCTAAAATTTTGGGCTTGCTGCCTCTTGAGGGTTACCAACTCATTCCCTAGGTTCTGTAATTGCTTCATGACTTCTTGGAGTTCAGTTGAGGTACTAGAAGAAGAGGTAGAAACCTCATTGGAACTTTGATTTCTAGGGGTAGGAATAGGGGCTAATGTAGGAGTTTGAATAGAACTAGGATTCCCGTGGCCTAGGTGTAAGTTTTCCAGCTTGAATTATATAGTTTTCAGCCCTAATAGTTTTGACATAAACGTGGGTAAGGTTACCCCTCCCATTTATTGCATCATAACAGATATATCAGAATTTAAAGCTTCAAGGAAATAGAGGAATGCACCTTTAGTAAATGGCCTTATGGAAATTGGAATCTTGTCCCACGTTCTTTGAAACTAGAAATTGAAATATTCCATTTGTTTATTTGGAGCTCTCTTGATTCTCGGTCAATTTCTCCAAAAGAGATAGATTATCTCTGTTTCACTCGGAAATGTTTCGCTCCTTTTAGAAAGCAGAGATAAGGTTAGGGGCTAGGAGGAATACCTGTGGAATGTCGAGATGGTGTGCGCGTCTGCACCGTAGAGAAAGATCAAGCCGATGCGAAGAACTCCTTTTTGTCTTGGAAGGACTACTGGTTTTGACGAAGATGCAAGTTGATCTCCTCTCTCGCAAGCACTTCGGTTTCTTTACTCGTCTCGCTTGATTAAATGAAGATCGGACTGACTGTTCTCGCTCGCAATGCCTCTCGCTGATCCGTAAATCCTTTGACCGATCTCCAAAATGAAATTCTCGATCCGTTGTTTTGGTTTGGGAGCCCATTTACGGGGAACCGATGGCGGTTACGTAACCGACGGCAGTCGAGTAGAACCGCATTGGTAAGGAAAAGTAGGCTATTTTTAGTAAAATAGCCCACCTTCCCTGCTTTTCTCCCGAGAGATCAGTTGCGGGCTCGGTCAAGTGACTAGAAGGTCGGTTTTGGGTGCGAGAAAGGGGTCATTAGTTATGGGTGTAGGTGTGGACCAAGTTATGGGTCTTAATTAGGTTAGTTTTAGGGTTAGGGCTAGGTCATGATGAAGTGGCAAAGTGAGGTGGTAGGTAGGGTGATGTGGATTTATCAATTAGAAGGCAATTAATAAATAATTGTGTAAGGTTTAGGTGATGAGGTTATATTGCGAGATGAGATGCGGGTCACAAGGGGTCGTAAGACACGAATTTGGTGTCTACATTAGCCCCTTATCGCCCAGCCGTGTAGCTTGTTTTGTAAAGTCGCATGACAATAATATGAAGTGGTTTCTCCTGTTAAGGATATAGGTAATCCCCCTCAAATCTATCATAGATTGAGTGAACGGGAAATCAGGGATAGGGTTGATAAAGGGTGAATGTTGTAGAGAGGATGGTAAGGTGGTGGGGTAGGTCCACGGAGAGCGGATGCATGTTGAAATACAATAAGACGACTAGGGTACATGATTTGACGAGCAAACCAAAGAATGTATAGGCAAAGGTCAATAGTTTATCCAAACAAGGGTGATATAATCCGGTATCCAAGGAATAGGAAGTAGCTCCAGGGTATATAACAGGTAAGGTACAGGAACGTTTAGGCATGTTCGGCAGTACCAAATGGTTGGTTTGGTTGAGATAAACATCACGGTCTAGGTCTAGGCAAAGTTGGTCGACAGATCAAGTCAAGGACCCTAATCATGCTAAAACATGAACAGGTGAGCTCGATTGAACAAAAGGTACATGATGGATGGATAAAATAAAACGTTGATTGTGGGTATGGTATTGAAGTGATACGGCCTTGGGTCGGGCCAAGTTGTTGGGTTGTGGCCTTGCGTCAGGCCATAAGGGTAGAGTGAGGCCGTGGGTCGGGCCAAATTGTTAGGGCGAGGCCTTGGGTCGGGCCAAATAGGTAGGTTGAGGCCTTGGGTCGGGCCAAATGGTTAGGGCGAGGCCTTGGGTCGGGCCGAATAGGTAGGTTGAGGCCTTGGGTCGGGCCAAATAGGTAGGTTGAGGCCTTGGGTCGGGCCAAATGGGTAGGGCGAGGCCTTGGGTCGGGCCGAATAGGTAGGTTGAGGCCTTGGGTCGGGCCAACTAGATAGTTTGAGGCCTTGGGTCGGGCCAATAGGTAGGTTGAGGCCTTGAGTCGGGCCGAATAGATAGGTCGAGGCCTTGGGTCGGGCCAAATAGGTAGGTTGAGGCCTTGGGTCGGGCCAATAGGTAGGTTGAGGCCTCGGGTCGGGCCAAATGGGTAGGTTGAGGCCTTGGTCGGGCCGAATAGATAGGTTGAGGCCTTGGGTCGGGCCAATAGGTAGGTTGAGGCCTTGGGTCGGTGAATAGATAGGTTGAGGCCTTGGGTCGGGCCAAATAGGTAGGTTGAGGCCTTGGGTCGGCCAAATAGGTAGGTTGAGGCCTTGGGTCGGGCCAAATGGGTAAACAAATGGTGTTCAGCAAAGGTGGATATAGGCGATATGTGGTTAAAAAGGGGCAAATGGTAAATAAGGGCAAAGAATGGGGTGAAAGTTGGGTAGAGAACCGATGTCGATTCTGAGTGACCGATATCGGTTAAGCGACCGATACCGGTTCCTTAGGGCAAAAATTAAACCGATATCGGTGAAAGGCGAAAAACCTATAAAAAGAAAAATATGGCTTGTCATTGTCACTTTTGTTATTCGAAACCAAATCGACTTGTCTCGACGTGGAGAGTTGAGATTAGAGGCTCGATTGAGTGAGGTGGAACTATTGTATTGGCGGAGAGAGTTGATAGTGGGCCCGATTAAGGAGGAGGCAGCAGTTGATTGGCCGGGGACCCAGCAGATCAGGATTGGAGCCATGGCACAGGCAGGAGGAGCTGGAGGGGCTGGACTAGCTGGACCGCTACCACCCATCCCACCACAAAGACGTGTCGTCGTCGGGTAGATTCGAAACTCTTTAATTTGGTGATTTGGTTGTATTATGCTAAATTGGGGGTTTGGGTAGGAATTAACCTTTTTTAGGAAATAATGAGAAAATGGAAATGATTTGAAAAAGGGAGAGGGTAGATAGGCTAGATAGGCTAAGGTGGGTAGGTGGGTAAGTTTTTAGGGTATTTGGGTGGGTAGATGGGTAGAAATAGGTAAAAAATGGGTTTTGGGGGCCGCGCGGGGGTTCGGCTCCGGGAGAAGACAGTGACCGATGTCGGTCACTAAGCGACCGGCATCGGTCGCACAATTTTAGGGAAAGGGAGTGTTGTTGGTGACCGCGTCGGTCATGTATCGGCCGGCGTCGGTGGCTTGTGGGTTGTGTGGGTGGGTTGGTTGTTTTGGGTTTTTGGGTTGGGTTGTGGGTGGGTGTGGGTTTGTTGTGGAGAAGGGTTTGTGTGGGGGTTGGGTTAGGGGTGGAGAAGGGTTTGTGTGAGGGTTGGGTTAGGGGTGGAGAAGGGTTTGGTGTAGGGTTGGGTTGGGTTTGAGTTGGAGGTGGGAGAAGGGTTTGGTGTAGGGTTGGGTTTTGGGTTTTTGGGTTGGGTTGTGGGTCGGTGTGGGTGTTGGGTTGGGGGTTTTTGTGTGGGAGTTGGTTTTGTGTTGGGGTTGGGTTGCATGTGTTTTGTTTGGGTTTTGTTTTTGTTGGTTTTGGGTGGGATGGTTTTGGGTTTTTAGGGTGGTAGGTTGCTAGAGGGGGGTGGTAGAGAGTCGGGGTATGGTCGGGGGGATAAAAAAGGGTGTTTAGATGATAAAGTAGATGTTGTAATAAAGAGTAGGTCTAAGGATGTGGGTTGGTTTTGCGCAGCACGTCGCCAGCTGACGATGCGGATAGATGCCCCATTTGTTGGTGCGGATGAGACCACACGTATCTGCGGCTCATTGGGCCATCATGCGCGAGGTGGGACTCGGTGGAGTCCAGAGGCACAGAGTAGAGAGAGATACACCCTGATGGTCACCCTCATCATCGAGAGATGGGATCCGGTGACCATGTGTTCCATCTCCCGACCGGGGAGATGACCGTCACATTGGAGGATGTGTATCGCATCCTTCGGTTACCTATCGAGGGAGAGGCAGTCTTCCAGGTAGATTCAGAGACTGCCATGGACAGCATACTGCAGGTTTTTGGGGATGCAGCCGCGCTACTGACCTACCATAGCGCGAGTATCGGGTACGGTGACATGTACCGTGCGCATCGACACGAGACACGACTGGCTGTGTTGATGATGGTTGGGATCACCCGCCGCCTCCCGACTCGAGGGGAGGCCGCTTCCCACGAGCATTGATGGGGGTACTGCTTGAGATGGTGGAGGAGCACACCTGTTACGCCTGGGCACCAGTATATCTGGTGCAATTGTACAGGGAGCTATGGGGCTATCGCCGGAGGAGGCGATTCGGTATTTGCTCTACATTTTTGTTGCATTGTTGGGCATACGAGCACATCGTATGCATCATCGTGCCGTAAGAGGTTACCCAGCAGCCTGCACAAGGCCACAGTCATATACCGATATGGCTTTCAGAGGTGGTTGGGGGTCGTGGGCCAGCCACGAGCAGTTGTTGCAGGTCGGGATGTGGCATACTATAGACACTTCTTGAGGGCCCGACAAAGAGAGACATCAGATGGAGACCCTACAGAGGTCACCACCCCAGCAGAGGAGCCCGCTTACAACAAGCGCCTAATCTAGTACACATTCTGGATAGCAGGACGGAGGCCAGGAGAGTACGAGCGGATACCCCTGGAGAGGGTACGCAGGCAGATGGGGCTACGACAGGACGAGCCACCTCCCTTCCCTCAGTACAGGAGGGATGATGTAGAGGCCCCACTACCTGCACCACAGCCTTTGGATCCAGATTGGGTAGCGGAGAGGTCAGCAGGTGAGGGTGTAGATGATGCCGGGTGCACGGGAGCATATAGGGTGTGGTGGGTCAAGGCAGAGCAACCAGATAGTACCACGCAGCATTGCCTGCACTTTGGCTGCAGCTTATAGGAGAGAGAGATCAGCTCGTGGGGTCAAAGCAGCTCTTACGAAGCAGCTAAAGGCAAACTGCAAGCACAAGACAGTACGATAGGTGTCTTACAGGGCAAATAGCCTAGCTCAGCATCAGTAGCACAAAGTAAAGACCACCACCAAGACCACAAACACAGCCAGGTACAGTAAGCAAAGAAGAAGACAGCACGAGCACAGCACGCAAGACCACCACCAAAGACCACACACAGGTGTGTGCAAAAGTGCAGTGCAAGAAGAAGACAGTGCAAGACCACCGCGCCACAGTGCACCACCAAAGCAAGACCAAAGACACAGCTCGGGGGCATTGGTTGTAGGTGCCAGGGGACCAGCCCCAGCTCCGTCAGTGGCTCGAGAGCGCTATATGGAGGTTAGAGCAGAGGCCCGATATTATCAGGATATTCTTGATGGTACCGGAGTCGAGTATCAGGCTTATGCAGCGCATAGGGCAGAGACCTCTCACAGCCAGAGATCTCAGGGAGGTGCAGCCACAGCTGGCGTGTCCGTGACGGGCAGGAGGCGAGAGGCACCACAGGGACCAGCGGGGAGAGGTGCCGAGGGCGGTGGGGAGAGCTGAGAGATCCCAGACATGGTTGTTGTATTTTAGAGATGGGCACCGGTCTGCGAACCGGTGTATTGATAGAGGCTCACGTGCCTATGTGTATTATTCATGTATTCATTCATTCATTTATCAGATACCGGCTCGCGAGCCGAGTAGGGGTCAGATAGTGGATACCGGTCTCATGAGCCGAGTATATAGCTATTTTTGATATGAGGGACCGACTGCGAGCCGAGTCGAGATTTTTTTACAGCTTATCGGCCTCGTGCCGGCTTTGTTGTATGATGAGATCACGAGGGCCCGATGTAGGGCACATTGTATTTTTGAAAACTTGTATATATATATATATATATAGAGACGATGTTTTGATCCACATGCAGTGTTCAAAATGTGTTTAAATATTTAGTTAATGGCTGGTAATATATAGAATGTGTGATGAGTTTAATTGACATGTTGATAGATGGATGATGCTGATGTTTTTTTTTTTTTTTTTTTTTTGTACGTATATATGAATGTCATGTTATGTGATGAATTGGTGGTTTTGTGACATTGTGATATATGTAACTGATGAGTTGGATCCAAATGATGTATAGATTGATAGTTTCTTGATATCCGTAGTTGATGGTTTGTGTATTTGTATAAAATAAATGATGTTAATGAAATTGTGATGCTATGTGTGGTGGATGAATAAATGTGGTAAATTGTGTTGTGTATGCAGGAAAAGAGGCGGGCGCGACAAAAATTTAGGTGAGAAATGAAGAAAAGAACGCTGTTGAGAAAAGATAGGTGTGTAACCGATATCGGTTAGGGAACCGATATCGGTAGCTGATAGACCGATATCGGTTAAGTAACCGATACCGGTTACTTAGGTATGAGCTTTTCTAAAAATAGAAAAGCTAGGGTGGCAACTTAAGTTTTAATTTTAGAGCCATGCAAGAGGTTAAATACGCGAACGCGACGCTTTTTGACGACTGAGACAGGTTTTTGCATGAGAGATTTGAGTGATAAGGAGAAAAGAGACAAGGAAAGTGAATGTGATCCGAGATTCAGAAGGCAGAAAGACAAAGTTGAAAAGGTGATCATGGCAGAACGAGGAGAAGCATCCAGCAGGCAGGGACAAGAGGGAAGACAAGGGCCACCTCAAGCTGCTGCAACCCAAGAGGTAACGTTTTGTTTGTGATTTGACTACTGCATGTTTTGTGAATAAGATGGGGGAGAGTAGGTGGGTAGATATGAGAAAGAAAACATGATAACAAGGGTTGCAGGTGAGGTAAGTGTTACGGGGTAGGCAATCAGGGGTTTCAGGTATGTTTGTATGTATAAAAAGGAATAAACGAGCAAATTATTGTCGTAGGTGGTTGTTTTTAGGGAAGGTGTATGTAATCGATGTGGACCGGTAGCTTGTTAGAGGAACCGGATTTGCCATACAAACCGATACTCGGTTATGTATAACCGATACCTAAGCATCGGAGGAATTTCCGAATGTTTGAAAACCCCGACGGATTGAATGGTTGTTTGTTGTTTTGGTGTATGCAGGCAGAGGCAGGGTTGAGGATGAATGATAGTGTGCCAACGCTGTTGTCACGAATCCGAGCGGATGTAACACCAGCTAAATGGACATTGATAAATCGTTTGGGGTTACGTGGAATCCGTATTATTCACGAATCGCACGTAACCATGGTATGTTACAGCGCGTGATTGAGAGATGGAATCCCGAGACAAATACCTTCTATCCGCCAACAGTGAAATGACAAAGAATATCGAAGATGTGTTCCATATTTCGAGACTCCCTATTACAGAGAACCAAGATATCGTGCACTACCTAATATGCGTGGCACGGGAGCGATAACCGCAGATTTTGGTCCATACGCACGAGATTTGACACAAATGAGGTTTATCCTTTACGTATGGGGTAATGTATGCAAAGACACCCCGAGGAGACAAGGTTACAGATGCTATTAATGATAGCGGTAGGGTATTATGCATTACCGAGGCGGAAGGGGGAAGATTTCCAAAGGCATTGATGTGTGTTATTTAGGAGATGATAGAAAGGAACGTGACTTTTGCATGGGCACCTGCATATTTGGCGAGCTATACAGGGGTTTATGGGCTTGTAGGTGAAATCACAGGACGACACTGGATTGCTCATACTTATTACACTGTTGGGCCTATGAGCACATTGTTTGTGTGCGACCAATAGGCCAATCCCTCCAGGCAGGAGAGACCGGAGTACAGAGGTTGGGATTCAGACGATGGGTCCAGACAGAACAAGAGGCAAGATCTCAGGCCGTGACGGGTGACATTGAGTATTACAGGCAGGTATGGGAGAGAGTGACGGTTGCGGATATCTGTTGGAGGCCTTACGGGAACTATATGGTAACAGAGAGCATAGCTGAGGAGTTAAGGGGTGTAGAGCGAATGAGGTGGATCGCGGGGCACAGGCCAGGTGAATATGAGAGGATTCCTATAGATCGCGTGCGGCGACAATTTGGATTTGTGCAGGATATACCCCTGGCTTATAGACCATATATGAGGATCGACGCAGAGGCAGTACTCTCACCTCCCCAGCCAACACCTCCAGAAGGTCCTGAAGAGGTAGCAGCCGATCGCAGGGTAATGGACGCAGGAACGACAGAGGCCTATAGATTATGGTGGGCAGTGGAGCTGCGAGGTATACGTGATTGTCCTGACATAGCTGTGATTACAGCAGAGAGGGATCGTCTGCAGCGTTTAGTTCAGCAGCTCCAAACGCAGGTGAATGAGACAAGAAGATTGTTAGTGGTTGCGGAGTCACGAGCAGCGAGACTAGAGGCTGGAGTTCTCCATGCGAGAGGGCGTATTCATATGTTACAGGAGAGATTGGCAGATCAGTGGGCGGTACCAATAGCCGTGGTACCTTTGAGGACAGAGAGGCCCGGCGAGAGGGGTCGACGATCACGATCATCACCTAGTTCGGGATGAGGCGTGAGGGTCTGAGTAAATGTTAGCAAGGTATAAGAATAAATAAGGATGCCGACCTGCGTGTCGATGATAGAGAAGATGTATTTGTTTAACATCTAAATAAAGCTGAATATGTATGTTGATTTGAGTTACGATAAAAATAAGAATGTTTGTGTTTTGATTTTCGGTGTTTTGAAAAAGGATAAAGAGGAATGTGATTAAATAGAAATACACAAAAATATTTATATTTACCACACATGATAGGTTATGGTAGGGGATGGTCGAGCTAACCTTGGGAGACCCCATGTCTCCGAAGTGCTGCCTACATAGCCCATTGCACAAAGCAAGGAGGGGCCTCAGACCGATGTAGTTCTCCCTTAGGATCAGGGAGAGGCGAATTCAGGCAATTTGGTACGGTTTAGGCAATTGGTTGGTTGGTAAAAATATTAAGATTGGTAAAGGTAAGGTTGATGGTGTTGGTAATGAATTGGTGATGTTGTAAAAGGTATAAGGGAAGCGAAAGTTAGCCTACCCAAGTAGAAGGGAACCATGTCCTGATTAAGGTCAACACACAATCCTAGATGCGAGGCAAAGCAGAAAGAGTGCTCCGTAGGTGAAAAGAGCTAAACAAACCACACAACGTAGAACGAGCTTGGAGCCCTAGGTACCGTGCATAGACGAGAAGTCAATAGGTGAAAAGAGTTGTGTGATCACAATATATCGAGCGTACATTACGTCCCTTGAGTTGAAACAAATGGTGAGGTGAGGTGGATGATATAGCTGAGGTACGGAGAACTTATTACAAAGTGAGTGTTCTGACGGAAGAGAACCTACCCTAAATAGACAAGTCCATGACTCAAAAGTTCTTTTGAATGAGGCTTTTATTTTATTGAATGTAGACTGATCGATGCGGGAAGTCTACAAGGGATATTGATTGTATTATTCTTGAGGTCTTCACGAAGCTGATCGATGCGAGAAGCTTCTGAGAAAAGGCTGACTGTGTATAGCTGTCCTTCGGGGGAGCAGTCTATTTATAGTAGCAGATATGATTTAAATGCATAGCTGTCCTTCGAGGGAGCAGTCTATATATATAATAGCATCAATAGTTTTTGGCATATAGCTGTCCTTCGAGGGAACAGTCTATATATAATTTAGATAGCTAGATGTTCTTTTGGCGTGAAGCATCTAGTTTGGTAGGAAGTTTGACTCAAGAAAATCCCATAAGAATACGGTTTATTTTAATTCTTTGAAGTCATGGACTAGACTAAAAAGGGAAAGGCGTCGTCAAGGGGAGGTGAGAATCAAACTATGTGAGCTTGATTGTTATTATGAGGTGTAGGAAACAGAGTGTATGTAGTGGTATGGGAGCTCAAGGGACGAGCAGTAGGCGGATAAGAAGTGATATAACACTAATTTCAACAATAGAATGGTCGAAGATGTAAGGCATTAAGGGGCTCAGGCTCAGGTTTACCATTAAGCGAAGCTAAACGATAAGTACCAGATCCATAGGTGTGAGTGATTATATAAGGCCCAATCCAATTGGGAGCAAATTTTCCACGTTTGCTCTTTTCTAGTTTGGTTACATGTTGATTCTCTTTGAGGACAAGATCACCAACCTTAAAAGTACGCTCATGAAGTCGCTTATCATAAGCACGTTTAATGCGTTTTTGATAGATTTGAAGGTGATCAAGAGCTGTAAGACGGCGTTCACAAGAAGCTCCACTGGGCTAACCGCTCTTGGCGGAAATCATCGTTGGTGAGAATATCCTAAAGAGATATTCTAAGGGAGGGTATTTGTATTTCGAGAGGCAAAACAGCCTCAGTACCGTATACCAAAGAAAAAGGTGTGGCATTAGTGGAGGTACGAATGCTAGTGCGATAAGCCCAAAGGGCAAAGGGGATGTGATCGTGCCAATTTCTTCCTGATTCATCGACAACTTTCATGAGGATTTTGGTTAGTGTTTTATTAGAGGACTCGGCTTGCCCATTGGCTTGTGGATAGTAGGGTGATGAGAAGCTAAGTTTGATACCAAAGTTGTCACAAAGGTCTCGCAACAACTTGTTTTTAAAGATTTACCATTATCCGTTATTAAAGCGATGAGGAATACCAAAATGACAGATAATGTGATGGTTAATGAATTCGACAATTTTTTCTTTTTTGATTGAAATGAGTGGAATAGCCTCCACCCATTTTGTGTAATATTCGGTCGCTGTGATTATCCAACGGTGACGTTGTGAAGAGGTCGGGTGAATCTCACCAATAAGGTCTAAACCCCATTGGGAGAAGGGCCAAAGATCTCGAGCGACCTGGAGCGGGTGGCTAGGAGTATGTTGAAGGTTGGCATGTTGTTGACACATAACACAATGCTTGACATATTCGTAGCAGTCGTTATTGAGAGTAGGCCAATAATAACCAAGGCGAAGGATTCGTTTGGCCATGGCAAGGCCGCTAAAATGTCCACCACAAATACCGTCATGGACCTGTTGGATGGTATGAGTGGCCTCCGCGCCGCTAGACAAAAAGGAGGATGCCATCAAAGCCACGTTTATAGAGGAGTCCCCCCATGACAACATAACGCGAAACACTTTTAAGAAAAGCACATTTGCCGTTACTAGTAAGGTCAGGTGGGAGGACAGAGATTGTAAGGTAGTCGTGAAATTGGTGGTACCAGGTATCCTGCGAACTAGTAGACACAGTATTTATCGTACAAACTACCGGGGTTGAATAGGATGGGACAAAAAGTTGTTGGACCACGACGAATAATTCAGAGTCAGTTGGTGCGGGGAATTTGCGAGGCTAAGCAAGCCATAGTGTCCGCAAATTTGTTAGTGGAGCGTGGAATGGTTTGTATAGAATAGTGAGTAAATAAGGCTAGAAGTGAATCCACGTAGTGTTTGTATTTTTGAAGTTCCTCATTTTTGCATTGGTAGACGCCCATAACTTGATTGACTACCAATTGAGAGTCGCCAAAAATGTTGATAGATTTGATGCCTAAGTGTAACGCAACTTGGAGACCCAGAACAAGGGCCTCGTATTCCGCTGTATTATTAGTGCAAGGGAAATCAAGCCGAAATGAAAGAGGCATAGGTTCAGCGTCGAGAGGAATGAGAACAACGCCGGCTCCTCCGCCGCGCTGGCATTTAGATCCATCGAAGAAGAGGGTCATTTGATACAACTCTTCCCAGAGTGAAAGAGTGGCGATGAGTTCGCTGTGGAAGGTAAAATTGGTAAATTGTTCCCACGTAAAGGGGCCTCCGCAAGTTGGTCTCGCAAGAGTTTGTCCTTTGATTGACTTCATTGTATGAATTCAAGGTCAAGGTCACGAGGAGCATAAGCCATCGAGCGATACGCTGGTTTAGATGCGGTTTGGCGTATATATAATGAATGGGGTCCGTGTTGGTGATGACAAAAGTTTTGTGATTCAGAGGTAATGTCGGAGTTTGTGGCTACAAATGATAGGGCAAGGCACAATTTTTCTACATGTGTATACCTAGTCTCATAATCCACGAGGGTACGACTTTATATAATAAACGGCCTGCTCTCGTCGTGTCCGATCCCGATGTGCGAGCATAAGACCTATAAATGGTCAAAGGCGGAAAGATAAAGGTAGAAAGGGCGGTCGTCCCGGGGTGGGATAAGCACGGTGGTCATGCAGAGATAGGATTTGAGAGCTTCAAGGCTTGGTGACACTCCTCACCCATCAAAGGCAATGTCCTTTTAAGAAGGTGATGAAAAGGTCGACACCGATCCGAGAGTCGGGAGATGAAACGTCGGATAGATCGAGCTTACCTTGTAAACTACGCAATTGTTTGAGATTTTTGGGTGGGGGCATTTCTAGGATAGCTTTGACTTTAGATGGATCGACCTCAATGCCACGCAAAGAGACGATAAAGCCAAGAAGTTTTCCTCAAAGAACACCAAAGACACATTTCTTTGGTCAAGGCGACAAAATATTGTAACAAAGCATCAAAATAATGGTTAAAACATCAAGATGTTCACTACGATGTTTAGACTTGCCAAGAAGATCGTCGACGTAATCTTCAAGGATAGTGTGCATAATGTCATGAAAAATGTAGGTCATAGCCCGCTGATAGGTTGCACCAAAGATTCTTAAGGCCAAATGGGCATGACACGATAAATGTAAGGTTCCCAAGGAGTTATGAAGGCAATTTTGTGTTGATCGGCAGGGCAACCAAAATTTGGTTGGATCCTGAAAAGCCATCCATGAGAGAGAGCATCTCATGACCTGCAGTTAGATCAACAAGTTGGTCAATGCTAGGTAAGGGGAAGTCATCCTTAGGGCAAGCGAGGTTAAGATCCCGAAATCTGCGGCATATCCGAGTCCCCCTGCGCTTTAGTGATGGTACGATGTTAGAAATCCATTGAGGATAATAATAGGCAAGATGAAGGAAACAGAAAGGAGTCGTTGGAGCTCCTCTTTGACCAAGAGAGCAATGCGTGGATGCATTTTTCTCAATTTCTGTTTGACTGGTTTGGAATCGGGGTTTAGGGTGATGTTATGGACGGCAATGGTAGGATCAATTCCTGGCATGTCAGCGTAAGACCATGCGAAAGCTTGGTTGCGAGCACGGAGAAAGGTAGTAAAGGCGGCTTGTTCTGATGTGTTAAGGGATTGTCCAATCTTCACAATGTGAGGATCCTCCTCCGTGTGGATGTTGATTTCTATGGTAGATTCGTTCAGCATGGTTTGGGTTTCAGATGGTAAGGCTCGTTGAATATAAGAATCATCCGCGCCAAGGTAAGTGAGGATGGAGTCGTCATCCTGGCATTCAACAACATTAATCAAAGGCGAATCCTCTTCGATCATGTCTGGATACAGAAGGGGAAGAGAAGATGGGTCCTCATTATCACGTTGATAAGTGAGAGGACCTATGAAGATAGCATTTATGAAAAAAAAAAGTTAGGAGGGATGGATTCAGGGTCTATAGATTCTGTGGGTGATGATGGCAAAGTGGGTGATGATGGTTTGGTAGGGGCGACGTCTTCTTCTTCCAGGATACAGCTGACAGGAGGTGTCTCCTGTGTAGGTGTTTCGGGAAAACCGAGACCACTGCGATCATTATGTTTACGGGTAGTCACGGAATGAGTGTATGTCGGCCTTGTTCAGAAAGGCCAAAACCAAAGCCTTCCACGCACAACGAGTCAAGAAGGTGAGGGATGAAACGACGATTTGTCAAGTATTGAAAATCGATTGAAGGAACCACACCAAGAGGAGGTTCAGGGGTAATGGAGGATGCGTCAACACCCCCATACATTAGGTTAGGTTAGCGCAATGGGGTGGTCCGTAAGAGATTACCTCCCCGCGCGATGGTCGTAGGTGGGATGTGCATGTAATTGTCCGTACTCTGCGGGTAGGAAAGAACTAACGTTATATAGGCGGTACTCCCCAGCCAGTAAGGCGCCAAAAACATCTACTAAGGGGTCGGAGGTTGGAATGTTAGTCATGCGGAAGGGAAGTGGTTTTTGTGATGGTGGTTTCATCAATTGAAGGCGTAGGCGCGGTTGAGGTGGATGGTTGAGGTACATTCGAAGAGGATGGTTGGGTTGAATGTATGGGTGTCTTGATTGGTATAAGCACATCGTTAGGGCGGTATAACATATTGCAGGTTTTAAAGGGGGGAGGGTCAGCTTTTACGGTGTAGGACTTCCCCTCATACTCAAATTTTATGCATCTATGTAATGTTGAGGGAACGCATCCCATGGCTCGATCCAAGGACGACCCAAAGAATATATTATATCGAACTCTCCTCCAAGACATAGAAGAGTTCGGGTAAAGTACGTGGTCCTACCCGAATGTTGAGGATCACGGTGCCTAAGGTAGAAGTAATAGCGCATTGAATGACCGCAACATGATGGGGTGGCACACATGCAACTAGAAGGGATATTCATTTGTTTGAAGGCTTTTGAAGAGATGATGTTTAGGCTAAGCACCCCATCAATCATAACACCGCGTACCCGAATGTCCCGATGTAAGTGGAGATGAAAAGAGCGGGGTCGTGGATCTTCTGTACTCACTAAAGTCAACAATTTTGTCTTCGTGAGAAACCGATCGCAGCAGCTTGTTGTACGAGACGTAGTGGTTGGGGGCAAAGGGGTTGTTTGGTGAGAGAAGCAACGTGATTGGGTGTTAGAATGGAGGCGACAGTGGGTTTCATTAGGTAAAACCTCTATCCTCAAGGATCTCAACGAGAGCTTGTCGATGAGATTCAGAAGTCTGAATGAGATCATACAATGTCATTTTTACGGGCGATTGGTGAAGCTGTTTAATCATATTTCGGTGGGCAATGCCATTAGAGACGGGATAGGCGGGTCCGCGAATGACCACTTTAGGTGGTGGTGCAATCGGGATGTTTGACGGAGAAAGAGATGCCGCAGGTGTGTTTTCTTTTGCTTTCCCATTGTTTTTCTGCCCTCGAGTAGCGACACTAATCATATTAATCTCGTAGACCTGAGATGAGGAAGATGGTTGGGATAACTCATGGTCTTCAAGAGGTGGGGTTGTAATAATGATAGATCTTGGTGAGGCGGGGACAGATGGTATAGGAGAGGGAATGGAAACTAAAGGTCTCTCCCTTCGTAAGTTGTCTTTCTTAATCTTTCTATCCGGGAGAGGTGACTGACGAAGGATGGTTTTTAGAGCTTTGCATCCCTCCACATCATGTCCTGGTGTGTGGTGATAAGCGCAGATTTTAGACTCATCGTAACCCATAGGTCGGGGTTTAGACGGGTCATAAGGTCTAAGTGGAGGTAGGGAAATGGTCGCATTCTCCACCAACATAGCAAGGATTTTGGCGTAAGATCCTTTGAGTGGGTCAAAATCGGAAGAGGATGAGGGTATTGGTTGTGCGGGTTTTGGTAATGTTTGGGCGTGGTTGGTTCGCACGGGTGGTGGTTTAGCCGAGGGGTGTTGATACGTGGTTTTCACTAAACGTGATTTCTTTGCACGGCTTATGTTGATGATGAGGCCACAGATGATGTGGTATCGTAAAAACAACCACGGGAAATAGGAGGACCGAAAACAAATCTTTTGATGATGGAATTTGTTTAGGGTTGATAGGTGGACAGGATACGCGGAGTGACGGTGTTGCTATACCCTGGAATTTCTGTATGGGTGCGGAAGGCGTAGGTTGTTTTGAAGAAAACGCAGGAGGTATGATATATTGATGTAAGGTAGAGGGATGGGGTCCCAATATGGAAGGTAGGTATGATGATGATGGTTTTGATTGTGATAGGGGCACGGATTGAGTTTGTCTCCTAGGTGGCGGGACGGATTTATTTTTGGATAGATCGAGTCGCTTAGGCGGGTGCGTTAGACTGGGCATTGGTGAGGTCCCAAGCATAGGGGAAGATCTGGTTAAGTTGATAGAAGTGGATGGGGCATTTGGTAGAGGTGAGGGGGGTGAAGGTGAGAACAGGGGCATTTTAAGCTTCTGTAAACACTTCGGGTATATGGTGGAGACATCGATCACCATTTGCATTTGAGTAGAAAAAGGGTACTCAAACGTTCCCATAGGGCCCGTCTATCTTCTGTGGAATGACAGCCTCAGTGTGATTTGTAATTTTTGTATGAAGAATGACGGGGTTGTATTCCAGTCCACCGTGGGTGTGACACAGAGGTAGATGAGGCACTTTATCAATAGATGTTAAGAGGTCAACCGGTCATTGAAAAGATTTAGGCGATGAGGGACTAATAGGTAGGAGGGCGTGTTTGAGGGGATCCGTCATGTTTAAAGAATGTGGTGATGTCGGTGTAAGAGATTTCTCGTCTAAGGATGTCAAAAGGAGTGGCGAGCCTTCCTCTGTGTAGCAAGAGCGGTAGAAGGGGACGTTTGGGAAATAGATAAATTAGATAACATCCGCCTCACTACTTGTAGAGGATGTGGTGTAAGAAGACTCATGATGAGAAGAGAAGTCCGGGCGCTTAACTCTTTTATGGGTAGAGGAATGATTTCACTTTGGCTTGATGGTGGTGAAGGAGGTTCGCACTCCTATGTTGGTGGAGAGGCTTGATTCAAAAATTTTTTCAATAGAGGCTTTTAGGCCGAGAATCGAAGATCGCATGGATCTCATGAACACTCTCCTCGCTAAGATATCTTGGTTTACGTTATCGTTGGACGAGTGATTCGGGAATGGCTTGTTGAAAATTTTCAGATTTCGGTTAAAGCAGGGCGTTAGGATTATCGAGGGTTATATCCCCAAATCAACCATTTCCCGCACTATGTTTTTCAACATCTTGCAGCTTTCATGACTATGTCCTTTTACGCGGTGAAAGTTACAAAAGTCATTTTCAGTACTCAGAAGGTATTGCATGGGGGAGTCAAACCTAGAGTGAGGTTTAACAGGGGGCAAGGTGATAGCCCCACTTTGAGCAATTTCTCCAGGATGACGCCATAAGTTTCTCCCAAGGGAGTGTAATTGGTGGGCCTCGGCTTTGTACTTATAAGTGGTTTTCGGCGAGTATCGGACGGTGTTTGAGATTTGACCATTACCGCGTGGACAGCTCCTTTTGATTTAGAAGAAGTGGACGCGTGAGGAGTGGTGGTGTTTGGCTTGTTGGTAGAATCGGGAGTTCGGAAATTGGGGTTTTTTACATACAACCGCATTTTCTCTCTTCTAAGGCTCGAATTTCTAATTTCCGAGCCATGGTAAAGGCCTCGTCGAATGTACGGAAAGTTTGAATTTGGAGGGTGGGGGAGATGTGCTTAGCGCAGGCCCGCGTAAACAGTTCGATAAGTTCGGTTTGAGGCAAGGCATACGTAAGTTGGTTGATAAGGCCCCGCCATCGTCCAACGAAATCTGCGATAGATTCGTCCTCAAATTGTCGGATGGCATAGAGGTCGGTGATAGATACTTTCTTGGCAATGTTAATGGAGAAATGATCCAAGAAAGATTGGGCTAGTTGGTTAAAAGAGAAGATCGAGTGCTGGGTTAAAGCACTGTACCACTCCAAGGCGGGTCCTGATAAGGACATGGGGAAGGTGCGGAGTAACAAGGCATCATCATGGGCAATCAAATAACAAGCATGTCTAAATGATCACAAGTGTTGTTGAGGATCCTCTTTACTGTTAAAACGAGTAAATTTTGGCAACTCCCATTGAGGAGGATATGAATGAAGGGGGACAGAAGGGTGAATGGGCTCCCAACAAACTTGCTCGTATGTCAAGGCGCTACGACTTCCCGAAACAGAAGCCTCCAGGTTTTGCATTTTGTCCATCATTTGTTTGATGAAATCTGTGGTTGGATGAGATGATGGTGCCGGAGGCAAGTTGGACCAAGGGCTTCAGGGATGTCCCATATAAGGTGTGAGGATGAGTATGTTGGATACGTGTATGGGAATGAAAGGTAGGTGTTGAGGTTCTTAGCTTGAGAATGAAAGCTCGTGTGTGAATAGGTGGCAGAGAGTAAGTCATGAATGGAGTGGTCTGAAAGAGAGATGAGGTAGGGGCAGTTGGTGGTAACGATACGTGGGGTCCAAGATTAACCAAAGGAAAGCTAATCGGGGTCGTATGAACCTCTCGAAGTCGCCGGATTGGGAGACGGGCTAGAGATGCAGAAGTAAGGCAAAGGTTTATCGGGGAGTGGGAGCTAAATGAGTAGCTATACTAATAGGCATGCCAATAAGGAGCCGACCATCAAAGCGTACGGTCAGGGGCATGAGACAAATAGTATTGTACAGCGCTGGGATTAGCATCCAGAAATTTGGCAAAGTCCTTGTCTCCTACAGGAATTTGGGGGATCTCACTGGTGTCCATAGGGTTCCCTATAGAATGTGAAGGGGGTGATTCAGGCAAAGACACAGAGCAGGCATGTGAAACCATGGCGGCGGCTTGCTTCCGAGTGATGACAACCATGGACAAGAACACACAGGAAAGTTTCAATCTATCAAGAACAAAAACAACCTCAGAATGATGAATTTGGCAAGTTGCTGGTTTGTCAAATGATGAAGATGAAGACAAGAATCGATATCGGTTTAAGTAACCGGTGTCCTGGTCACGAACAAACGACGCCGGTCCCTTAACCGATGCCGGTGTCAAAAGTCTAGGATAAGAAGATATAAAAGGTCTGCTAATTTGATTTTTAGCAACGTTGAGTATATTTATCAACTTATTGATCACGTAAGACAAAGTATGACAGTAGAAAAATAGAATTTGAAAACAAGCAAGATGCACACACAAATCCAGAGACTAATCCTAGGGTTAATTTTAGTTATCGTGGGCTTATGCCTTTAGACGTAAGATGATGTCAGAATCCTAAACAACAAGACCTAGGGGAAATGTCAAGTTTGTTTTGGCTTATAAGGTTACCTCAATCGGGCGGAGGAATACCGCGGAAAAGGGGGATGTTTGAGCTGTTGTGTTAATTGTGAAGTGATTCGGTATGTGTTGTGTAGTGAAACTAGGGTTAATTTCCATCAATACCGTGGATATCACCCCCATGTGTACGACTTCACATTTTAATCTATGTTCACTAGAATTGAAGAACAACAAGCAGAATGCAATGCATGTGTTTTAAACCCAAATCGAAAATTATATTCGATGAAGCAAGAGAGATGACTTTCACTAATGCGAAACTAGGAAAGCAAGACAAATTCTTTACTAAATATATAACAAAAGCAAAGCAACAAAGAAATATGCTTCCTAAAATGAAAATAAGCAAGAGAAAGAAACCCAAAATGGGTCCCACCTAAGGCGTGCCAAAATGTTTCGCTTCTAATGTTTCCCCAAGCTTCGGGAATAGAGTTGCTTCTATCCTTTCATTCCTTTTAGAAATGATGAGGTTAGGGTTAGGAGGAATACCTGTTGAATGTCGAGATGGTGTGCGCGTGCATCGTAGAGAAAGATCAGCCGATCATGGAGAACTCCTTTTTGTCTTGGAAGGACTACCAAATAAGAACACAAGACCACAAGATTTTGATTAAACAATAAATGAGGAAACTGCCTTGGCCTGGAAATATAAAACTTCCTTTCGAAGGTGGTCACCCTCGCTAATATGAATTAACACAAAAGACTAAAATATCAATTAAATTATTTCGTTAAACCGGGTAGGGGAAAGGTCCGGTTTTCTCGGTTTTGATCGTAGGAACCGATGCTGGGTTACGATAACCGATGCTGGTTACCGATAACCGATACCGGTGGGTTCTAGGATCTTCTTGGTAGCTATGGTGTTTGTAATGGCTGGTTTTGGATGGTATTAGGAAATGGGATGATTAGAAGCAAAAGAATGACAGCTTAGATGCAATGGCACGTTGGGTAGTGGATTCAAGAATGATTTAGGAGGACTAAGATTCAAGAAGCATAAGAAATGTTATAACAAAGGACATGCAAGATGTGACTTACTTTCGGTTTTGACCAAGATGCAAGTTGATCTCTTTGGTCAGAAACACTTCGGTTTCTTTACTCGTCTCTGCTCTGTCAAGTGAAGATCTGACTCGCTCCTCGCTCGCAATGCCTCTCGTTGATCCAAAAATCCTTCGACTGATCTCCAAAATGAAATTCCGATCGTTGTTTTGGTTTGGGGAGCCCATTTACAGGGAACCGATGGCGGTTGCGTAACCGACGGCGGTCGAGCAGAACCGCATCGATGAAGGAAAAAAGTAGGCTATTTTTAGTAAAATAGCCCACCTTCCCCTCGCTTTCTCCCGAGAGATCAGCTGCGGCTTGGACAAGTGGCTAGAAGGTCGGCTTTGGGTGCGAGTAAGGAGGCATTAGTTATGGATGTGAGTCTAGACCAAGTCATGGGTCTTAATTAGGTTAGTTTAGGGTTAGGGCTAGGTCATGATGAGGTGGCAAAGTGAGGTGGCGGGTAAGGTGATGTGGATTTATCAATTACAAGGTAATTAATAAATAATTGTGTAAAGTTTAGGTAATGAGGTTAGGTTGCGAAATGGGATGCGGGTCACAAGGGGTCGTAAGACACGAATTTGGTGTCTACAACAAGAGCATTAGTTTGGCTGCGAGTCAACACCATGTGAGTAAGTGTTGACCTAAAAACAGTATTCTATAAATGACATAGAAAATAGTAGGAACAAAGGAAAAATGAGGCTGAGAATGTGAATTCAGTCAAAGGTTGGATTTTGAAAACCAAGCACAGACACCGATGATGGGTAGGCTGACCGGTGATGGTTAATGGGGAATCAATTTTGGTTACAAAAATCAATGCTTTGGTCACTATAGAAAAACACCAGTTTCAAGAAGTGAAACAAGACTGATGAATATGTAAATGGGGAAATTGTGTATGATAGAAATATCAACAAGGGGGAATAGGATGGTGCCCTGATGCCAAGACATAATAGAAAGAGTGATGAAGGATATTCCAAGAAAAATAACTAGAAAGCTAGAAGATGACACTGGTTAGGTTTAACCGACGATGGTCGATGTGAACCAATGATGGTTAGTGGACTGACAATGGTTACTGTGAAATGAGAGAGTGATGAAGAAACTAGATTTTGTGAATTTAAATCAAGTGAAGAGTCAAACTTAGGAATCTAAGAATGAAAGATGGGGCCCGCACACTCAGAAAAAGTCAGAATACTTCAACTATGATTGTGGAGTGAGAAAAGAAGAAGAATAATGTAGATTCATAGCCTCACACCTCAAAATACAAGTCAAGAAGAAAAACTAAGAAAAACATGATCCTAAGAGTGATTTTCTTATGTTTTTTAGCTTATGTTATTTAGAATTGACCATGTGAATTTAGAATAGAATTTTGGTTGGGAAGGCATCCTACAAAGAAGGATATCTAAAAGGTGAGGTTTTGGGTTATGTTATGGCCAGGGGGTGCTCTCTGATGGGGTACTAGATAGAGATAACCAGCTTGAGGAGTACCTTCCAATCCTTTGATCATGTGATCGTTGATAGGCGTTCCCAAGTAAGATGTCATTTAAGAAAATGTATATATTCAGATTTTGTGTAGTTTAGAAGAAGAAGAGAGAGAGAGAGTTCTTTCTATGGTTCTTTATGTCAACCATTAGATGGGCATGACTTTCATCATATAGGTTTCCTTAATTTTAATGTGAGATAAATGCAACATACAAGGATGAAATGTAAATGGTGAATAAGGAGGAACGTGCTATTTCACTAATGCAATGAAAAAAATAAAGAAGAATGTGTTCATTTTAAAGCACCAAAATGATGAGGCAAGAATATGCCTATTAAATGTACAATAAATGATCTCATCTTACTCCTCTTTTATTAATTTTGATTGCATTTTGTGACTTTTGTTTGATCTGGTATAAGTTAGGATGTAACTATCCATCTTTTTTTGATTATGATTATAATGTTTAAAAGATCTATAATTCCTAACAAAGTGTTTTGGAAACTTAGTTTTGTAATAAAACAGGTCACAATCAGGTGGAAGAAAAAATATGAAGTGAATTACATGTTTCTGAAGCATTGGAATCAATACGGTTTAGTTTTGGGACTCGCTAGACTTAGTTCCAAAACTCCACCACGCAGCTTACAAGTTCCTGTCACTTAGTTCCGAAACTCTAGTACTTAGTTCCAGAATTATCATAATTAGTTCTGGAACTCCTAGGCAGTATAGCTCCGAACTCTCTCGCCTTTGACCTAAAATGATTTCCTTTTGTTCCATAACTCTTATAAAGTTCTAAAACTGATAAGAATCTATTACAAACAGATGGTGATTCATCAAATCAATGATCCTATCAATTGGGATTAGATTAGAAGACTTCTCCGACTATCCATACTCATAGATCTAGGATAATTAGCATACAATCAGACGTCAGCCATGTTCCAATTCAGCATCTATTCTAGGCATGATTCAGTTCCATCGTATTAGTAGAATAGTTACGGCCATAAATGCACCCTTGGAAGAAGTATATATATACATACCTGCAGATATATATATATATATATATATATATATAGGAATATAGATATATAACAAGAGATGGATATAGATTGATATACAGTATCCAACACATTTTTTAATGTAGAACATTTTATCAATAAAATAGCCATTTATGTTTTGAGAGAAAATTAAGTTGTCCAATCCTGTTTCGAGGTGGAGCAAGGGCCCACTCCTCCAAGAACCAAGATCCTCATTTTTGTTGGTATTTATATTTTTAAAGAAAATAGTGTAGATCTGTTAAATTTGTAAATGCTTTCAATTCCTTAAGTTGAAATTTGTTGTAGAATTGTCCCTGCAAGTTTTCTAGATTAAGTTCTTATTTCTTTGCAATCATTTTCCAAGCATTCCCAATTGTGTGTTTATTTCGTAATACGTGTTTATTTTTTAGCAATCTATTTCATTTTGCAATGTGTGTTTATTTCTAGCAATTTGTTTCTTCAAAGTGTGTTCACTTCTAGGAAAAGTGTGTTTACTTCCAACAGGTTTTCATATTTTTATTCTAATAAGGTTTTAACCAAGAAGTACTTAAGAAATTGAAAAGATCCCCTAGAAAATAAAAAATACCTAAAATCAATTACTAGATCGCTAAGATTCTTCTTGTTACATATAGATTTAGACACACCCATGGTTTGAATATGACATCAATAGATAATTGATTAAATTAAGGGAATAACGAAACCCATCATTTTTCGTATCGTTTCGGGGACCCACTAGTTAGAATTTTCAAATTAGGTGTCAATAAGAGGAATAATCATACATTTAGTAATCAAGAAATATTCCCTAAGCCATCAAAAAAATTATGGGTAGACCAAGAGACTCCAAGGGTAGATTTCTCCCAAAAATATCTGAACAAGAATTAACATCATCCTCTAGTTTAAATAAGGAATTTGACCAAGAATTGGAGGCACCATTATCCCCTGTAAGACAAGAAGTAGAATTGCCACCTTTGGAATTCTCAAATCAGTCACCAGAATGAAGTAGAACTTTTAGGAGAAGGATTATTTATCAAGATCCATTTAGGGTAAGTTTTGATTCTCAATTGAGTAGTCAACTTCCTACTCCTGATTTTTCACCTTCCCCATGACATACCACATACCACATTGATTAGGAAATAAGTTTAGAAAATACTTCAAAAATGGCATGAGAAGCTGAAAGGGAGCCTCATAGGACCTTTACATATCCAATTAAATTGGATGATGATGATACACCAATGAAAAATATTTCACCTACACATTTACCCACATTTAGAGGGATGTCATCTAAAGACCTTGACCAATTTCTATTTAAGTTTAAGGTACTATGTCGACCTATAACTAAAAATAGATAATCAAAAACTCAAGTTGTTCATAGCCACTCTAAGGATGCAAAAGAATGAGGTGGTTCATGGGATTAGCATCCAACTCTATTACCACTTGGGCACAAATGGAAACTACCTTCCTAGACAAATATCAAGATTACTGTAGAGGGAGAAATAGGAAGGAAGAGTTTTTCAAAATCAAGCAGGAGGATGAGAATATAGAAGATTATTTGGACATATTCCTCTTTATAAGTAAAATGTGTGGATTTGTACTTCAAGAAGAGTTAAGTAAAACCATTTTTCTTAAAGGTTTGGAAGATGAATCTAGGGAATCTCTTAACTTGATAGGAGGTGGAAACATTGATCAATTAAGGATGAATGAAATTAAAGACATTTGTAGAAGCTATTCTAGAACAAGGGGTGGACCTAGGAAGGGAAAATCAGTGAAAAGTTTGAATCCAGATATGAAAAAACTAATGGATGAATTAAAAAACTTTAAAATAGACATTTTAGTTCAATTAACCTCTACTACGGATGGATTACAAGCTAAAGAAAATGCCAAAATTGAACCATTAGCCATGTATTGTTTTAGATGAAGGAAGAAACATGTAATAAGGAAATGTCCTTTACATAAAAAAGAAGTATGTCTTATCTATGAATCTAAAGAACATGATATTCATGCTTGTTCTCTTCTTCCACTCATAAAGAATCAGCTCAAACAAAATAGTACATCATCCACAATAGAAGAATTGAATTTTGTTCAGAGACAACCTAGCCAAGGGCAGTTTATGCCAAGATCAGTTCTTAATCCTTGGATGATGTCATGGGCATCTTAGACAGTAACACAAAATTGGGTAAAACCACCTTGCGTACCTTAGCCAACATGGAATCCTCGGATTTGGCAAGTCAAGCTTGGTATACCCAGGGACATCAACAACCTTGGGCTGGTCAAGGAAATCCTTATGCTTGGTCACAACCTAGATGGGGCCCTAGTAATTATGTGCAAGGGAAAACATATCCAAATTAGAACCAACAAGCCATAATGGGATATCCAACACAAAATTCACAAGCTTAAAATGTAGTCTAAACGTAAATGCCAACACATCTAGTTGTAAACACAAGAAACAAACAAACAAATCCATTTCCTACATATGAAACATAAATAGAAAAATCAGTTGATCTAAATGCCATGGATTGTAAGGATATTCAAACTAGATCTAGAAAAATAGTTAGCAGTCCACCTATTATAATCACTAAAATGACAGAAGAAACTAAAACCCCTAGTACGATTGTTCCCAAGAAAGATGTAAAAGAGAGAGATAAGGAGCCAGATAACAACTCTACTGAGACTCCATTTCTAGAGAGATTTAAAGAAGCTATAGAAATCAAGGAATCTGAATTGGTGTAGGAACTAAGGAGATTGAATATTGAAATACCACTATTACAAACAATTAAGGACATTCTAGAATTGAACAAATTAATCAAAATGTTATGTTTGAAAAGGCCTGAAGAAAGAAGCAATACCCTAGGACTATTAAGGTAGATGGGAAACTTGTTGATTTATTAGAAGGAAAGCTCCTACTTCCCAAGTATGGAGATCTTGTAAGCCTGTTATTTCGATCTCTATAGGGAATAAAGATATACATAACATTTTGGTTGATTTGGGAGTAGCTATAAATGTAATGAATGTGGACACTCTGAAAACATTACCATTAACAGGATATACAACCTACTAACACCATATTACATATGGAAGACCATTCTATAGAAAAACTAGAAGGAATTATTGAGGATGTGGAAGTTATGGTGGAGTCATGGGAATATCCATTTGACTTCATTATATTGTAGCTAAAAGGTAAAACACTTGGTTATCCCATTATTTTGGGCAGACCATGGTTAGCTATAGTTATTCCCTTAATTGATTGCAGGTTAGTTGATATGACTATTAAAAATTGTAATAACTTATAATAAAATTTCATTATATCCCTATGCATGACCTTTTATTTACAATCAAGAGTAATTATGGGTTGATAATCCGTATATTAATGAGAAAAATCTATCTTCTTTGGCTGTGATAACATTTGAGGATCATGTATGGGAAATAGAAGATATGATTAACCCACCATTGAATTTACACTAGTTTTCCTTGGAGCAGTTGGGAATAGTTCCAAAACCTATGAAATTAGTTCTAGAACCTATATAATCTATTCCAGAACCATCATAGTTAGTTCTGGAACTATCATAATTAGTTCTAGAACCACACCAACAACAATTCCCCTATAAATGAAGATAATTTCACTCTGAGGAACGATATTTCTCTTGGGGAGAGGAAGAATCAGAGCTTCACTTCACATATATCAGATATGATGAAGAATTTCTATAAAATAGCAAAGTGATAAGGAGTTCGACCTACAAAAAGGATAAGTAATATAACTCTTCCTCTTGTCCTTTGTCCAACATTCTGTCTCAAGGAACTTTTAGATATGTTGCTACATATCATATGTTGTTTCCACATGCATGTCCACTAAATAATTTAATGGAACCCTTTCAACAAATCAATTCATAACACATTGGGACCAAACATTTTGAGATTCAGCTGGGTAAAATTTTAAACATTAATAGCTGGTTGAATGATGAAGAAGATGTTATGAAAAATCATACTAAATTTTTTTCTTGGGATTACAAAGATATGAAAGGAATTCATCAAATTATCTCGCACCCATCACATCTATACTAAAACATTAAACCAGTTAGACAACCTCATAGAAGGATTAATCCATCCTTAAGGGACATAATCAAACAAGAAATTGAAAAACTATTACAAGTAGGTTTTATCTACCTTATCTCAAATAGCTAGTGGGTGTCTCCTCTTGTAATTGTTCCTAAAAAAGAATGGAAAATGGAGAATTTATGTTGACTATAGGAACTGAACAATGCCATACTGAGAGATTATTTTCCCTTACCATTCATAGATCAAGTCTTAGACAACTTTTCAGGTAAACAATATTTTTCCTTCTTGGATGGCTTTAGTGGATACAATCAAATCAGATTTACTACTTTGAGGATAAGGATAAAAATACATTTACATATCCATAGGGTATCTTTTCCTACAGGGTATTACCATTTGGATTATGTAATGCTCTAATAACCTTCCAAAGAGTTGTGTTAGTAATTTTTATAGACCTAACAAATGACTATGTAGAGGCATATATGGATGACTTCACTATCCATGGAGACACATTTGATGATGCTTTGAAAAATTTGGACAGAGTATTGACAAGATGTGAGAAACACCACTTGTCTCTTAGTCATGAAAAATGTTTAATGATGGTTGATGAGGGGATTGTATTAGGACACCACATTTCAAAACGAGGAATTTAGGTTGATCAAAACAAAATCAGAATTATTTTAGACTTACCTATTCCTCGACCTCCATTGATACAAGTAATTTTTAGGACATGCTGGGTACTATATATGCTTTATCAAGGATTTTAGTAAAATTTCTACCCCATGTTCAATTTTCTTACCAAGGAATGTGAATTTATTTGGGATGAAAAGTGTCAACATGATTTTGAAGAAATCAAAGAAATATTAATCACTGCCCCAATATTGAGAGGACCTAATTGGGAAAATCCTTTTCATATCTAAACAGATGCCTCAAATAATTCCATTGGTGCAATTTTGGGACAGAAAGATGAAGAAGGGAAAATGTATGCTATCTATTACCTTAGCAAAAATCTTACTCCCACTGAAAGAAATTACACCACCACTAAAAATAATTTCTTGTTGTGATCTATGCAATTAATAAGTTTATACATTACATTACAGGGTACAAAATATTTGTACATACAGATCACTCAGCAATTAAATATTTAATGAAAAAACCAGTGGTTGGAGGTAGAATAATTAGATGGTTATTTCTTTGACAAGAATTTGATATTACTATTACGGACAATCCGGGTAAATCTAATGTGGTAGCTGATTTCTTGTCAAGACTAACCACTACAGGGGAGCAAGATCCTGTCAAATACAACTTTCCAGATGAACAATTGTTTTTATTTCAGCTGATACACCATGGTTTTCTGATATGGAAAATTATCTTGCAACAGGGAAGTTTCCTCCTTCTTTCACTAAGAAACAAATAAAGAAGTTAATCAAAACAAGTGCACAATTCAAATGGTTAAATGGAATTTTATTTAAATGTGGTCCTGATTTGGTTTTACGCAGGTGTGTAAGAGAAGATAAAATATTTGACATCCTCTGGGCATGTCATGATGAACCAAGTGGAGGACACTATTAAGTGAAAATAACAACTCACAAGATACTTGACACTGGTTATTATTGGACATCTATGTAGAAATATGTGAAGAGACATATCAAGTGGTGTGATCTTTATCAAAGGATGGGACATCCAACCTTTACCAATGAAATTCCTTTCAACCTCAAGTAGTGATTGAAACATTTGAGAGATGGGGTTTGGATTTTGTTGGTCCCTTTAGTCCTTATTCAAAAGGGAGGGAACATATTCTTATGTGTACTTATTATGTGACAAAGTGGGCAAAAGTGCAGGCTTTAAGAAATGCCACTTTGAAGAAGTAATTGCTAATTTCCTTTGGCGCAAAATTGTGGTAAAGTTTGGAGCACTAAGGAGCATAGTTTCATACCAGAGACCACAATTTATGTCTAATATGATCAAGGCTTTCACAATGTATTATCATATCAATCATAGGAAGTCATCTCCCTATCACCCACAATGAAATGGACAAGCTGAAGTAACGAATAGAGAATTGGAAAACATCCTTACCAAAACAGTTGAATAAGGTATAAAGGATTGGTTAAAGAGACTACTTGAAGTTTTTTGGGCTTACAAAGACAACATGGAAAACTATAACATGTTTTTCACCATATGATGAGTTAGTCTATGGGAAAAATCCCTTGTTTCCTATTGAGTTTGAACTATAGACATTTAAGACAATATTTAAGGTGGGTGTTGAGTTGTATTCATCTCGAAAGGAGAGAATCCTTCAACTCAATGAGTTGGATGAATTGAGGATGAAAAACACTTTAGTAAATAGAGATAATTCGAGATCAAAGGAAGTAATGGCATGATACACATATCAAGAAAAGGAAATTCAAAGTAGGAGACTAGGCATTTCTATTTGATTCTAAGTACCAAAAATTCAAAGGAAAATTGAGAACCAAATGGTTAGGACCCTATTAGATTGAGAAAATATTTGACAATGGTTCTATTCATTTACTTCCCATTAATGACAACAAAAGAACACTATTGGTCAATGGTCATAGGCTAAAGCTTTATAGGAATCCTCCTAATAAGGATGAATTCTTGAGGAAGATTGAAGAAGATAAATTTTTTGATCATATAGAAGAACCCAATTATTTCAAAATGATCAAATAATCAGATGGATAGATCCAGAATAAAGGGAAGAGAATGAAAACCAGTAAATGGCATTCTCTTCCCCAAAAAAAAAAGATAAAAAAGAAAAATAAGGGAAGAGAGTGAAAACCAATAAATGGCGTTCTCTTCCCCAAAAAAATGTTTCTCTTAGAGATCAATTGAAAACCAACAATGGCGGTTGATCTTATCAAATAAATGGCTAATTGAAAATTTAAAAAATTTGTTTGGAATTCCAGCTATTTTTCTAACCGTTTTCCTTTTGTTTCAATTTTTAGGAATTATAAATCATCATGATGGAGGGATTACATCATCAAGGATGGTAATTATGTCTTTAACTTATTAAAGGTTAGATTAAAAGTTCACATGTGTGATTAGATTTGATTTAAAAGATTGGTATGATGAGTCATCTATTGTACATCATGATTAAAAGTGAGTAATCATGAGAAAGATATTGATGGAATAAATTGGTGGCATAGTTATAATGAGTTATCATTAGTGTGGAATCAACAAAGTGAAAACTAGTTGTAGAGAAACTTCAAGGAAGAAGCAACAAATTAGGTTTGCATTCCGCAACTACAACACAAAAAGTTTTATAACTAAGTACAATAGTTATGTAGCTAAATTAAATGGGCCCACAACTAAACGAAGGGTTCTTCAGCCAATCTGCATAAGATTAAAGGAGTAAATTTGAATCACCTATATATCATGGGGATTAAAAAAGAAGTCGAACCGTGAGGATGATACCCAACTCATTGCAGATGAAGAAGTGGTAACTATCTTTCAACAAGCAGGATGGATGGAATTTCTGAGGAAGTTCCCCAAGTATAATGACGAATTGGTGAGAGAATTTGTTATAAATTTAGAGAAATCTAGGAAAAAGGTTAGAAATGTTTTCATTCCTTTTTCTGTGAATACAATAAGTAATATATCTAGAGTGCCAATTGTGCATGTCCCAAACCATGTTAGAGGGACATTAAAAGAACTAGTTAAAACCCTACTAAAAAAGGGGGAAGTTGAACCCCAATATATTTACAACACAAAGAAAATCATAAAAGGGGTCAGAAGGGCCAGCTTTCCCAAACCCTTTGACAGAGTGGCATTTTGGATAGTCAAGTATTTAACTTGTGATGGTCAGTTCAGGTTGGTAGGAAGAGAAGTTCTGAAGATACTCATATACCTTAGATATGGAGCTACAAAACTAGAATATATAGTAAACCTTCCAGGTTTCTTTTTAATCCATCCATATAATGGACCAGAGGTATTCCTAAGGTTTTAGAACAATTATACATCATGGGTTAGTGCATTTAGTGTGCCAACACCATTTTATTTCGAAGAAAAATGGAGAAGAAATGTGGGAGAAATTTCTTAGCAAGTTTAAGCAAAACCCTGATATTATCAAGAGAGTAATAACAACTCCTTCTCCTCTAACTAATTTGGAAATTTATGCCACTTTGCGCAGAGGACAAGAAAGAACTAGGTGTAGAGGAAATACCAAAAAGAAGAAGATCTGGAAGGAGAGTACAACCGTAGAACCTATTGTGCCTTCTACATAAATTCCTTCCTCTACAAAAGAGAGTTATAAGAGAGATAATATTTGTCTCTAAAAGTGACAATTCACCTAGGGAAGAGAAAGAGGTGAAAATTAGAAGAATCTCTAGGAGGATACCCATTTCTGTACATTTTGAGGCTCCTCTAAGAAGAAGAATTCATAATAGGTCTAGAGAAATCCCAAAGAAAATGAGAGAACAAGAAAAGATGGAAAAAGAGGCCAAACAGAGATAGAAAAAGAAGATGAGAGATTTGAGGAACAATTTTTCCAAGAGATGGGTGAATCAACAACACCATCACATGAAGAAGATGAATTGGCATCTTTGAAATGGAAAGGGAAATCCCCTCTAGTAGAAGAAGAATGCTTAACCCCAAGAACTTTTAGAGAAATAAGAGAAACAACAAGTTAAATAGGCTCTATTTTTGTCTAGAGTAGAACTCATTATTAGAGAAAAGGATGAGGAGTTGAATTTTCTCAAACTTAAATTGGAATAGAGAGAAATGGTTATTGGGGAATTAACAACTCATCTCACTGACAAGACTGAGGAATTGACAAGATTTAAACAACAAATAATGGAGAAAGAGGAAGAATGTCAAAATTCCAAAAAAAAAACTACTTTGTCAACAGTCTCTACACAAACTGAATTAACTTATTGGCCACTTAGACAGCTATGGGATGATACTTGCAGAGAACTCAGTGAAGCCAAGACATCCAATGAGGACTTGAAAAGAAATATAGAAGAAGAGAATAAATCAAGAAAATAATGGGAAGAAAATTTTTACAAATAAGAAAACGAAAAATTTAAATATCTTGTGAAAATACAAATGGTTTACATGATGAGTGAGAAATTTCTTGCATGCAGGAGACCTTCTCCTGCATATAGTGTGTTTTTGGAGGAACAATTCATTCGCTGGAAGTTGTCAAGGATAACATGTGGCCTTCCACATGAAATAAAAGATGAATCTGATTTCACGGAAGCCTATTCCTTAGCCAATGCAGAGTAGAAAAATATTCTCTACGAATTCTATCTCTATAATTTCATGCTAGAAAAGAACTCAGGTTTTATGATCAATTTGTATGTAGGGGAGAGCCATCTTAATGCATTTGTTTTTTTCTCCAAAATTATATTGCATGGAAGGAGAGGAGTCAAGACATTTATTAAAGGATATTTCATCTAGTTTCTATATGAGGATTCATTATGGTAAACCATCCGCCTTTGCTACACATTTCAGATCCCATGCATTTGATAAAAGGTTCAAGGAACCTTATCTTGCCAATTTGTAGAGAAGTATTAATGCCTTCACCTCTTATGAAGAGGAAAATTTTGAAGATATTTATGAGGCATGTTTGAAAATATGGGAATTTCTCATGGTGGCATTGAGAAGAAGGGAAGTAATATCTCCCACAAACTTAATCTGGAGTTTGCATAGAGAAAAATCCTTATGTACGCTAATTCCTCAGATCAATGAAAAGCACAGAGGCATATGGATGGGAATGAGAACAAGACCTCCACTCCTTCTCACCCCCATGTCACCATGGTAGAATAGAGAACCACAAGATCCCACTGAATTTGAGGCATGGCAGAAGAAAGTAGAAGCAGGAGTAGGGTATAGTACCTCTGAATTAAAGCATTGGGATATTCAGTTCCATCCATTTGACCTAAGAAATCAAATGGAATGTAGAATATATAACCCCAAATTTGAAGAGTAAAGTTTGTAAGGGGACTTACAAACAAGTAAATATGGTGAATAGGTAGGAACATGCTCTTTCACTAATGCAATGTAAAAATAAAGAAGAATGTGTTCCTTTTAAAGCACTAAAATGATGAGGCCAGAATATGCTTGTTAAATGTATAATAAATGATATCATATTACTCTCCTTTTATTAAGTTTGACTACATTTTGTGACTTTTGTTTGATCTGATATAAGTTAGGATGTAATTATCCATCTTTTGTTGATTATGATTCTAACATTTAAAAGATCTATAATTCCTAACAAAGTGTTTTGGAAACTCATTTTTGTAATAAAACAGGTCACAATCAAAGTAAGAACAAAATATGAAGTAGATTGCATGCTTTTGGAAGCATTAGAATCAATACGGTTTAGTTTTGGAACTGCCAGACCTAGTTCTTGAACTCCACCATGCAGTTATGAGTTCTGTCACTTAGTTTTGAACTTTTGAACTTAGTTCTAGAACTCTAGTACTTAGTTCCAAAATTATCAAATTTGTTCTCGGAACTCCTACAGATAGCTCTAGAACTCTCTTGGTTAGACTTGGAATGATTTCCTTTAGTTTCAGAACTCTTCTAAAGTTCTGGAACTAATAAGAATATATTCCAAATGGCTGTTATTTGTCAAATCAATGATCCTATCAATCAAGAGTAGATTAGAAAACTTTCGATTCTCCATACTCACAGATCCGTGGATAATTATCACATAGCTGTATGTCCAGCCATGTTCCAATTCAACATCTATTCGAGCATGATTCAGTTCCATCATATCAGTGGAACAGTTATGGCCATAAATGCACCCCTGGAAGAAGTATATATATACAGACTTGATGATATATATAGGAATATAGATATAGAACAAGAGATAGATATAGATTGATATACACAGATCCAACACGTTTTTGTAATGCAGAACATTTTATCAATAAAATAGCCATTTCTGTTTTGAGAGAAAATTAAGTTGTCCAATCCTATTTTAAGGCGAGTAAGGGCCCACTCCTCCAAGAACCTGGATCCTTGTTTTTGTAGGTATTTATATTTTTAAAACAAATAGTGTAGATCCATTAAATTTGTAAATGCCTTAAGTTAAAATCATTGTTGTATACTTGTCCCTACATAGATGTTCTATATTAAGTTCTTATTTCTTTGCAATAATTTTTGCAAGAATTCTCAATTGTGGGTTTATTTCGTAATGCATGTTTATTTTCAGTAATTTATTTCATTCTGTAAATGTGTGCTTATTCTAGCAATTCCTTTCTGCAAAGTGTGTTTACTTCCAAGGCAAAGTGTGTTTATTTCCAACAATTTCTTTTTGTAAAGTGTGTTTAATTCCAACATGTTTTCATAGTTTGATTCCAATAAGGTTTTTAACTAAGAAGTCCTTAAGACATTGAAAATATCCCCCAAAAATAAAAAATACCTACAATCAATTACTAGATCACTAAGATTCTTCTTGTTGCATATAGCTTTAGACACACCCCTAGTTTGAATATGACATCAACAGAGAGTTGATTAAATGAAGGAAATAATGACACCCATCACAAAACACGATTGTTTTTAGACAACAAAAAGAGGAAGAATGATTTCGAGAAGAAAAATAATGTGTAAGCTTTTTGAAGGAAAAAACACATAATTTTACCTAGGAATGAGGAAAATGCAAAGAACCTTGATGGGTCCCACCAAGCATGACAATTTTTTTCACCATTTTCTTTACATTTTGGAATGAGACAAAAAGAAATGTTATGGGATGAGGAGGAATATATGTTGTGTTGGTTTGGAGGTTGATGCACACGTTTTGACTTCTCAATCTGATGTTGACTGTGAGAGCTTCCTTTTGGCTAGGAGGAACTACCTAAAATAGAAAATAAAATCACCAAAGAAGAGTTAAATAATATATGACAGTGGGCTGTCTAGCGTATGCTAGATTCGGGAAGTGTGATACTTCCTAGAAGGCTGTCAACCCACTGTTTTATAAAACAAATTATGAAGTAACTAAAATGCATACATAAAAAATCTAGTGCTAGTATTCTGATTTGGGTACCTTAGATCACTATCAATGTTGATCTAATTAAATACTAAAAACTATGTGGGTCAAGGTCTTCAGGTCAGGTTGTAGGTTGTTTAGGTGGTCTGCAGTCACATACAGGGTCTTAGCAGGGTTGGGTAAGGTGTTTGGGTTGTCTTGGTAGGTATGGGTAAGGTATTTATGGTGTTGGTGGAGAAATGGTTGAGTTTATAGAAAGAGGAATAGTGGAGAAAAGATAATGCAGGTAAGAAATGACAACAACGGTGAAAAAATACTTTAAAACAAGACAAGGATAAAATAACACACGTGATAAATGTACTTACTAGTGTTGTAGGTCCAATGGCTATGTGGTTATAATGATTGATTGGTGGTATGGAGCTTGGTGTATGTAATGGTGCTTCCTAGAATGTTATCATGAGTGCAATACCTCTAGATCTATCCTGGTGTTGGCTATGGATGTTTGTAGGTACGAAAAGGCTTTGGTTCTGCTTGCATGCAACTCCTTTCTCTTCTCTTTGATTCCAAAATGTGCCAACCCGTGAAACATAAGGTTACTAAAGTGAATAAATGGTAACTAATGATGGTTCTGGTTGATCGGTGTCGATTACTGGGATGAATGACATCGGTTAAGGTGGGATTCCCTAGGTTTGCTAAAAATAATAGATCTTGTAATCATTTGGGCTAGGTCTGTCCATTTATTCATAGATCAGAATGGACATTATGTTTTTATGAGTGGGAAGGTAGTTAGAGGAATAATAGGCCTTGATTTTTAGGGTTGAACTAAGTCTTATTCATTTATGGAAACATGCTATGAATAGGTCTATGGTGAGGTGTCTAGGTGAGGTGTCTAAGTGAGGTGTCTAGGTGAGGTGTGCATCCATTTAATTAAAGTCACTAAATCAAATTAATAAATGAGGTGAGGATGGGTATTGATTTAATTCTAAATAATTAAATTAATATTAATGTGGGGATAAGGGTCATGGTTAGGTGAATGTGTTTAAGTTGGTTATTTGAAGGGAACTAAGGGGAGTGTGATGTAATTTTGGTGTCTATAGGTAAAGAGTGTACAAGATTATGATGCATTTTTAAGACTCTCTTGTAATAACTATATTATGATATTCATCCTTCTCAACATGCTCAATGGTTTATTGGAGGATTAATAACACCTTTTAGGAGAGCACTGTCACACAAAGAATTTCATAGACCCACATGAGACCTTAGAGGCTACCCCCGTGTGTTAACGCCATAGGAAGCATGGATACCGGTGTTAGTCCTTTTCTTAAAGCTTAGATTACTTCCATGGCAAAGAAAATGGAGAAGATATCTCCGAATTCAGCCCATGATACTGCAGATGGCCTATGGTGCATGAATTGTGAGGTAGAGGGGCATACGAAGGACAATTGTCCTCATAGATTGATACGTGCAGTATGAAAGTATACTATGAGATTTTCCACATGGATCATGATGCAAGTAGGTGTCCAATACTATAGCGCATGATCTCGTAAGAATGTGTCTTGTTATTGCAATATTTTCACCTCTACTACTCTTAACACCAAGTATTGTAGATTTATTGACTAGATACATTATGCCATTGATATTAGTGTGTGCTAAATAAACATTGCAAACAATTCCAGGGATGATGGTCATCAAAAGAGGTCAAAAACCCTAGTTAAACCCTAGCTAGGAGCATTTTTCAAGAAGGTGAATTGTGATCGAGTTTTTTTACTTCATGAAAAGTGATTTTGGGCCTTGAAATATTAACTAAGTACCAAGGAGCACGTGCACATGACTAGTGAGAAGAAGGGAACTTAGGGGAAAGTGCACAAGACAAATGGGTTTAAGAAGGGTTTAAGAACATGAGTTTAAAGGACTTAAAGCCATATTTTGCATTCAGGGGCACTTAAGGAAAAGTGTGAAGACCGACTAGGCATGATGAAAGGATAAGGTTCCATCCTGGAACCTTGTAGGTCAAGAAAAGGATATTCGATGTAGGGAACATTCTCGAAAGACATCATTATAAAGAGTGGAGGGTTTGCAAAGGGATAAAAATCCACTAATGGAGGACCACATCGACACTTGGTACATGATCTACACTTAGATAAGGCATGATAGAGTGTGTTGGTCCTATGAAAAGAGATGCTCGTGTTAGAGACCGATATAGAATAGAGAATGAGCAATAGAGAGAAGGTAGAGACAGACACACATAGAGAATGCAAAGTAACAAAGTTCTGTAGTAATTCTAGGGTTAGTGCACTTAATACTAAAGGGTTGTGAAGGATGCCAAAATCATATGTATGGGTACTGGTATTTGTAACAAGGGATAAAATGGGAAAAGTATAGTTAGGGTCTCATATCAGAGAAGCTTATAGGAGTTAAGTCTTTGTCATTTAATATGTATGGTCTGAGATGACCCTTTTGACTATAATGTGGCTACCATAACTATTTTAAATCAATATATGAGTTCATTCAGTATAACTTGTTTATGGGTGGAAACCCTCATGTTATATGACTTGGCATGGCTCAAATCTAGTTTATTATGCTTCTTAGAAATTTTATTTACCTTCTGCAAAAAAATTAACATGTGGATCTGTTAGTTGCACTTTATACCTTATTAAATAAGTGAACATAATTCTAATTCTGCAAATCATCCTCCATTAATGGTGGAACCTTCTCACAAATATCACATAAAGGAGGTGCTCCATGTCTCGCGCATGCCTTGGGTGAGCGCCCAATGCCCGCCATGGGTGATAGGTCGGTGCGTTTGGGGTTAGAAAATAGTATTAAGTGTAAATAAATGAATACAAGTGATGATTTTATGTTAAATAGGACTCTTCTAGATTTCTATAAAGATATGTTTGAGCTTGTGACCATATGTGGGCCCCACCGAAAAGGAAGTTTATGAAGAGTTTTATTTTAAGACAAAGTTATCTAAAGAAGGTAATGGATAAATTGACATTGTGTGATGGATGCAAGTTTTTATTGATTTCTATGGATTTTTTAGGACATGTTCATTCAGGTTCATGAGGTTTTGAGGTCCAAACAAGTTAACTGGTCAAAGGGCAGTTTTGGGATCTCAAATAGCAGGGTTAAGTGTTTTAGCTATAATTTTAGCTGCATGTGGATTCCTAAGATTATTAAAGTTGTGTTGGAAATATGATTATGAGATAGTTACATTGATATATTTATTCCCTCATGATGAGGTCATATGATAGGTTTTTCAAGGAATTAGTTGAGCAAGAAGGTTTTTGGCATTTTAGGACAACATATGTTTTTGTGAAAGTTTGAGGTTATTTGGAGCATGAGATGGATTGGGTGATGCTTACAATCACCCATAATGTTAAGAGGAATGAATGGAGACTCCAATGAATTTAATTTTAGGTATTTCATGATTTTATAAATGGTTTTATGAGCTAACCTTTGGAAATAACTATTTTGACAAGTTGATTTGGTGAAGGAAAATATTGTTGTGGTTTAAGTGAAGGATGTTTCATTAATTATAAATTACTTAGAAGTGTTATAAATGTTGTGAAATTTCTTTTGAGTGGTTACATGGGATTTTTGGTTCATTATAATCTATTTAGTGGCATTATAATGTTTCCAGGATACAGAAACAAATGTTTTGAGAATCAAAGGAACTGGGCCCAATAAATGAAATAATTGGATTAGTTGATATTAATTACAACAATGTTTGAATTTTTATGATATTTTAATCATATGTAAGGGTTCATGGCTCATGAAAAAGTATGGTACTCATGTTAGGGAAATTTTAAGATTGTGCCCATGGGGTTTTGAGCCATTTTTGCAATTATAATGAAGTTTTTGGCTAGGCCAACCTAATTGGGTCACTTGTAGTATTATATTTAAAATTTATAATATTTACTTGATGTATTGGTTGAAAAAATTTGATGGAAAAAGGTTATGCCTAAGTTTGAAATATAAAAGCATATAAAAAGCATGTTTTTGGTGCTTTTATGAACTAGTTGTGTGTGTGCAAGGTGGAATGTCCTAGGGTGAAGTTGTTTACAAGTATTAGAGAATTAATTGAGGAATATTCAAGTGTGTTATAGGTGGAGAAAAATCATAGAACATGATAGAAAGGGTTTGATTATTTTAGAGTGATTGAAGATCTTGTTTTGTGAAGATTGGTCACCTAGGGTTTGAGTGAAGAAGTGCGAGCTAAATAAGAGGTCTCCATCAGCTATGGTAGAAAAAAATTTAGAGATCTACACATCATAAGGTGGTTTAGTGGGTGATTGATCATCTTGGGGGTTTTAGCCTCCTTGTGGAGTTGGTGCTTCACAAAATTAAGGGTTGGTACTCCTTGTAGGGTTGGTGCTCTACTAAACTAGGGGTTGCTCCTTGTGGGGTTGGTGCCTCAATAAATTTGAAACATATCAATATAAGATTTTGTTTCAGTGGTTTTTCTTCCCTTTGAGGGTTTCCCACTTACATCTTGTGTTCTCATGGTTTTATGCATTGTTGATGGTTTATGGTATGCACACATTAAAAGTTGAATAAGTGATTTTTTTGGTTTTATGCATATGGTAATTTGAGTTTTAGATTTGAAAGATTAATTGAAAATTAAAAAAATCCATTTTGATTATAACAATTGGTATTAGAGTTGGTCCTTTTACTGAAGTTTTACATCTTGAAAGGAGATCCTTGAAGCACAAAATGGTAGGAAACACTATGGTTGGAAAGCCACCAATGTTTTATGGTGTGAATTACACATTTTGGAGAATGAGAATGAAGGCCTATATCATGGCTCTAGGATTTGATGTTTGGAACACTATTGCAAGTGGATATAATGCTCCTACTTCTTCCACACTTATTGATGATGAGAAGAAGGAATATACCAACAACTCAAAGGCCTTTAGTGCTATCTTAGGTGGTCTTGGAGAATCTGAAATGGGAAAGGTGATGCATTGCAAGAATGCAAAGGAGGCATGGGAAAAACTCCAAGTTCTCTATGAAGGAGACTCAAAGGTAAGAATTTCTAAGCTTCAAACTTTTAGAAATTAGTTTGAATCTCTTAAGATGAATGATGATGAGAACATTACAGCATATCTCCTTAGAGTTGACAAGATAGTTAATAGTATGAAAGGGTTAGGAGAAGATCTAAAAGAGGAAGTTATTGTTCAAAAGGTACTAAGATCTTTGACTCCTAATTTTGATTCAAAAGTATCAACTATAGAGGAAGCTAAGGACCTTACTAAGCTAAATATGGATGAGTTACATGGCACCCTAACAACCTATGAGATGAGGGTGATGGATTCTAAGCCTACTAAGAAGGAGATAACCTTCAAGATGGAGAAAGTGACTAAATAAAAGAAGGAGAAACCTGAAGAGACTACTCTAGAGCTTGTTGTAAACCTCAAAATTCCCCTCATTTTCCAAGTCTAGACTTAAAATTTTGAGTTGGTGCCTCTAAAAATATTGAAAACAAAGTATTGTGAAATATGGTTCTTTCCAAGGGATTGTGGTCTCCTAGAAACTTCATCAAATGGGAAATTTCTTCCCATTCCCAAAAAGGTAAAGAAGTCCTCCTAACTCTTCATATTTTTCAAGTTATGGTCCGGCGAACCTGAGGTGGTATTATTTGCCCAAGGCGGGCTGGTAAGGTTGTGGGCATTTATTAACACTTAACACCTTTTGGAAAAGGGTACAGTTGGTAGGCGGGCCCGTGAACCCATGTAGAGAGTTATAAAAATGAATGTCAAGGCCCACCACCAATTAGATGGTGCCATGTAGCCATGTTGAAAAGTCAAAGTGGGGATGCGGGTCGATAGAGAATTTTGAAGTTTTAAGTTTTTTTATCAAAAAGAGTTAAAAGTAAAATGTAATCCACGATCCCATTGCAAGAAAATAAAGTTATGTGTCCGACTATTGAAATTTCAAAGTAGGTAAGTGGCACAAAATGTTCCAAAATGCCTTTTCACTATAAAAGTTATAAAACATAAAGGTTTCCCCCGCCCACTCTAATCAATTTCTTCCATGTGGGTGGCCCAAATTTAAAGTTGTAAAAGCAAATTGAATGGCCCATATTTAAACTGGTGAAATAATGTAATGACCGTATATTTGAAAACCTAATTTTTCTGCCATTAATGTTTCTTTGTGAATCAAGAATTCGAAAGGGCACGAATGATTAGAATGATTTGTAACCGTTTCTTGATTTATCGAGGAAGTTGTAACCATATCTTATGAGCTAACCATTTCATGGGCTTTTCATGGGCTTTCAAATCCATTTTAAAGGGTTTGAATTTTGATATTCTAGAAATATAATTTTGAATCTGAAGAAATCAATACAAGGGTTTTCCCCCTTTTCCTCTATTTTCTCTTTCCTTCTTGCTCTGATATGTGAATCATATAATCCTTGCATGCTTAGAAAATTTGTGTTCTATTTTATACAATCTCAAGAACTTTGAGTCTATGGATTGTGCATATTATAAATGTGAATGGTTCTTCTCTATATTTCATTTTCTCAATACATATAAGGGTTTTCTCTTCCATATCTTTTCCCTGAAAGTGTTGTCTTCTTCTACCTCCCTACTCTCTTCAAGTCTTCTATCCTCATGTATTGATAACTTTCCAGGCAATAAAACATTTCAAGATATCAGGAAACCACCATTGAATGAAATATTGTGTATTTTTACATAGGTTTTTCCCCTTTTTTAATAAGGGAACCTCTCCCATTAAAGAGGAGGGACTTTCTTGTCCCCTAACTATGGTTTCATTCCAAGTGCAAATATGAAACCCAACAATTTTTGGTGACTCCACTAGGGATTTGTTTAACAAATTTCCTTTCTAAAAAGAAAAACTAATTTGATCATTTCTTTGATTTGGTGACTCTAAGATACACTCGTGGTAGAAGGGCTCTTAGAATTAAAGATCCCCAATTTCAACTCCTAGATCAACAAGGTTTTCAACTTCCTCCAACATGAAGAAATAGAAGAGCTCATTCCACAAGCACACCTCCTGTTAAAGACAAAGCTTTTGGTAGTAGCATTCCTCAAACACAACTTAGCCCTAATATTTATGCCCTAATTATTTTTGGTGTCTCAGTTCCACTTCAAGAAATATTTCCAAGGATGGCAACACCTCTTCCTTAGGGACAAAGAGTTGGGCCTCTGGCTCTTCCTCAACCATTACATGAGTTACCTAGGGGTAACAAGAAGAATTTTCCCAAATTTAGAGGTGATGGAAAATTGCACCCTGATGAACACATTACAACCTTCATTGTTACATGTGGGGTCCTTGGAGTTGAACATAAGGATGTCTCTATTAGGATGTTTGTGGAGACCTTGCAAGAAAATTCTATAGATTGGTTTTACCATCTTCCTGCTGGGACCATCACCGATTGGACTACTATGAGGACTGAATTTGAGAAGAATTTTAAACCTACTAAAGATGTGCATGCTTTATTAGCTCATATTTCTCAAATCAAGAAGGAGCCACATGAGCCTATGAGAGAATTTGTGGCCAAATTTAAAAGTTGATTAAAAATATTCCACTAAATACTAGGCCTATTGATCATATTCATAAGTGTTTCTTCTTGAATGCTCAATTTCCGAAGTAAGCTATGCCATGAGGAGAGAAAATATTACAACTTTGGATGTTGATCAGAGATTGGATGTCAGTGTGGAAGATGACTTGATCATGTCTGACAAGTTGAAAAGGGAGTCTTTCAAATCCAAAGCATCTTCTTCTTCCTCTTCTCCTCAAGGTAATATACATAAGTTGGTGTAAAAGTTAGCTAATGACCTCATTGCCATCAAGAAACAATTGGCTTAGCATGCTCCATATCAAGATGTTCCAAGGAAGAAATTTCAACCTCATAACTACTTGACCTCTTCTCAAACCAGGTTTGCCATTGAAGGTCCACCCCTCAAGGTGCCTGTTACTTCTACTTGTGAGGTTCTTGAGCTTGATGATGAGGAATAAAATGGGCTTTATGATGAACAAGAAGAGGAAGGTGATGAATAACTGGAGGATCCGGGTGGTTCTCGATTTCATTTCCTCACCACTGAAGGTGTGGATGATGAATATGACTATGATGATGTAGTGGCTAAGATGAATAGTGAGTCATATGATGTGATGACTCGAGAGCAGACCAACAAAAGGAAAAAGTGGTGCAACCTACAAAAAGATCCAAGGAGTACCCTGTCACCATCCTAGTGATTGCAAGATGAGGAGCTCCTATTCCTACTACTTCCACCCAAAAGGTAAGCTTTGTTAGTTCTTCTCCCTTTACTTCTTCTTCTGAGAATTCTTGTCCAAAAAATGATAAAGATGATAGATCAAAATATCCTCCTAATCCTAGTAGTGATCCCCCATCCACATCTGGATCTTTTGACATTATAGACCATCTTAAAATACCAAGATTCAGATTTTTGAGGCTGAGTTCTATCAAACCCATCCTAAAGCCTTTTCCAAAATGGTTAACTTTGTAAATTCTAAATCTAAAACCCTAGCCCATTCTTCTAAAGGAATTTTTCCCACTCCTTCTCTCACCTCAACCCAACCTTGTGGTTGCAGTCACTTCACCAATGAGAAGATCAAACCCTTCTATGTGACTCTCCTCATAGATGGCCACAAGCTTAGAAATTGTGTCATTGATTTATGTGCATCTGATAATGTAATGCCTACAAAAGTGGCTCATGCTTTGTTCTAACCCTAACCTACACTTATGTCTCTTGTTATTCCATGGAAAGAGAGAAGTGCCTTTGGTTGGGATAATCAAGGATGCACAAGTAGCTTTTACTACTTTACTAGAGAAGAAGGTCTTGGCTACCATCTTGGTTGCTAATATCCCTCCTTCCTATGGCATGATACTAAGTAGGAACTTTTTTAAAGATGTTTGAGGAGAGATCCAAATTGATTGGTCACATGCCTTAATCCCTGTCAATGGGAAGATGAAGAAGTTGCTTCCTGAGAGAAAAAGCAAAGTATATTGTGTAAAATATAGATGATCCTAAATCACAAATATTGTATGAATAAATTGGGCATGGGAACTAAATGATCTTGTCACAAGAGGAGAAAAGTCTGTCAAAGTGAGTGTTTCTTGATCCTAATGGTGTGTGGACATTGGAGTTTGATGGAATTTTCTCTTCAGCTAGTTTTAGAGCTTGTGTAGTGCTCATTTCTCCTAGGGGTAAGGTTCATCCTTTCTCCTTTAAGTTTTCATTTGAAAATACCAACAATACTGCTGAGTATGAGGCCCTCATTCTTGGGTTGAGCATGGAAAAGGAAATGGGAGTGAAGAACCTTCTTACTCGTGGAGATGCAGAGATAATTGTAAAACAAGTTAGAGACCTTTATCAGGTATAGGACAAAAGGTTAAAGAACTATATGAATCTGGTCTAGGATTCCATTGAATTCTTTGATTCTTTTTCCATTGAAGTTGTGCCAAGGGAAAATAACACTAGGGCTGACTCTCTAGCTATCTCTGGGGTCCTTGTTGATTCCTCATCCTGATTTCCCTCAAGAGAAATTCATCATTGAGATGATCCACAGAGACCTAGTGTGCTTGAAAATGTAAATAATTGGCAATTTTTCAATGACGACCAGCTAATGATGTCTTTCTTGGAGCTCGTAGACAACTTTGATCAGCTATAATTTAAAGGAAGTAAAAATATTCTTAGAGTGTGTGTGTCATCAAATTAATACGATGTCAAAGAAGAGATTGATTAAGATGGATGCATCAAACTAAAAGGAACAAAATAACTAAAGGGCGGTGAGTTTGGAGGATATTTTTGATAAACATGATAGGTATATAAAGTCTAAAGTTTCCTAAGGAGCCCAAAATCTACCGAGACCGAGAAAGTGAATATTGAGAGTCTTTATGATCCCAAAATGGTCAACATTAGGAAATTCTACACTCGGGAAGAGAAAAAGAAGGTGGTGAATTTGTTGAAGGGGTATTTTGATGTTCTGGCTTACTCTTATGATGATCTTAAGGATTTTCAACCTAAATAAATTCAACATTTCATTACTCTTAAGCCTGGGATCAAACCCTTCAAATAAAAGAAAAGGTAATATAATCCAAAGATAACTGATACAATTTTCCAAGAAATACAAAATCTTTTGAAGGCTAAGATCATCTTCCCCATCCACCATTCAATGTGGATTGCTAATATAGTGCATGTCAGAAGAAGAATGGTGAGATCTGGATCTGTGTGGACTTTAGAAATCTAAATTAGGGTTCTTTAAAGGACAACTACCCTCTCCCCATGATGGACCAAGTATTGCAATCTGTCACAGGCTCGGAGATGCTATCTATGTTAGATGGATTCTCGGGTACAATCAAGTAGAGGTGAATATTGCAGATCAACATAAGACTACCTTTACTACTCCTTGGGGAACTTTTGCATACAAAATGATTCCATTTGGTCTCATCAATTCTGGTGTTAATTTCTAGGGGGTCATGGACTTGGCTTTTGGAAATTTGAAAGGGAAATGCATTGTTGTGTATTTGGATGACTTGACAGTGTTTTCTAAAGCAAGAACAGATCACTTCCAACACCTTGAAACAATATTGTAGAAGTGTAGAGAGCATGTGATTTCTTTAAACCCTAAGAAGTTTATGTTTTGTGTCATAGAAGGAAATTTTTTGGGACACATTTTTTCAAAGGAAGGGATCAAGATTGATCTAGAGAGATTTCAGGCCATCCAACAAATTCCTCTTCCATCAAGTAAGAAAGGTGTCCATTCTTTCTTTGGTAAGATCAATTTCCTAAGGAGATTCATCCCCAATTTTGTAGAACTTACTATGAGCATTGCTCACATGATGCAAGGGAAGAAAAATTTTGGTTGGTCCTCTAAAGGGAAGAAATCATTTGAGGACATTAAACAAGCTATTGTAAAGACTCCAATCTTGGTGTGCCCTGACTTTAGCAAATATTTCATTATCTATTGTTATGCCACTAAAAATACCCTAGTTATTGTGTTAACCCAGAAGAATGCTAAAGATCATGAGATCTCGATTGCATTCATGAATTATACCTTGAAAAATCATGAGATGAAGTACACCATGATGGAGAAACATGCTTTTGTAGTTTTCAAATATGTCAAGCAGTTTAGGTTTTACATCCTTAATTCTCATTATGTGGTGCTAGTTCCTGATACAAAAATCAAATCCATTGTTACTCAAAGAAGAATTTGGAACCAAGAGAGGTAATTGGGTAGAAAAGGTGTAATAGTATGATCTTGACATTAGGGAAACAAAGCTGGTTTGAGGTAATGGCCTGTGTGAACTCATTGTTGAAGGAGATGCCAAGGAGTTGTCCAAAGATGGAGTTAATGTCCCTATTTTTTTGTTCCTTAGCTCGACAAATGTATGACATGTTGACATTGCTCACTTTCCTCCTATGGAGAGTGTCCATATCACTTGAGTGCTAAAGAGAAGAGAGCCATCAAACTGAGGTCTACAAAATATGTGTTATGGGAGAATTCTTTGTTCAAACAAGGCATAGATGGAAGGTTTTTGAAGTATGTAGACTAGGAACAATAAAAGAAGTTTTTCTCTACTTTTCATGACTAGGCATGTGGAGGTCATTTCTCCTCTACTACAATAGCTCATAAATTAATTCATGTTGGTTATTTTGGCACACTTTGTTCATAGATGCATCAAAATGGGTTGGTAAATGTGAAGCATGCCAAACATTTGTTGGAAGACCTAAATTGGTTGCTTTACCTCTCAAGCTTGTAGTGATTGAAGAGCCATTTCAACAATGGGGTTTAGACTTCATTAGAGAACTTAATCCATCTTCTAGTGCTGGGAATACCCATGTGTTGATGCCACAGATTACTTCACCAAATGGGTGGAAGCTATCCCAATAAAGATAAATACTTCTAAGGTAGTTTACAACTTCATTAAGGAGAACATATTGATTAGGTTTGGGACCCCAAACAAAATTGTGACTGACAATGCTTCCAACATTTCTTCTACCAAGATGATGGAATCTTGTTATGGGTATGGTATCTCCCTTGCTCATTCTTCAAATTACTACCCCCAAGGGAATGGACAGGAAGAATCAACAAACAAGAACTTGGTGAACATAGTTAAAAATCTTGTAAATGATTCTCAGAGGAATTTTCATAAGAAGCTATATGATTCCCTTTGGGCTTATAGAATTACACCCATGAGATTAATTGAAATGTCTCCTTTCCAAGTGGTGTATGGTGTGGAAGCTCAACTTTTAGTCATGGTGGAATTACCAACTTTGAATCTGGTGAAAACCATTGAAGATTCATGTTTCAGTAGATATTTGGACAAGAGAATTTTGTACCTTTAGAAGCTTGATGAGGACAGATTACAAGTGGTTGACATAATATCATCTCATCAGTTGAAAGTGAATGCTTTGTTTGATAAGAAAGCTAAACCCATAGTTTTCCAAGTGGGAGACATTGTGCTGCTTTGGGACAAAAGACATGAGCCACGAGGAAGCCATGGTAAGTTTGATTCTCTTTGGCTTGGTCCTTTTAGAATTAGACATTTTGCTAGAGAGAACTCTTTTTATTTGGATTACATGGATGGATCTCCTCTCCCACTTCCTTATAGTGGGAAGTACCTAAAGTTGTTCAAGTCCTAGGTGGCTAGGAATTCCTTTTGTACATTGCATTTGGTTTTTGGTTTTTTCTTGTTTCCCTTTCTTGTTCTTTGTTGTTTGGTGTGTTTTGTTTTAAGTCTTCCCTTTTGGTTTGTTTTGTTTCTTTTCCCATATTGTGTGTGTTGCCTTGTATTGGTTTTTATTTTGACTCCTTTACACAAAGGATAAGGCATTGGTCCTCTTTCCTAGAGTTATCTACTGATGCTTGATTTTTCCTTGTCTCTTTTTTCCAAGCCAAGTCATCCCCAAAAAGAGCTAGCTATTGTCACCCTCAAAATTCCCCTCATTTTCCAATTCTAGACTTAAAATTTTGAGTTGGTGCCTCTAAAAATATTGAAAACAAAGTATTGTGAAATATGGTTCTTTCCAATGGCTTATGGTCTCTTGAAAACTTCTTCATTAGATGGGAAATTTCTTCCCATTTTTGAAAAGGTAAAGAAGTCCTCCTAACTCTTCATATTTTTCAAGTTATGGCCCTGGTGGACCAGAGGTAGTATTATTTGCCCAAGGCAGGCTAATGGGGCTATGGGAGTTTTTAGAACTTAAAACCTTTTGGAAAAGGGCGTAGTTGGAAATGGTGGGCCCATGAGTCCACATAGAGAGATAGAAAAAATAATTCCTAAGGCCCTCTAAGATCGATGGTGCCACTTAGCCATGTTGAAAAGTCAAAGTGGGGATGTCGTTGATGGAGAATTTTAAAGTTTTAAGTTTTTTTAATGAAAAAGAGTTAAAAGTAAAACACGATCTACGACCTTGTCCCCAAGCAGATAACGACACGTGTCTGACCATTGAAAATTCAAAGTGGGAGAGTGGGCCAAAATGTTCCAAAATGCCTTTTGCTATAAAAGTTATAAAACATAAAGGTATCCCCCATGCCCGCTCTAATAAATTTCTTTCACATTGGTGGCCCAAACTTAAATTTGTAAAAGCAAGCCGAATGGACCATATTTAAACTAGTGAAATAATGTGATTCGTTTGTATATTTTAAAAATTGATTTTTCCTCCATTAACATTTCTTTGTGAATCAAGCATTTGAAAGGACATGAATAATTGGAATGATTTGTAACCATTTATTTCTTGCTTGAGGATGTTGTAACCATCTTGTTGGTGTCCATTTTGATCCTCCATTATTTTTCCATCTTTCCCCTTTGTTCTACATGCTCCAAAAACATTTTTCTTTGATTTTGGTGGTTTGTAAGTTTCCCCATCTAGATTGAATGCTTTAAATGGCTCATAAACTTATTATTTTGCCCCAACTTGAAAGAAAAATACATGCATGCTCTATTTTATGCCCTAAATTTCCAAATCCACGGGCCTCTATCATTTTTTCCATTTTTCTCGGCCTTTGTGGAGCTCAAATTTTCTTGTTTTTATTTATTTTCCCTAAAAATCCTTCCCCATGGTTAAAAATTTCTTGAAACCACTTCCCATATGTTTTTTGACCAAAAAATCCTTTACCCATGATGAAAAATTTGAATTCGGGTGTCCTTAGCAAATTCTATGTTTTTTTACGATCGTACAGGTGTCATTTGACCATCAAAATTAAGCTCAAATGATGTCTCCTACATGTCTACTTCTTTGACAAGGATCGATAGGGTTTCTTTGAAAACTTAGCATTTTTGGCTTTGGGAAAAATTCAACATTACCCTCGCAACTCCACAGAAGACACGTGTCATGTTCTTATGCAAAGTTGGAATGGAAGGTGGGTGGGGAACTTAGGCAAATTTTTCCTTTTTTATGAAGGGGGAAAAAGGTGTGGAAAAGCCCACAACAAGCTCGAGATTGTTCTTATAACATTCCCTGTTGATAAATTTGGTCATTTTGGATTATTTTGTGTTGTCTCTTGGAAAATTTGCATGCATTTATGTTTCGTAGTGTTTTCAATTTATGTTTCTTGATCCTATTGCAGTCTTCTCTAAAATATCTCTTGATCATACATGGTCTCATTTCTTGTTGATAATTTAGTGGCATCTGCAGCCTCACATTCAAAAGAGCTTTCATCTAATAAATAGAAAATAGATTTAAAATCACTTTACATTCCTTGAACTCTAAGATTTGTTTGTAAACCTTTGGGTGCACCTTAGGTCATGATAAAATAGAGATTTCTGGATACTTTGTTGGTTCATCTACTTCAAGATTTTTGTGGTAGGTTGTCAAATATTGTGTGGAAGAGTGTAGATTTGGGCCTCCATTTGGTGCACATATCCTAGTTGAAGGAGTACCTTAACCCCTTTGAAGCATCTTGTTGTTTATGTGTTACAAATTTCTTGCAAAGGTCCTCAAAGGATTTGGCAAATTTTGGTTAGTCTTATCTAAAATCTCCCACCAAAAATTTATTCGTAGATAAGTAATCTACCCCATACTACCCCTACATTACATTATGTGTCAACAAAAGAACACAATCCATTTATAAAAATGCATAAAGCAAATCAAGATCATACCATGTCTCTAGCAGCCTCATCCTTGTCTTGAAAGCATTTCCATCATTTAGTAGTGACAGCTCTGTTGAGTTTGAATAATGGAAAATTGATCATGTTTTCCCAAGGCCATCTCCATAAAATATGCACATTATAAGGATATCTCCACCTCGTTCACAAAACAAAGGCAGAATCTAGGTTCTCTTACCTTGGTTGAAAGGAAAAACCTAAAATAGTGAGGATTAGATCAAAATCCTTTCAAGGTGCTACCCACTTCTTCAAATCCTGAGTGCTAACAAGTTAGATAAATTTCTTCCCCTCCTACAAAATGACATATAAATCATTTATCTTCCTCTGAGCATCTTGTAAAATACATGATGCTGATCAAGTTGTGAAGGAGATTAAATTTGGGTACCAAACCCAAAATGACACCATTATTGGGGACTTGTTTTGAATTCCTGGGAAATAATTTACACTATTGAGATTGATTTGTTGATTCATTTGCCAGTCCATGTCTATTTAGCCCATCAAAAACACCTTTTGGTTTTGTTGTCGGGGACATTATTCAATATTTTAGTATTTCAGATCCTTGGTAATACTTCTTGTGTGATTTATGTGTAATTACAAATCTGAGTATCATCTTTTGATCAGATTTATAAGATTGGAATGAAGAGTAGAGTTCTGAGTTTGATATTCTCTTAGTTCAATATGATCCATGCACATACATATTTGAGATATTTGAATGCATATCAAACCCTGGTAAAGTCCCTTGGAAATTTCGCATGCAAATACATTGTTGAAGCATCATTTTATAATAAGACTTGTAAGGATTAAGTGAAGATATAAGTTATGCCTGCAATTTTACCACTTCCAAAGTAGTTGCACTTCATTTACATTTGTGGTTGATAAATTCAAAGAAATGAAGGTCTCATCTATAAATTTTGGCAATATTTGACAAAGTATTTTAGCGCATTTGCACAACTAGGGTGAAAGTCCTTAGTGGAGACTCCATACTATCTTGATCTTGATAAATACCAATGTCTTAAGCTTTCTATCATTTATTTTTGTGTTGCTAATCTCTGCAAAAATGGAAGGAAGAAGATATCTCTTCATTAGAGACTCTACTAAGAATTTGTTTACAGATTCAAGAAACTCAAAGTTAGAAGGGAGAAGAGTTTGGAAGGTTGTTAAAGGTTAGACATCAGGAAAAGATATATCCATTGGTGAGAGAGATCAGCCTTTGGTAGAGGATTATCACTCTTCTTCAAGTGATTATGATTCAAGCAATACTCTCATAAACTTATTTTCCTCAGCTAGTGAAGGTCCTTCTATTGTGAAGTAAGTTCCTTCTCCAATCTGCACCTCTGTGTTTCAATTCAAATAAAAGTTTCCAAGAAAATCAACACTTAGAGAATACTAGTCTTGTGAATAACATTCTTGAGCCCAAAAGACCTTGCACTCCTCATCAGCTTGTGTCACCCCCAAGATCACCTACACCAAACAATATGGCTCAGCCTAAATTTCCATTTGTTGTTAACACCTTTGTATATACTTTAGAGGAATGGATGGTTACTCAAATGTTGTCCCACAAGATGTCAAAAATAGATTGCCAAAATTCCAAGGTAACAATGCAATAATCGGTGATCGGATCTCAAACTTTTTGTTAACATGATGGAATATTTTGAGATAGATTTTGAAGATGTATATATTAAATTGTTCATTCATACACTAGAAGAGGATTCTAGGGATTGGTACAAGTCTTTTCCTAATAATTCAATTGATTCTTGTCTTGACACATAAAGAATGAATTTAGGTTGCAATATGGTGACAAGACTGATCCTAGATTTCTCTTGTCTAAGTTTGAGAATATCAAGAAGAACCCCAATGAATCATTCCATGACTTTAACACAAGGTTTAACAAAACTTTGAGAAGGCTGCCTATTAGTCTGAGGCCTTGTGATGAGTCTTGTTTAATCAAATATGCAGATGCATTTGATAAAAAGGAAGCCTATTACCTAAGAGACAAGAACCCTACCAATCTAAGACAAGATTTCACCATGGCACTTCAAATTGAAAACAATATCAAAGCAATTGGGAAACCTCTCAAGAGAGATGGTGTAAAGTTGATAAACCCTAAAATCCTCAAGCTAGAAAGGGTGCTGATTTAGAGGAGGTCCTTTGGCAAATGTCAAAAGAAATCTCATATAAGTTGGCAAGAGATGAGAAAGGAATTGGGAAAACTTCACAAGGTCAGCCAAGAGCACAAAACCATGACAGATTTTCCAATCATCCTAGAGGTGATCAAAGGGCATATGATAGAGGAAAAGGACCCATGGGGTCTACAAATAGACATCCTCAAGCACGTGAAGAAAGAGTGTTACCTAATCCCCTAACTATAGGGTTGCTTATTGAGGAAGTTTTGATATTGATTGGTGTGATAGGTGTTTTTTACCCCATCCTCCATGTGAAGTGGACCAACAAGATGGTGAAGTTAATAATGATGATGGTATTAATGATGATATCTACATGATGGGCTATTCTTCAAGTCCACAAGGAGGAGCAACATCTACTGAAGTGATAAGTGCAAGGACAACTACAAATTTTTGGGATTGCATCAAATAGGTACAAGTATTTCTTCCCCCTCATACTCTTGAAGTTGATGTAGTGCAAGCTTTTGAAATTCCTAACAATGACTTTGAATATTTAAGAGCTTTGATGATTAAGAAGTATGATGGTGGTATTCCTTCAGAGGAAGATAAAAAATTGTTGATGAATGTTGTTGTAGCTCAAGAGAAAGACTATAACACTAGAAGAAAATTTATTAAGGGAGTTGGGCCTCAAGTCAAACCCAAAACACCCTTGCTCACAAGAATTCCCAAAGAAGCTCCTATAAGAGAAGCACCTGCCAAAAGCTTTGTTGTCCCAAGAAAATATTTTAGTCCTCCTCATGCCCAAGCTGCCAATAAACCCATGCCATCTCGATGAATCTTCTTATCTCCCTTCCAATGCTATTTTTCAAAGAGTTTTACCTATGACATAGCCCAAGTATTGAGCCGCCAAAGTGAGTGTTCTAATCATTGAGTTGCCTTGGATCCCCGAGCACAAGAAGAGAGCATTTTAGTACTTGGGATTGAAGGAGGAGAAGAGTACCAAAAGCAGAAATGTAAATGTTGTTGAAACTCCTCCTCGAGATCATTACTGACCTTGAAACACCACTAATAGTAGAGGATCTTAGAGAGACACTTGAGGTATATTTGGGGACATCCTTGGTTTATTCCTAATTGAATGTTGATCCATTCTTCACAATTTTGATCATAAAGGATAGGATACTTCACAATTGTATGTTTGATTCCAGTGCATCATGTAATGTCATGCCTCTAGAAGTCATGAATGATTTGGATATCAAAGTGATAACAACATATGGAAAATGTACCTCTCAAGAGAAGTTTTGGTTGTTGGTTGAAGGGTTTGGTAGTGCATCTTGCATCTTATCTTGGGAGGAATTTAAAATTGGATGTTGTGATTGTTGATTTCCCTACCAAATGGGGTTTGTTATTTTCAAGAAAGTGGGCTGAAGTTTAGAGGAGTTTCTAAATGAATATGTATTTTGCCACCATTCCCATCGAGGGAAGCCTTGTCAATCTCTATGGAGAAAAGAAGATGTTACATCTAATTGAGGATCCAAACAATGCTTCGTAGTGAGGTGTTATTTGCTGATGTTGATGTTGATAATTTTATTGGGTTTGATGATGGAAAGGAACACAAGATGGATCAGACCAAAGTTACTTGAATGTGCTAGTTCTCCTTGGAACTTTCTATTTGATGGATTTTGCTCCAAATTTAGAAATGGTGCTGGTATAATTCTGAGTTCTCCTAGCTTGGAAGAGTTTGTTTTTTCCTTCAAGCTTAATTTTGAATGTACTAACAACATTGCTAAATATGAAGCCTTGTTTTTGGGACTGAGAATTACATGGATGTAGAAGTCAAGGACATCATTACAAAGGGATATTCGTCTAGTTGTCAATATGCTACAAAAATCAGAGGATGAAACAAAGAGTATAAGCATGTAGTTTGGGATCTAATTGAGATGTTTGATTCCTTTAATATTGTGCACCATGACAGAAGTTTCAATGTTGTTGCTGAAAATTTGGCAAGTGATGGGGTCAAAATTTGAGATTGCACCATTTCACCTTATTGTGAGTATAATGTTGAAGTGTTAACTAGGTCTTTTTCCCCCATCAAGCATTGGCAAGTGTTTGATGATGATGCTCAAGTGAAAAGGTTCTTACAAAATCAAGGTGATTTTGTAGATCAAATATTGATTGGGAACCAATGGTGTGTGTGACTAAAGGAAGAGAGACTTTGTTTGGAAACAATATTATCCAATTGAAAACTAACACCATTCCTAGAGGTCTTGTTCTTCAAGTCAAATTTTAGCAATGTTGATTGCATCATCAATAGAAGCATATCTACCTAAAGGGATGTAAGAGCATGACTTAGGAGGAAAGGAAAACCAAGCAAATTTGGCTAGGTAGTAGTTTAAACAAGTAAGAAAAACAATCCTACCTCCAATTGTTGAAACAATATTACCTCTTCATATTCAAAGATGAAATCATATAGAGAGGACTTGTTTCAGCATGAGATCCCTCTTGAGAAAAATGACAAACCATTCAAACAGAAGAAAAACTAATTAATCCACTCCTCTCCATGAAAATGCAAGATGAATTGAAGAAACCAAGGAGGGAGGGATCATTCAGCCCAAGAGGTATTCATCTTGGGTTGTAAACCTTATGCCAAGCTAGTCAAAAAGAAGAATGGAGATATCAAACATTGTGTAGACTTCAGAAATATGAATAGAGCTTCATTGAAAGAAAATTATCCTTTTCCAAACATAGAGAACATGTTGTAGTTAGTGATTGGATCTGAATTGTTTTCCACCTTGGATGGTTTCTCTAGCTACAATCAAGTTGTTTTCAAGGAGTCAAAAATATTTAAAACTACCTTTACCACTCCTTGGGAACATATATTTATGTGATAATTCCTTTTGTCTCATGAATGTTAGAGCTAGTTTCCAAAGAGAAATGGATGTTGCTTTTTCTGGTTATATAAATGACTTCATTGTAGTTTATCAGGATGATGTGACTATATTTTCAAGGAGCAGAAAATATCACTTGTAGCACCTAGAAAAAATGTTGATCAAATGTAGAGAATTTGGAATCTCTCTCAATCTAAAGAAGTGTCACTTTGGGGTGCAAAAGGCCAAGCTACTTGGTCATATTATTTCAAAGGCTGGTGTCATGATTGATCTGGAGAGAGTAGAATAAATCATCGTGGTGCCAATTCTAAGAATGAAGAAGAGCATCCAATATTTCTTTGGGAAAATCAATTTCATTAGACGGTTTGTGTCCAAGTTTGCTGAGTTGACTCTTACTATCACATACATGTTAAAGAAATATCAAGTTATAAAATGGGAGGAGGTTGTTATTCAAGATTTTGAAGGAATCAATGAAGCACATAAACATGCACTGTCTTGAAGCTCCAAATTACAAGAAGCCTTTCAAAATATTCTTCTTTGCTTCTAAAAATACTATTGCATCTATTTTGCTCCAAAAGGATAAAGATGGGGCTGAAAGGCCTATTGCGTTCTTTAGTAGGCTTTACAAGCTACTGAGTTAAAATATACAATCATGGAAAAACAAGCATTTTCCTTGGTGAAAGCAATAAACGTTTTCAGGCCTTATATTTTAAGTTGAAAAGTTGTTTCTTATGTTCCCCACACCATGGTAAAAGACATCTTATCAGAGATGGAGATCTCAAGTAAAATATGTAGATGGGTGAACAAACTGCATGAGTATGATATGGACATCCAAACCACAAATTTGGTAAGAGGTTTGGGTCTTGCTAAGATCATGACTAAGAGCAACTTGTATACTATGGAAGTCAATGAAGTAGAGGAAGAAAGGGCAATGTTCTTGGGAAATTGGTAAGTTCTGAATGGTACAAGGATATAATCTTTTACCTTAGACACCTATGTTGTCTTGATCATTTAAATAAAAATTAGAAAAGAGCCCTCAAGATGGATTCTCAAAAATACATCATCACTGACTTTGGGTTGGCTTGGAAGAACCCTGAAGGTGTCCTCTTGAAGTGTGTAACTAAAGATGAAGCTCCCAAAGTGATTGCTGATTTCCATGGGGGAGTTTGTGGAGGACACTTTTTTGGAAGGGTTATAGCACACAAGGTTTTGAGAGTTGGTTATTGGTGGCCTACTCTCTTCAAAGATGTAACCATGCTAATTAGAAAATGTGAAAGTTACAAGCATTTCTATCTACAAGAATGAAAAATTAAGACTCCCTCCCTTTGTAGCCTGTGTCAATTGAAGATCCTTTCAAATAGTGGGGGATGGACTTCATTGGTGAGATTTCAGACCCTTCTAGTGCTAGGCATAAATGGATCCTTGTATCCACAGATTACTTCACCAAGTGGGTAGAGGAAATCCCCACCAAGAAAGAAACACACCAAGTTGTTATGGACTTCTTGTTGAATAATATCATATGTAGATTTGGTGTGCTAGTCAAGATTGTGGCTGATAATGCCATGTGTTTCAAAGCTAAACCTTTGATGGCAATGTGCAAGGAGTATGGAACCAATCTGAATTATTATTCAAAATATAACCCCCAAGGAATGGACAAGCTAAGTCCAGCAATAAGAATTTATTAAAGATCATTAGGAGGACCTTGGAGTTGAACAAGAGAAAATGGGGTGAACAACTGAAATTTGCAGTTTGGGCTAATAGAATCACTGCCAAGAGAGCTACTAGTAAGAGCCCATTTGAGTTGGTGTATGGAACTCAAGCTCTGTTGCCCTTACATCTGTAGTTATCTTCATTTCAATTTGTTCAACAACTTGAGGATCAAGAGGTCAGTCCATATGAAGCAAGGATTAATCAGATTATGGAGCTAGATGAAGAGAGAAGAGCATCCCACTTGAGGCATGTCATATTTAGAGAGAATTTAAAATATTGTTTGACAAGAAGGTCATTCCTAGGGCCTTCAATATTGGATATCTGGTTTTGTTATGGGACAACATAAATGAAGAGAAGGGAAAACATGGAAAATTTGATGCATTATGGATGGGCCCTTACTCCATTGATATCAGAATTGGTGAGAATACCTTTTTTCTCAAGGATTTAGATGGGGAATTGCTTGAACTTCCTATTAATGGCAGGAATCTAAAGCATTTCTTGGATTAATCCCCAAATTTGAGGTATGCACCACTTGTACAGTGTATAGTATTTGGTTTTTTTCTCTATTTATCGTGTTTTGTCGGTTTATGGTTTGCCTCGATGTGTGGCAGCCATTTTCGTCGATTCTTAGTTTTTGGTGGTTTTGGCTCATGAATCCTTTTCCTAATGGATTATTTTGGCACTTGGTCTACTTATTGTTCTTGTGGAACTCACTGAGAGTGCCCATCCCTAAGTAGAACCGATGTTGGTGTCCATTTTGATCCTCCATTATTTTCCCATCTTTCCCCTTTGTTCTACATGCTCAAAAATGTTTTTCTTCGAGTTTGGTGGTCTGCAAGTTTCCCCATCTAGATTGAATGCTTTAAATGGCTCATAAACTTATTATTTTTCCCCAACTTGAAAGAAAAATACATGCAGGCTCTGTTTTATGCCCTAAATTTCCAAATCCATGGGCCTCTGTCATTTTTTCCATTTTCCCAACCTGTGGAGCTCGAATTTGCTCATTTTGTACTTATTTTCCCTCAAAAATCCTTCCCCATGGTTGAAAATTGCTTGAAACCACTTCCCATATGTTTTTGATAGACGTACGGGTGTCATTTGACCATCAAAATTAAGCTCAAACAACATCTCCTATGTGGCCACTTCTAGTTGGACAAGGATCGGCGGGGTTTCTTTGAAAAACTTAGCATTTTTTTGGCTTTGGGAAAAATTCAACATTACCCCCATAACTTCGTAGGAAGACACGTGTCATGTTCTTATGCCAAGGTGGAATGGAAGGGGTGGGGAACTTAGGAAAAATTTCCTTTTTGTGAAGGGGGAAAAAGGTGTGGAAAATCCCGTAGGTCCACAATGGAGCAAGGGGTGGACACATGGTGGGCGTAGAAGGAAGTACGGGTCAACAGGGGAAAAGTGGAAATTGTTCCCTTTTACAAAAATAATTAGAGCAAGAAATAAACTCATGATTCTCGAATGAAGTAGAGGAAGACACGTGGCGGGCAGAGTGGGTCGGTAGGCCGGTGGAGGTAAAAGGGAATTTTCTCCCTTTTGACAAAAGAATTAGTATGGAAATTTGAAGCATTGGCCCGCGAACAAACCATAGGGGGACACATGTCAAGGACAAAATCAGAGGCGTGGGCCCGCGGAGGAAAAGTTAAAAATTTTCCCTTGGTAAAAAAAGGGTTAAAACATGAAATAAGCCCACAAATTTTTAGTGATAGAGAGGATGACATGTGTCAAGGACAAAGGCGAAGGTGTGGGCCTGTGGGGAAAAAAGTGAAATTTTTCCAAACTCCAAAAAGGGTCAAAATGCATAGAATTGAGCCATGATCCCAATGGGACCCACCATATGCCACGTGTCATCACCAAATTTCAAGGGTGGAGGGGCGGAGAAAAAGGTCAAATTTTTCTATTTTTTCAAAAATGTTAAAAGGTCAAAAATTGAGCCTGAATTCATTCCCAATCATAGTTTGACACATGGAGGGCCCAGATTGAAGGAGAAAGAGAAAATCAATGGTAACTATACATTCTTCAATTTGGCTGCCATTTTTGCTCCAAGAAGCTTGGAGATGTGAATTTTACATCATTTTTCATCAAATCTTTGGTGAATTTGTGTTGTTTGTGCCTGCAAAGACCAATGCAAGTGGTTTTAGGGATTAATTTGTAGATTTGAGGTGTTTTTGAAATAATTTTTACTGAGGCCTGTGTAAAATGTGAAATATCAAATTATAAAGTTGCATAATCAAATTTTGGAATGATAAGGATGAAATGATGAAATGAAAGGGGTCTACATGCTTGGAGAATGAAAAATGTGCCTCCACAATGGATAATGATGAAGGATTTGTAATGATTTTCCATTTTTGAAACACCTACAACTTTGGTTGCAAATTTGTTAAATGTCCCTATCTGCGAATCATGTTGGAATTTTGTAACAAACTTGATGCTAGGCATATTATTTTCTTGGGAAAGAAGGATCAAATGTAATTGAAAGTTATATAATACACATTTTGAGACATGTAATAGGTCGGAGAAAACTACAATTTCATGGGAAAATCTAGGAAGAAGCCCATTCTCTGAGAATCCCATTCTCCGAGAAACCACATGAGAACCATTTCTAATTCCTTTCTGCATTAGATTTGTATCATGTTGAGTTGGTTTTAGTTATAAAGCCATCAACAAGCTCTGAGATTGTTCTTATAACATTCCCCTATTGATAAATTTTGTCATTCTGGATTATTTTGTGTTGTCTCTTGGCAAAATTTGCATGCACTTATGTTTTAGAATGTTTTCAATTTGTGTTTCTTGCTCTTGTTGTAGTCTTGTGTCTAAAATCTCTCTTGATCATACATGGTCTCATTTCTTGTTGATAGTTTAGTGGAATATGTAGTCCCACATTTAGAAGAGATTTCATTTGATAAAGAGATAAATAGATTTAAAATCACTTTACCTTCCTTGAACTATGAGATTTTTTTAAACCTTTGGGTGCACCTTAGGTCATGATAAAATAGAGATTTTGGATAATTTTTTGGTTCATCTACTTCAAGATTTTGTGGAATGTTGTCAAATATTATGTGGAAGAGTGCAGATCTGGGCCTCCTTTTGGTACACATATCTTAGTTGAAGGATTACCTTAACCCTTTGAAGAATCCTACTATTTAGGTGTTACAAATTTCTTACAAAGGTCCTCAAAGGATTTGGCAAATTCTATTTAGTATTGTCTAAATATCCCACCAAAAATTATTCAGGATAACTAATCCTACCCCATACTACCCCTGCATTGCATTGTGTGTCAACAAAAGAACATAATCTATTTACAAAAATGCACAAAGAAAATCAGGATCATACCATGTCTCTAGCAGCCTCAACCTTGTCTTGAAAGCATTTCCATCATTTAGTAGTGACAACTTTGTTGAGTTTGAATAATGGAAAATTGATCATGTTTTCCCAAGGCCATCTCCATACAATATGCATAATATAAGGATATCTCCACCTCCTTCACAAAATAGAGGCTGCAATATAGGTTCTCTTACCTTGGTTGAAAGGCACAACCTAAAATAGTGAGGATTAGATCAAAATCCTTTCAAGGTGCTACCCACTTCTTCAAATCCTAAGTGCTAAAAAGTAAGATAAATTGCTTCCCACTATAAAATGACATATAAATCATTTATCTACCTCTGAGTATCTTGTAAAATCCATGATGTTTCTCAAATTGTGAAGGAGATTAAATCTAGGTACCAACATGTCTCTTGTGAGCTATTTCATGGGTTTTCAAATCCATTGTAAAGGTTTTGAATTTTGATATTTTAGAATCGTAATTTCGAATCTGAATAAATCAATACAAGGGTTTTCCCCTTTTTCCTTTTTTTTCCTCTTTCCTTCTTGCTCGATCTCGTGAATGATCTAATCCTTACATGCTTAGAAACTTTGTGTTCTAGTTTATACAATCTCATGAACTTTGAGTCTGGGATTGTGCCCATTATAAACGTGAATGGTTCTACTCTATATCTAATTTTCTCAATACATATAAGTGTTTTCTCTACCATATCTTCTCACCGAAAGTATCATCTTCTTCTTCCTCCCTACTCTCTTCAAGTCTTGCTTCCCGATTATAAAATGACATATAAATCATTTATCTACCTCCGAGCATCTTGTAAAATCCATGATGTTTCTCAAATTGTGAAGGAGATTAAATATGGGTACCAACACGTCTCTTGTGAGCTATTTCATGGGCTTTCAAATCCATTGTAAAGGGTTTGAATTTTGATATTTTAGAACTGTAATTTCGAATCTGAATAAATCAATACAAGGGTTTTCCCCTTTTTCCTTTTTTTCCTCTTTCCTTCTTGCTCTGATCTGTGAATGATCTAATCCTTACATGCTTAGAAACTTTGTGTTCTAGTTTATACAATCTCATGAACTTTGAGTCTGTGGATTTTGCCTATTATAAACGTGAATGGTTCTACTCTATATCTAATTTGCTCAATACATATAAGTGTTTTCTCTACCATATCTTCTCACGGAAAGTATCATCTTCTTCTTCCTCCCTCCTCTCTTCAAGTCTTCTATCCTCATGTATTGATAACTTTCTAGGAATAAAACACATTTCAAGATATTGGGAAACCACCATTGAATGAAAGATTGTGTATTTGTACATAGGTTTTGCCCCTGCTTTCAATAAGGGAACCTCTCCCATTAAAGAGGAGGGAATTGTTTGTCCCCTGACTATGGTTTCATTCCAAGTGCAAATCTAAAACCCAACAGAGCTTGATGATGAGGATCTATTTTATATGGTTGCTTAGGACAATGACACTTAGGAATGGTAAGTACAAAGGTAAAATTCCTTTCAAATGTTTTTCTTGTGGTAAAATTGGTCATTTTGCTAAAAATTCCTCATATAAATAATAAAAAATGAATGATGACCATGATGGTGATAATGAAAAGAAAAATAAGAAATTTGAAAATAAGAACAAAGGGTTCAAGAAGAGTGAACCTATGAGCAAGAATAAGAAGAGTCTCTACACTAAAAAGGAAGAATCTGAGAGTGAAGAAGAGAGGTCTTGATTCTAAGTCTGATCACAATGATGTTGGAGATGAAGTTCTATTCATGAAAAAAGAGGCTATGAGATCCTCTAGTGATAGATCTATTCCTTGGGGTGACATTTCACTTGATTCTTACAAGGAAGAAGAAGGAGAGGATGATGTACTAAGGGTTGAACTAGCATGTGTGCAATCTAAACTTGAACATGCTGAAAAGAACAACAAGAGGTTGACGTACTCAAGTCAAGGAATATCACTCAAAGATCTAAGATCTTGAAGGAAAACATTGGGAAATTTCTGAGAAACTTGAAGAATTAGTAAGAAGGCTAGAATTGTAGATGAGCAACATGAATCTCAACATTCAATCCAAAGAGGAGGAAGTGAAGACACTTAAGAAGGAACTTGCAGATGTTACAAAAAGGTAAAGACCTATCAAAAGTTTGAGGAGAGTAGCAAAGCACTTGATGATCTCTTGAAAATTCAAAAGGATGCTTGTGATAGGACTGGTTTAGGCTTCAAATATGAAGTCAAGAGCAATAAAGAAGTGGGAGAATCAAGCACCAAGGATGAAAAGAAAGATCCTCATGCTAAGGAAATGGAGAAAAATAAGCAAATTAGGCAGCCCCAAGCTTCAAGGTATGAAAGGTCTTTCAATGGTTTTTGTTATACATGTAATGCATTTGGTCATAGGGCTAAGGAATGTAGAAGATATCCTAAAGACTCTCAGTCATTGAGAAACATGAGATATGATCATGTCAATGATGTTGTATGCTTCAGATGCAATCAAGTAGGTCACTTTGCTAGTGAGTGCATAAATGATTCATCTAGACACTTGTTGGAGCTAAACAAAAGAAATGTAGTAGTATGTTATAACTATAACAAGGTTGGGCATGTGGAAAATAATTGTTTCCAAGATTCGTTAGGTCTAATAAGAGGCTACTCAGGTCCTAGAGTGAAAATTTTTGGTGTTCAGAGGGCTAGAATGCATGAGTATGCCCCTATAAGAGTTTTGGAACTTAACAGATAAAATGGTGTGTCCTCAAATGAAAAATTTGGTGGAATAAGGAGTGTATCCCAGTTTCAGAGAAATTAAGGGAAGATGGAAGTATTTTATAGGTTTCTAAGAAGGTTTGGGATAATTTAAAGACCTTATTTTAGGTCTCCATGGATCATGTATACCTTCACTATGCTTCTTGAAGGTATACCATTGCAAATGAAGCATCTAGGTGAGGGGATCAGTATAATCATGTTTGTGACATCACTACAAGGTCAAGGTATCTATGTATTTTCTCCTCACTATCTTGGTTGGTACATTATAATGGATTTTGTGCAACTGTCTTATCATTGTGACTTGCATATTTGAGTTGCTCTTACAAGAGGTCTATATGATTTGTTCATGAGTTCTAATATGTGTATTTCATATATGGTGAGTCTTATATGGTATAGAGTTATCTTATCATGCTCCTTAAATATTTTGAATGGTTTATATTGGTACCCGATTTAATCTCCTTCACAACTTGAGCAACATCATGTATCTCACAAGACACTCGTGAGGTAGATAAATGATTTATATGTCGTTTTGTAGTTGGGAAGCAATTTATCTCACTTGTTAGCACTCATGCTTTGAAGAAGTGGGTAGTAACTTGAAAGGATTTTGATCTAATCCTCACTATTTTAGGTTTTTCCTATCAACCAAGGTAAGAGAACCTATATTGTAACCTCTATTTTGTGAAGGAGGTGGAGATATCCTTATACTATGCATATTGTATGGAGATGGCCTTCAGAAAACATGATCAATTTTCCATTATTCAAACTCAATAGAGTTTTCACTACTAAATGATGGAAATGCTTTCAAGATAAGGATGAGGCTACTAGAGACACGGTATGATCCCGATTTACTTTGTGCATTTTTGTAAATGGATTGTATTCTTCTATTGATACACAATGTAATGCAGGGTAGTATAGGGTAGGATGGGTTGTTTAGAATGATTTTTGGTGGGGTATTGATGAGACAAACTGGGATATATGAGATCTTATACAACATCTACAATACTTGAAACAACTATCAAATAAAATGCTTCAAATAATCAGACATTCTTTCAACCGGAAGAGGCATAAATGGAAGCCTGTGTAGACACCAAATTTGTGTCTCACGACACCCTATGCCCCACATCTCATTTCACAACCTAACCTCACCACCTAAACCTTACACAATTATTTATTAATTACCTTATAATTAATAAATCCACATCTCCAAACCTACCACCTCATTTTGCCACCTCATCATGACCTATCCCTAACCCTAAATTAACCTAATTAAGACCTATAACTTGGTCTACAACCACACCCATGACTAATTACCCCTCACCCGCACCAAAACCAACCTAATAATGACTTGACCAAGCCCAATTAATCTCTCAGGAGAAAAGGAGGGAAAGTTGGCTATTTTACTAAAAATAGCCCACTTTGACTTAACCGACATCGGTTCCTACTCGACCGCTGTCGGTTACGTAACCACCATCGGTTCCCTATAAATGGCCGCCCCCAACCAAAAACAAGGGATCAGAAAATTCATTTTGAAAGATCCGGAATTCACTTGACAGGGCGGAGACAAGTGAAGAAAAGAGAAGAGCATCGAGCCGAAGACTGCAACCGAGCCACTGGATTGCTGTCACCCCATTCAAGCATTGGAAAAGACGAGATAGTTTCATCACCTCATTTTCCAATACCGATTATCCTAACCGAGCCTTACGGTCACTACCACATTCCTTAGACTCGAATCTTCATCAGGACGAGTAAGTAGTGTCTCGGTATGTTTCTAAGCATCATTTCTTGAGCCTTTTGATTGATAGTAATTATAAGCTCACTCCTAGATCTACCACCCGCCAAAGACCCTACACTTAACCTTCATCCATACATCCTTGTATATTGCCTGAAGACCGTTTTATCACACTCTGAGTCTTCCCCGTCATCTCACTATTCCCCTCAGCCATCCACTAGTCTTAATAACCCCACAATAACCTTGCAACCAACCTCTATCCGATGCCAAGGTTACTTGACCGCACCGATGTTGGTTATCCCCTCACCAGTAGCGGTTCTCTAACCGCATGATCGATTATCCAAAGACATCATCGTCACTATGACTTATACCCAAAACCTTCCTCTCACCTATTTATCTCCTAACAACCTTAGATCCAGTCTGGTTTATCCCTGTAACTCGACCTGAATGTATCAACGACCATTGACCAAAAAAACAACGTGACGTTTTATTATCGGTAGTTTAGTCTCTATTGCTTGGTAACGAGGTACCTAAATCGTGATTTTGTAATAGCTTCTTTATTATCATTTGTGTTAATTCATATTAAAAGGGAACCACCACCTTTGAAAGGAAGTCTAATATTTCCTGGGCCCAAGGCAGTTCCCTCATTTATTGTCTAACTAAAATCTGGTGGTCTTGTATTCTTACTTGCAGGTAGTCCTTCCCAGACAAAAAGGAGTTCTTCACAATCGATCTAATCCCCTGTCTACGGTATGTGCACACCCTCTCAACATTCAATAGGTATTCCTCCTAGCCCTAAAACCTTATTTGTTTCTCAAAAGAATGAAAGGATAGAAGCAACTCTATTCTAGGAACAAAACATTCTGCATGAAACATTTTGGCAAAACTTTGCCTTAGGGGGACCCATTTCAGGTTTCTTTCTTTCTTGCTTGCTTTCATATAGGGAGCATACTTGTTGTTTGTTTCTGCTAAGTATTCACAAGATATCTTGTTATTTTGGTGAAACATTTTGTCTTGCGTTCACATCTTTGCATTAGTGAAAGTCATCTTCTTTGCTTCATTGAATATCATTTTCGATTTGGGTTTAAAACACGTGCATCACATTCTTGTTTGCTGTTTTCAATTCTAGTGAACATAGATTAAGTAACAGGTCGTACACGTGGGGGTGATATCCACGGTATTGACAAGAAATTAATCTTACTTTCAATGCACAACACAAGCCAAATCACATCATAATTAACACAACAGCTCAAACATCCCCCTTTTCCGTGGTATTCCTCCGCCCGGTTGAGGTAACCTTATAAGCCAAAACAAACTTGACATTTCCCCTAGGTATTTTGTTTAGGATTGACATCATCTTGCGTCTAAGGCATAAGCCCACAATAATTAAAACTAATCCTAGGGTTAGTCTCTTAATTTGCTTGTGCATCTTGCTTGTTTTTAGTTCTGTTTCTCTGTCATACACTATTTTTGTGATCACTTCAGAACAGTTTGGTAGGCATACTAAGCATTGTTAACCCCAAATCAGCAACTTCTTACAGCTTCTTACACTGGTCCTATTATACCGACATCGGTTAACTTACCGACGCCAGCTATAGTCTGACCGACATCGGTTACCTGACCGATATTGGTTACTGTCTTTCACAGTTCCCAAAACCAGCAACCTACCAATTCCAACATTTTGTTGCTGCTTCTATTCCTGATAGATTGCATCCCTACTGTGTACTCTTGTCCATGGTTGTTATCACTCGGAAACAAGCCGCAACCATGGTTTCACATGCCTACTCCGTGCCTTTTCCTGAATCACCCCCTTCACATCCTATGGGGAATCCTACGGACACCAGTGAGGTTCCCAAAATCCCTGTAGGAGATAAGGAATTTGTGAAATTTTTGGATGCTAATCCTAGCACTGTCAGTACTATTTGTCTCATGCCCTTGACCGTACACCCGACGGTCAACTCCTTGTTGGCATGCCTATTAGTATAGCCGCTCACTTAGCTCCTTCCCCACCTAATAACTCCACCTTGCCTTCTTCATCCTTAGCCCCGTCTCCCAACTCAGTGGCTTCGGGGTTCATACGGCATAGATTGGCTTTCCTTTGGTTAATCTGGGACCCAACATATCATTACCGCTAATCAAGCTCCTACCTCGTCGCTCTCACAGATTGCTCCTTTCATAACTTGCTCTCTGCCACCTATCCACACAAGCTTTCCTTCTCAAGCTCCGCCCACCTTTTCATTTCCACACACGTATCCGGTGACTTCAACATCTTATATAGGACATCCCTATTCGGTCACCTCAACATATTCGTCCTCAATACCTTATCAACATTTAACCCCACCATTGTCTAGTGGTGGCCCTTGGCCCAATCCTCCTCCGTTTACGGCAACCGCACCATCATCTCATCCAACCACTGATTTAATCAAACAAATGATGGACAAGATGCAAAATTTGGAGGCTTCTGTTTCAGGAAGCCGTAGCACCCTGACATACAAATAATTTTGTCAGGAGCCTATTCATCCTTCTGTCCCCCTTCATTCATATCCTCCTCAATGGGAATTACCAAAATTTACTCGTTTTAATAGTAAGGAGGATCCTCAACAACACTTGCAATCATTTAGACATGCCTGCTATTTGATTGCTCATGACGATGCCTTACTACTCCGCACCTTTCCCATGTCCTTAGCAGGACCCGCCTTGGAGTGGTACAGTGCTTTAACCCAGCACTCAATCTTCTCTTTTAACCAATTAGCCCAATCTTTCTTGGATCATTTCTCCATTAACATTGCCAAGAAAGTATCTATCACCGACCTCTATGCCATCCGACAATTTGACGATGAATCTATCGCAGATTTCGTTGGACGATGGTGGGGCCTTATCAACCAACTTACTTATGCCTTGCCTCAGGCTGAACTTATCAAACTCTTTACACAGGGCTGTCTTTTATACACATTTCTCCTACCCTCCAAATTCAAACTTTCCACACCTTTGATGAGGCCTTTACTATGGCTCGAAAACTAGATATTCGAGCCTTAGAGGAAGAGAAATTGCGGTTGCACAACAAAAACCCTAATTTCCAAACCCAAGACTCCACGAACAAACCCAACACCACCAATTCTCATGCATCGATTCAAGATCAAAAGTGGCTATACACATGGTGATGGTCAAATCCCAAGCGCCGTCTAATACCCCGCCAAAAACCACCTATAAGTATAAAGCCGAACCCATCAATTACACTCCCTTGGGAGAAACTTATGGTGTCATCTTGGAAAAATTGCTCAAAGCGGGAGCTATCACCTTACCTCCTATTAAACCTCACTCCGGGTTTGATTCCACCCATGCTATACCTTCTTGGTACAAAGAAAATGACTTCTGTAACTTCCACCGTGTGAAGGGACACAGTCACGAAAACTGTAAGATGTTGAAAAATATAGTGCAGGAAATGGTTGATGCAGGGGATATAACCCTCGATAATCCTAATGCCCCTGCTAACTGAAATTTGAAAATCTTTAACAAACCATTCCCAAACCACTCATCTAACAGTAACATAAACCAAGATATCTTAACCGAGGAGAGTGTTCATGAAATCCATGCAGTTTTTGACTCCCAACCAAAAGCTTCTATCGAGGAAATTCTGAATCAAGCTTCTTCACTAACGCAGGGACCCGAACCCCCTTCACCACCATCAAGACAAGACAAAATCATTGCCATTCCTTTACCCATAAAGGAATTAACCACCCAGAGTTCTCTTCTCATAGATGAGCCTTCTTACACCACATCCCTGCAAGATTGTGAATGGATGTTATCTAACTTATCTATTTCCCAAACATCTCCTTCTACCACTCTTGCTGTACAAGAGGAAGGCTCACCACTTTTTCTGTCATCCTTAGATGAGAAACCCCTCGAACCAACATCACCAAATTCTTTAATCATGACAGATCCTCTCAAACATGCCCTCCTACCTATTAGTTCTTCATCGCCTAAATATTTTCAGCGACCGGTTGACCTCTTAACGCCCATTGATACAGTGCCTCATTTACCCCCTGTATCACACCCATAGTGGACCGGAATCACAACCCACCTCTCTTCCATACAAAAGTTCCTATTCACACGTGAAGACTGTTATCCCCTAGAAGATAGACGAGTCCTATGGGAGCGTTTGAGTACACCATGCTCTACTCAAATACAGATGACCGATCCAGACACCTCTACCATATACCCGAAGTGTTTACAAAAGCTCAAAATGCCTATGTCCTCATCTTCATTGGATACTTCATCCACCTCTATTAACCTAACTAAACCTCCCCCTATGCTTGGGACTTCACCAATACCCAGCTTAACACACCCACCTAAATGGTTAGATTTATCCAAAAATAAAGCCGTCCATCCATCTAGGAGACAAACCCAATCCTCTCAAGTCCAATCCCTACCTCTGTCACAACTAAAACCCTCGCCATCACACCTACCTTCTATATTGGGACCTCACCCCTCCACCTTGCCTCTATACATCATACCTCCTGCGTTTTCTTTAAAACGACCTGCACCTTCTACACCCATACAGAGATCCTATCCACCTATCAACCCTAAACAAACTCCATCATCAAAGGATTTGTTTGCTGTCACTCCTCTTTCTCCATGGTTGTTCCTGCTACCACATCATCTGTGGCCTCATCATCTAACTAGCTAAACATAACTTCTGCACCGAAGAAGCCACGTTTAGTTAAATCCAATTATCAAAACCCCTTGTCTAAGCCACCACCCATATGAACCAACCATACCCAAACATTACCAAAACCCACCCAATCAATAGCCTCATCTTCCTCTGACTTGGACCCGCTCAAAGGATCTTACGCCAAGATCCTTGATATATTGGTGGAGAATGCAACCATTTCCCTACCCCCACTTAGACCCTATGATCCATCTAAACCTCGACCTATAGGTTATGATGAGTCTAAAATCTGCGCTTACCACCGCACACTAGGACATGATGTAGAGGGATGTAAAGCTTTGAAAGCCATACTTCGTCAGTCACCTCTCTCGGATAGAAAGGTTAAGAAAGACAACTTACGAAGGGAGAAACCTTTAGCTTCAATCCCCTCTCCTGTACCACCCATCCCCGCCTTACCAAGATCTATCATTATTACAACCCCACCTCTCGAAGACAATGACTCATCCCTATCATCTTCCTCTTCTCATGTTCACGAGATTAATATGATTTGTGTTGCTACTCGAGGGCAGAAAAACAATGGGAAAGCTAAAGAAAGCACACCTGTGGCCTCTCTTTCTCCGTCCACCATCCCGATCACACCACCACCTAAAGTGGTTATTCATGGACCTGCCTACCCCGTCTCTGATGGAGTTGCCCATCGAACCATGATCAAACAACTTCACCAATCACCTGTAAAAATGACACTGTATGATCTCATTCAAACCTCTGAATCTCATCACCAAGCTCTCGTTGAAATCCTTCAAGGGATAGAGGTCTTACCTAACGAAACCTTTCTGTTACCTCCATCTTAACACCCAACCACGTTGCTTCTCTCACCAAACAATCTACCACTTCCGTCCCTGTACAGCAAACCGCTGCTGTCAGTTTCTCCGAAGATGAAATTGTTGACTTTGGTGCAGAAGATCCTGACCCCACTCTTTTCATCTCAGCTTACATCTAGGACATCCGAGTACGTCGTGTTATGATTGATGGGGGCACCAGCCTAAATATCATCTCTTCCAAAGCCTTCCAACAAATGAATATCCCTTCTAGCTATATGTGTGCCAACCCCACCATGTTACGTTCATTCAATGATGTTATTACTTCTACCTTAGGCACTGTGATCCTTAACATTTGTGTAGGGCCACGTACCTTACCCAAACTCTTCTATGTCCTTGAGGGTGAATTCTAATACAACATGTTGTTAGGCCACCCTTGGATCCGGGCTATGGGATGCGTTCCCTCCACCTTACATAGATGCATAAAATTCGAGTATGAGGGGAAGTCCTACACCGTAAGAGCTGATCCTCCCCCCTTCAAAACCTGCAATATGTTATATCGCCCTAATGATGTGCTTGTACCAGTCAAGACACCCATTCATTCAACCCAACCATTTATTTTGACCACACCTCAACCATCCACCTCAACCGCACTTACACCTTCAACCAATGAAACCGCCGCCGCAAATACCACTTCCTTCCCTACGGAAAACATCCCGACCTCAGATCCCTTAGTAGATGTTTTTCAATGCCTTCTGTTGGGGAGTATCACCTATATAATGTTAGCACTTTCCATACACCACAGTACAGATAATTACATGCGCATCCTACCTATGACCGCTGTGTGGGGGAAGTAATCTCCTACAGAACCACCTAATTGCCACACCAACCTAACATATGGGGGTGTCGATACATCCTCTATCACCCCTAAACCTCCCCTTGGTGTGGTTCCCTTCCAATCTGATTTTCAATATCTAACTAATCGTCGCTTCACCCTCACCTTCTTGACGCGCTGTGCTTGGAAGGGCTTCGGTTTCGGTCTTTATGAACAAGGCTAACATACGATCATTCCTGTAACTACACGCAAACACAAAGATCATCGTGGTCTTGGATTCTCTGAACCACCTACACCAAAGATACCACATATCTCGCTTTGTATCCGGAAGGCAGCCAAAGTCACTCCTTCCTCGAACCATCATCACCCATTTTGCCATCGTCACCCACAGTCGATAGACCACGAATCCATCCCTCCCAACTTTTTTGTCATAAACGCTATCTTCACGGGTCCTCTCACTTATCAATGCGATAATGAAGAACCATCTTCTCTTCCCCTTCTATATCCAGACATGATTGAAGAGGACTCACCTTCAATTAATGTTGTTGAGTGCCAGGATGACGACTCCATTCTCACTTACCTTGGTGCGGATGACTCTTATATTCAACGCACCTTACCATCTAAAACTCAAACCATGTTGAATGAGTTGACTATAGAAATCAACATCCACACAGAGGATGATCCTCACATTGTGAAGATCGAAAAATCTCTTAACGCATCAGAACAAACTGCCTTCACTACCTTCCTCCGTGCCCGCAACCAAGCTTTCGCTTGGTCCTACGCTGACATGCCAGGAATTGATCCTAACATTGCTGTCCATAACATTACCCTGAAACCTGATTCCAAACCAGTTAAACAGAAACTGAGAAAAATGCATCCACGCATTGCCCTCTTGGTCAAAGAAGAGCTTCAATGACTCCTTTCTGTTTCCTTCATCTTACCTATTGACTATCCTCAATGGATTTCTAACATCATACCTGTTACTAAAGCAACGGGGGACTTCGGATATGTACAGATTTCTCGGGACCTTAACCTCGCTTGCCCAAAGGATGACTTCCCCCTACCAAGTATTGATCAACTTTTTGATCTCACTGCAGGCCATGAGATGCTTTCTCTCATGGATGGCTTCTTGGGATACAATCAAATTTTGGTAGCCCCGGCCGATCAACATAAAACTACCTTCATAACTCCTTGGGGAACCTTCTGCTATCATGTCATGTTTGTTCAGCCTTAAGAATGCTCATGAGACCTATCAATGGTTATGACTTACATTTTTCATGACATTATGCACAATATCCTTGAGGATTATGTCGATGATCTTCTTGGCAAATCTAAACATCGCAGTGAACATCTTGATGTTTTAACCATTATTTTCGATCGCCTATTACAATATTGTGTTCGTCTTCAACCAAAGAAATGTGTCTTTGGTGTCCTTTCAAGAAAACTCCTTGGTTTTATTGTCTCTTTGCGTGGCATCGAGGTCGATCCACTAAAGTTAAAGCTATCCTAGAAATGACCCCACCCACTAACCTCAAACAATTACGTAGTTTGTAGGGAAAACTCCAATCTATCCGGCATTTCATCTCACAACTCTCGATTGATGTCAACCTTTCCATCATCTCCTTAAAAAGGACATTGTCTTTCAATGGAGTGAAGAGTGCCACCAAGCCTTTGAGGCTCTTAAAGCCTATCTCTTACACCACCCGTGCGTATCCCACCTCGGGACGATCGCCCTTTCTACCTTTACCTTTCCACCACTAACCATGCCAGTAGGATCCATGCTCACACATCATGACTCTTAGCATCGAGAACAAGCCATTTACTACATAAGTCATACTCTAGTGGATTACGAGACTAGGTATACACATGCGAAAAAGTTTTTCCTAGCCCTATCATTCGTGGCCACCAAACTCTGACACTACCTCCTGAATCACAAAACTTTTGTCATCACCAATGCGGACCCCATTCATTATATGTATGCCAAACCTCATCTAAACCAATGCATCACCCGATGGCTTATGCTCCTCACCGATCTTGACCTTGAGTTTGTACACCAAAAATCAATCAAAGGAAAAACTATCGTAGACCAACTCGCGGAATCCCCTTTACCTGGGGAACAATTTACCAATTTTACTTTCCCTGATGAACTCATCACCACTCTTTCACTCAGTGAGGAGTCGTATCCAATGACCCTCTTCTTCGATGGATCCAAATGCCAGTGCGGCGGAGGGGCTGGCGTTGTTCTCATTCCTCTGGACGCTAAACCTATGCCTCTTTCATTCCGGCTTGATTTCCCCTGCACTAATAATACAGCGGAATACGAGGCCCTTGTTTTGGGTCTCTAGGTTGCGTTACACTTAGGTGTAAAGTCTATTAACATTTTTGGTGACTCTTAATTGGTACTCAATCAAGTTATAAGCATCTACTAATGTAAAAATGAGGAACTTCAAAAGTACAAACATTACGTGGATTCACTTTTGACCTTATTTACTCATTATTCTATCCAAACCATTCCCCACTCAACTAATAAATTTGTGGATACTATGGCTTGCTTAGCCTCGCAAATTCCTACCTCACCAACTGACTCTGACATATTTGTCTTGGTCCAACAACTCTTTGCCCCATCTTACTCAGCCCCGGATGTTGGTATGATAAATAATGTATCCAGATTCGCAGGATACCCGTATCACCAATTTCACGACTACCTTACAACCTCTGTTCTCCCACCTGACCTTACTAGTAACGGTAAACATGCTTTTCTTAAAAGTGTTTCTTGTTATGTCATCATGGGGGGACTCCTCTATAAACGTGGCTTTGATGGCATCCTCCTTTGATGTCTAACCAACACGGAGGTTACTTTGTTTCATGCATCTTAAAATAGAATCAAGCTCACATGGTTTGGTCATCACCTCCCCTTAAAGATGCCTTCCCCTTATTAGTCTAGTCCATGACTTCAAAATATCAAAATAACACGTTCTCAATTATACGCTTATGGGATATTCTTGAGTCAAACTTCCTTCAAAACTAGATGCTTCATGCCAAACGGACATCTAGACCTCTAAGTTATACATAGACTGCTCCCTCGAAGGACAGCTATGTGCAAAGCCACATCGGCTATTATAAATAGACTTCTCCCCCGAACGACAGTTGTACACAAAAGACACATTTGCTACTATAAATAGACTGCTCCCTTGAAGGATAGCTAAACAAAGTCAGCCTTTATCAGAAGCTTCTCGCATTGATTAGCTTCGTGAAGACCTTAAGAACAACAAAATATATATCCCATGTAGACTTCCCGCATCGATCAGTCTATATCCGTAAAAGTAAAAAAGTAGTATTCAAAGCACTTTTGAGTCATGGACTTATCTATTTTGGTTTGGTTCTCTTTTCGTCAAAATAATCACCTTATAACAAATTCTCTGCGCCCATCTCTACTAGCCACCTCACCTCACCATTTGTCAAAGCAACAAAACCCAAGGGATGTGACATATATCCAATATATTGTGATTATACAACTCTTTTCACCTATAGACTTCTCGCCTATGCAAGCCACCTAGGGATTCAAGCTCATTCTATGTTAATATGTGGTTTTCTTAGCTCTTCTCAACTACAGGACACCTTTTACCTCTTTTACTCGAATCTAGGATTGTGTGTTGACCTTAATCAGGACACGATTCCCTACTACTTGAGTAAGCTAACTTTCGTTTCACCTATACCTACACCAACATCGCCAGTCCCTTACCAACACCAACAAAAATTGCCTAACCCTAACCAAATTGCCTGAATTCACCTCTCCCTGATCCTAAGGGAGAACTACATCGGTCTGAGGCCCCTCCTTGCTTTGTGCAATGGGCTATGTAGGTAGCACTTAGGAGACATGGGGTCTCCCAAGGTTAGCTCGACCATCCCCTACCATAACCTATCATGTGTTGTAAATATAAATATTTTTTGTGTATTTCTATTTGATCACATTCATCTTTATCCTTTTTCAAAACAAAACATTCAAAACACAACCATTCTTATTATTATCATAACTCAAATCAACATACATATTCAGTTTTATTTAGATGTTAAACAAATACATCTTCTCTATCATCGATGCGCAGGTCAGCATCCTTATTTATTCTTCTACCCCTATGAAATTCACTTAGACCCTTGCACCTCATCCCGAACTAGATCATCGACGCCACTCGCCTTGGCCTCTCCATCCTCAAAGGTGCCACCGCTAACTATTGGTTACTCCTGCCCTTATCCATCAATCTCCACTTTTTCCCGCATCACCTACCCCTGGCTTTGCTGACTAGCCTTATTTTGACTTCAATCGGCCCGACCCACGGCCACAACCAACCATTTGGCCCGACCCAAGGCCGCAACCAACCATTTGGCCCAACCCAAGGCCGCAACCAACCATTTGGCCCGACCCAAGGCCGCAACCAACCATTAGGCCCGACCCAAGGCCGCAACCACCCAATCAGGCCCGACCCATGGCCGCAACCAACCAATCAAGCCCGACCCAAGGCTGCAGAACAACCAACCAACTGGCCCACCCAAGGCCACACCCAACCAATCAGTCGACCCAAGGCCCTCACCAATCAGTCAGCCTGACCCAAGGCTGCACCAATTAAGTACCTCGACCAAGACCCACAAATTACGATTTTATCCACCCATCATGTAGCTTTTTGTTCAATCACGCTCACCTGTTCATGTTTTTAGCATGATTAGGATACTTGAATTGATCAGCCAACCAACTTTTCCTAGACCAAGACCGTGACGTTTATCTCAACCAAACCAACCATTTGAGTACTTTGCCGAACATGCTTAAACATTCCTGTACCTTACCCGTTATATCCCCTAGAGCTACTTCCTATGCCTTGGATACCAGGATTATATCACCCTTGTTTGGATAAACTATCGACCTTTGCCTATGAATTGCTTGTTTGCTCTTCAAATCATGTACCCTAGTCGCACTACTACATTTCAATGTGTGTCTACTTCCTTGAACTTACCCCACCATCTTACCATCATCTCAACACCATTTACCCTTTATCAACCCTATCCCTGATTTCACGTCGCCTCAATCTATGATAGATTTGAGGGTATTACCTATACCCTTGAGAGTAACCACTTCTTATTATTGTCAAGGCAGCTTTACAAGACAAGCTACATGACAACAAGGGCTAATGTAGACACCAAATTTGTGTCTCACGACACCCCAATGCCCCGCATCTCATTTCGCAACCTAACCTCTCCACCTAAACCTTACACAATTATTTATTAATTACCTTATAATTAATAAATCCATCTCCAAACCTCGCCACCTCATTTCGCCACCTCATCATGACCTAGCCCTAACCCTAAATTAACCTAATTAAGACCTATAACTTGGTCTACATCCACACCCATGACTAATTACCCCTCACCCACACCAAAACCAACCTAATAATGACTTGACCAAGCCCACAATTAATCTCTCAGGAGAAAAGGAGGGAAAGTTGGCTATTTTACTAAAAATAGCCCACTTTGACTTAACCGACATCGGTTCCTACTCGACCGCCATCGGTTACGTAACCGCCATCGGTTCCCTATAAATGGCCGCCCCCAACCAAAAACAAGGGATCGGAAAATTCATTTTGAAAGATCCAGAATTCACTTGACAGGATGAGACAAGTGAAGAAAAGAGAAGAGCATCGAGCCGAAGACTGCAACTGAGCCACTGGATTGCTTTGTCACCCTATTCAAGCATTGGAAAAGACTGAGGATAGCTTCATCAGCTTGTTTTCCAATACCAAATCATCCCAACTGAGCCTTACTGTCACTACCACATTCCTTGGACCTGAATCTTCATCAAGGACGAGTAAGTAGTGTCTAGTATGTTTCTAAGCACCATTTCTTGAGCCTTTTGATTGATAGTAATTATAAGCTCACTCCTAGATCTACCACCTGCCAGCACCCTACACTTAACCTTCATCCATACATCCTTGTATTGCCCAGAAGACAGTTTTATCACACTCTGAGTCTTCCCCGTCATCTCACTATTCCCCTCAGCCATCCACCAGTCTTAATAACCCCACAATCACCCTGCAACCAACCTCTATCCGTATGCCTAGGTTCGATCGACTCTACCGGTGTCGGCTATCCCTTCACCGTGTAGCGGTTCTCTAACCGCAGTCGGTTATCCAGTGACTGGCATCGGTCACTGTGACTTATACCCAAAACCTTCCTCTCACCTATTTGTCTCCTAACAACCTCAGATCCAGTCTGGTTTATCCCTATAACTCAACCTGAATGTATCAACGACCATTGACCAAACAAACAACGTGACGTTTTATTATCGGTAGTTTAGTCTCTATTGCTTGGTAACAAGGTACCTAAATCGTGATTTCACAATAGCTTCTTTATTATCATTTGTGTTAATTCGTATTTAAAGGGGAACTGACCACCTTTGAAAGGAAGTATAATATTTCCTGGGCCCAAGGCAGTTCCCTCATTTATTGTCTAACTAAAATCTGGTGGTCTTGTATTCTTACTTGCAGGTAGTCCTTCCCAGACAAAAAGGAGTTCTTCGCAATCGATCTGATCTCTCTCTACGGTATGTGCACACCCTCTCAACATTCAACAGGTATTCCTCCTAGCCCTAAAACCTTATTTGTTTCTCAAAAGAATGAAAGGATAGAAGCAACTCTATTCCAGGAATGGAAACATTTTGTGTGAAACACTGTGTAGCACTCTTCACAAAATCTTTGAGAACTCACCAAAAATCTTGAAGTAAGAACTCAATTTTAAAAAAATCCTTGATCAAACCATGCCTAAGGTGCCCCAAAGGCTTACAAGCAATCTCTGCAGTCAAGGAAGGTAAAGTGATTTTAAATTTATTTATCTTCTTATTAGATGAAGGCTCTTTCTGAATATGAGATTGCAAATGCCATTAAACTATCAACCAGAAATGGAGATCCTGTGTGATTTCTAAATACTTTCAATGTAATATTACAACAAGAACAATGAAAACTATTTTCAGGCATTTAAAAATGATAACAGACACCATATTGCCCATAAAAACACATATTAACTCAAAATCTTGTTAGATTCATCAACAGGGGAGAGTTTCATGAACAATATTAGAGTTGTGTGATGGCTATACACTTGTAACCAACTCACATACATGAAGATCCAACACAAAAGAAATTATCCTAGTTCTTTGGTGGGTTTCTCAGAAGATGAGCCTTTTCTCAGAATTTTCTCGTGATTTTCAATTTTTCCCGACCTCTTTACAATTTCTCCAAAATGCATTATATACCTCATGCCACATTGGATCCTTCTTTCCCAAGCAAAGAATATGCCATGGGATCAAGTTTGTTACAAAAAAATCCTCATGATTCAATGAAAATGACATCAAACAGAAAAACATTCATAGGTTGTCAGGTGTACCCAAAAAGAATAAATCATTACAAATATCTGGATCATTATCCATCCTAGAGGCATGTTTTTCATCATTAAGGAATGCAAACACATTTTACTCATAATTTTAACCTTTTACCTTGTCAAATTACCTCTGAAACTTTTGATTTTGACATTTCACATGTTTTCTGGGATGGGGCAAACGATTGCTTCAAATACATCTCAAATCAAAATATTGAGTCATGAAACTGATTCCAATGTTCTTGGAAGGCCAAGATGACACAAAATATTTGTAAATTTGATGAATTTTGATGCAAAAATCTTGATTCCAAGCTTCCCCTGAGCTCCCATGGCAAAAAAAATGGATGGATGACAAAGAACCATCGATCTTATCCATCTTTTAATCCCGACCTTCCACATGGAAGCTATGGACTTAGAAATAAGCTTGAGTTACCTTTTTAATTTTTGGATAAAGTGGACATGTGGCAAAAATGATTGGATCGGGCCTAGTTTTAAAACATTTACTTTATGACCTTTTGAAAATTTGAAAAAATGGAAAAATTGACTTTTCCCCGCCCCTCCACCTTTGAATTTTGGAGCCGACACGTGGCACATGGTAGGTCCCATTGGGATTGTGCTTCACCTCTGTGCATTTTACCTTTTTGGAAAATTGGAAAATTTTCAATTTTTTTCCCCGAGCCAAGCACCTCCGATTTCTCCCTCACCATGTGTCTCCTTGTGATTCGTTATGGGCGGTTGCTCTAAATTTTGATTCTGAGCCTTTTTTCAAAAGGGTAAACATTCCTCCTACCTCCGCTAGCCCACCAACCTACCTTTGTCTACCACATGTCGCTCATTGATTTTCTTGTGGGCCCATAGCTTAAATTTTTACTCGAACTCCTTTTACTAAAATAGGAAAAATTCCCCATTTCCCTCTCGCGTTTACACTTCCCTTTTTCCTTCTTAGAAATGTGTCCTTTCCTAATTTGTTGCATATTTTTGACCCAAGTTTTGACTTTAAACCATTCGAAGTTAAAAAACTTCAAAATCACCAAAACCTCCGCCCCGCCATTTTGACTTTTCCTGACACGTGTCCTCCTGTGATTCACCATGGGGTCGCGGTCCAAAATTTTACTTTAACCCTTTGAGCCAAAAACACAAAATTTCATAATTTTTCTCCACCACCTGTATCCCCTTTGACCAAAAATACCTCCACACGTCCTCCTCTGGTTAGCTTCAAGAGTTTCAGGAAAAATTTAACTTAGGAAATTTTACAAAATAAATCCAAAATTTTCTAAGGAGATCCGACTCCCCCACCTCCCCTCGGCCAATAAGAACATGCCACATAGGCAAATTTTAAAAAGGTGGAGGCGTGAGTCAAATTTGCCACTTTGCCAAAAATCAAAAATGATAAGTCGAAACATTTCCTTGCTACACTCGACCAATGAAAACTCGCCACATTTCCAATACCTTCTAGGATAAATTTGACAGAAAATGACGATCGTCCCGATTGTCAAACGTAAAAATTCCAAGGATGCCCTAGAATTCAATTTTTTCACCAAGGATGGCAAATTTTTCAATTTTAAATCAACTGAACCATGTTTTTCAAACATTTTCAACCTTGGGATTGGATTTTCAAATACAAACAAGTATGATTTGATCAATTTTGATTTTTCCATGATCTGCAAAGGGAAAAATGACATAGCCTACAAAATTGGAAAAACTAGGGCACATAAAAGGGAAAACTTGGATTATTCTTTCAAATTAGGGAAAAACAACAAGTTTGTGAGCATTTTAAAAGCATTCAACTAGAGGGAAGAATTTTAGACCATCAATTCAAAGGGTAAAATGTTTTTGAGTAGATATAGATTTGAAAATTTTAGGGAAACATGGTGCAAGCTCAAAAATGGCACCAACATCAGCTCTTGCTTGGGGATGGGCACTCCCAGTGAGTGCCACAAGGAAAAATGTAGACCAAGTGCCAAAATATCCATTGGGAAAAGGATTCAATACGCAAGGTAGTCAAAAAAATAGAACCATCCTTCAAAAATGAGCTGAGAAACTGACCAGAATGGCTACCAAGAATAAGGGAAAACAACACACCAACAAAACAATAAAACAAAACAAAAAATAAAGACTATATAACTATACAATTGTGCATACCTCGATTTGGGGATTAATCAAAGAAATGCTTGAAATGTCTTCCATTAATAGGTAGCTCTAGCAATTACCCATCTAAGTCCTTGAGAAAGAAGGTATGTTCACCAATTTTGATATTAATGGCATAAGGGACCATCCATAATGCATCAAATTTACCACAAACCATCCCACAACAAAACCAGATTTCCAACATTGAAAGCTCTAGGAGTTACCTTCTTTTCAAACAATCTCTTCAATTTTTCTCTAAATCTGACATGCCTTTGATGGGATGCTCTTCTCTCCTCATCAAGCTCAATAATCTGATTGATCCTTGATTCATATGGGCCAAGATCTTGATCTTCCAACTGTTGGGAAAACTGAAATGAAGATAATTGTAGGTGCAAGGGAAGAAAATCCTGAGTTCCATACACCAATTCAAATGGGCTTTTACTAGTAGCTCTTTTAGGAGTTATCTTATCAGCCCAAACTACAAATTTCAATTGTTCACCCCATTTCTTCTTATTTTTCTCCAAGTTTCTTCTAATGATCTTCAAAAAATTCTTATTATTGGACTCAACTTGTCCATTCCCTTGGGGGTTATAGTTTGAAGAATAAGTTAGATTGATTCCATATTCATTGCATATTTCCATTAAAGGTTTGGCTCTAAAGCACATGGCATTATTAGCTACAATCTTGATTGGGACTCCAAATCTGCATATGATTTGATTCAACAAGAAGTCCATAACTATTTGGTGTGTTGCTTTCTTGGTGGGGATTACCTCTACCCACTTTGTAAAATAATTAGTGGCTACAAGGATCCACTTATGGCCAGCACTAGAAGGATATGAAATCTCACCAATGAAGTCCATCCCCCATTGCTTGAAAGGAGCTTCAATTGATACAAGCTGCAAAGGAAGGGAGCCTAAAGCTTTCAATCTTCTAGAGAAACATTGGCAACTATCACATTTTCTAACCAGCTGGGTTACATCTTTGAAGAGAGTAGGCCACCAATAACTAGCTCTCAAAATCTTATGTGTTATTACTCTTTCAACAAAGTTTCCTCCACAAACTCCCCATATAAATTAAAGCAACTATCTTGGGAGATTCATCTTCGATTATGCATTTCAAGAGGACTTCCTGGTTCTTCCAACTAGCCCAAGGTCTGTGATGATATATTTTGAGAAGCCAACATGAGGGCTCTTTTCTGATTTTTATTTAAGTGACTAGGGCAGCACAGGTGTATGAGGTAGAAGATCACATCTTTTTACCAATCAGAACTTACCAAATTTGTAAGCACATCTACCCTTTCTTCCTCTGGTGACTCACTTCCACATTTTGCAAGTTGCTCTCACCATGAGCTTAGCAAGGCCTAAAACACATACCAAATTTTTGGTTTGGATGTCCATATCATACTCTTATATCTTTTCACCCACCTACATCTTTTTCTTGAGATATCCATCTATGATAAGATGTATTTCACCATGGTTTGGGAACATAAGCAACAACTTTTGAATTTAATATGTAAGGCACCGAAAACCTTTGTTGCTTTCACTAAGGAAAATGCTTGTTTCTCCATGATTGTATACTTCAACTTAGCTACTTGTAAAGGCTTACTAAAGAAGTCAATAGGCCTCTCATCCTCATTCTCATCCTTTTACAGAAAAACAAAAGCAATGGTATACTCAGAGGCAAAGGAAAATATTTGGAAAGGCCTCTTATAGTTTGGGGCTGCTAAAACAGGTGCATGTTTAAGTGCATCCTTAATTCCTTCAAAATATTGAATGGCAGCCTCCTCCCACTTGATAACTTGGTCCTTCTTTAGCATGCTTTTGATTGGAAGAGTCAACTCAAGAAAAATTGGAAACAAACCTTCTAATAAAATTAATTTGACCAAAGAAATATTGGATGCCTTTCTTGGTTCTTAGGATAGGTACTTTGCTGATTGCTTCCACTCTCTCAGGGTCTATCATAACACCATATTTTGACACAATGTGACCAAGAAGCTTGGCCTTTTGCATGCCAAAATGACACTTCTTTGGATTAAGAGAAATTCCATACTCCCTACATCTGATCAACATCTTCTCCAAGTGCTGCAAATGATCACCTCTCTACCTTGAAAACACAGTCACATCATCTTGGTAAACTGCAATGAAATCATTGATGTAACCAACAAAATAACATCCATTTCTCTTTGAAAAGTGGCACCAGCATTCATCAAACCAAAGGGCATCCTAACAAAAACATATGTTCCCCAAGGAGTAGTGAATGTTGTCTTAAGTCTTTCTGATTCTTTGACAACCACTTGATTGTATCTGGAGAAACCATCCAATGTAGAAAGCAACTTAGACCTTGTCACAAGCTGCAACATATTTTCCATATTTGGTAAGGGATATTTGTTCTTCATGGATGATTTTTTTATATTTCTAAAATCCACACAAAGTCTGATATCTCCATTCTTCTTTCTGATTGGCACAAGGTTTGCAACCCAAGATGAATATCTAGTGGGTTGAATAATACCTCCATCTCTCAACTTCTTTAACTCCTCTTGCATTTTCATGGAGAGAAGTGGATTAATTGGCCTTTGCCTCTATCTGAATGACTTATTCCTAGCCTTAAGAGGTATCTCATGTTGAAACAAGTCTTCTCTATATGCTTTTAGCTTAGAATAGGACCAAGCAAAGCAGTCCTGATATTTTTTCAAGAGTTGGGCATAGGACTGTTTTTCCTCTTTACTTAAATTTCTGCCCAACCAAATCTTATTTGGTTTACCATTAGTTCCAAAGTTATGCTCGTCCACATCCCTTGAGGTAGACATGTTTCTATTTATGATGCAATCATCATTGTTAAAATTTGACTCAAGTGCAACAAGACCTCTAGGAATGGTGTTTGTTTTCAATTGGATGATGTCTTTTCAAACAAAGTTTCTCTTCCTTAATTCATGCATATCATTGGCTCCCAATCAATATTCTAATTTTAAAACTCACATTTGTTTTGAAATAACTTTATCACTTGAGCATCATCATTAAAAACTTTCCAATGTTTCACATTATTAGGGACAAGCTGGCCTAGTTAGCACTTCAATGTTGTATTCACAATAAGGTGAAATGGTGCAATTTCCAAATCTAGAACCCAGCACTGCCAAATTTTCAGCAGCAGCATTGAGACCTCTATCATGATACACAATGTTAAAGGAATCAAACATTTCAATTAAATCCCAAACTGCATGCTTGTACTGTTTCATATGCTGATTTTTATTAGCATATATTTTTCTTATTTGTTTGAAAACCAGCTCTAAATCTTCTTTTTCAACAATGTCTTTTACTTCATATTTCCAAGAAATTTTTAACCCTAACAACAATGCCTCATACTCAGTAATGTTGTTAGTGCATTCAAAATTAAGATTGAAGGAAAAAGAAAACTCTTCCAAACTTGGAGAAAGTAGAGCTACACCAGCACCATTCCCAAATTTGGAGCAAGTTCCATGAAATAACAACGTCTATGGAGAACCTACCATATCAAGGAACTTTGATTTGTCCATCTTATTTTCTTTTCCATCAGCAAAACCAATGAAATTATCAGCATCTATATCAGAAAATAACACTTCATAGGAAGCATTGTTGGGATCTTCAATTAGGTACAACATCTTCTTTTCTCCATAGAGCTTGACAAGGATACCCTCAATTGGAATGGTGGAAAAAGACATGTCCATTTGAATGCTACCAAAACACTTGCAGCCCATTTTCTTGACAAAAGCATACCCCATTTGGCAGAGCAGTCAATAATTACAACATCAAGTTTCAAATTCTTACCCGGATAGGCTGCAAGTTGCACTACCAAACCCTTCACATAACCAACCACCGGCACTTCCCTTGAATCCATGGTATTACACTTCCCATAGGTAGCTTTCACTTTGATATCCAACTCATTCATGACTTCTAGAGGCATGACATTACATGATGCACCGAATCAAACATACAATTGTGAAGTAGCCTATCTTTTATGAGAAAAGTTGTAAAGAATGGATCAACATTCAATTGGGAATCAACCAAGGATGTTCCCAAATATACCTCAGGAGCTTCCCCAAGATCCTCCAATGCTGGTGGTGTTCTAAGGTCTACAATTATTGGAGGAGGGGTTTCAACAACATTCACATTTTTGCTTGGGGTACTCCTTTCTTCCTTCAATCCCAAGTTTTCAAATTCTCTCTTCTTGTGCTCAAGTATTCTAAGTAACTCAATCATTAGAAAACTCACTTTGATTTGTCTCAATACTTGGGCTATGTCATAGGGAACATTCTTTGGTAGGACAACATTGGAAGGGAGATAATCATATTCACTAGATGGCATGGGACTCTTGGCAGCCTAGGCATGAGGAGGATTGTAATTTTTACATGGGACAATAAAATTCTTGGCAAGTGTTTCCCTTATAGGAGTTTCTTTAGGAATGCTTGTTAGCAAGGGTGTCTTAGGCTTTGCTTGAGGACCAGCTCCTTTAACAACTTTTGTTCTAGTATTATACTCTTTCTCTTGACCAAGAACAACATTCATTAACAATTGTCTATCTTCCTCAAGGGATACCATCACCATATTTCTTAATCATCAATGCTCTTAGGTATTCAAAGTCATTGTTAGGAATTTCAAATTCCTGAACCACATCTACATCATGAGTATGAGAATGAGAAAGAAGTGGTACCCACTTCATGCAATCCCAAAATGTTACAGTAGTCCTTACACTTATTGCCTTTGTTGATGTTGCTACTTGTTGTGAATTTGAAGAGCTACCCAGCATGCAAATTTCATCATTAGTTCCATCCTCATTATCATCCTCACCAACTTGTTGGTCCACTTCACATGGAGGATGAGGAAGAAAACATCTATCACACCAATCCATATCAGCAACTTCATCAACAACAACAACCTTAGCAGTTAGAGGGTCAGGAACCAATCTACTTTCATGTGCTTGGGGTTGTCTATTTCCCCCTCCCATAGGTCCTTTACCTCTATCATCTTGTCTTTGATCACCCCTAGGATGATTGCCAAATCTATCATGGTTTTGTGCTCTTTGCTGACCTTGTGAACTTTGGCCAATTCCTTTCTCATCCCGGGCTAATTTGTATGAAATTTCTTTGACAGCCCCTACCAAAGTTTTGACAACATCCTCCAAATCAGCACCCTTGCTAACTTGAGGTTTTTTAGGGTTTACTAACTTCACACCATCCCTCTTGAGAGGTTTACCAATGGCTTTAATATTGTTTTCAATCTGCAGTGCCATGGTAAATCCTGCCTCAAATTTGTAGGGTTTTTGTCTCTCAAGTAATAGGTTGCCTTTTTATCAAATGCATCTACATACTTGATTAAACAAGATTCATCACAAGGCCTTAAAATAACAGGAAACCTTCTCAATGTTTTATTAAACCTTGTATTGAAATCATGAACCATTTCATTTGGGTTCTTCTTGATATTCTCAAACTCAGACAAGAGGAATCTAGGATCAGTCCTATCACCATATTGCAACCTAAATGCATTCTTCATTTCAGTCCAAGAGTCAATAGAATTATCAGGCAGAGCCTTGTACCAATCCCTAGAATCCTCTTCTAGTGTATGAATAAACAATTTGACATACACATCCTCAAAATCTATCTCAAAATATTCCATCATATTATCAAAAAGTTTGAGATGTTGATCACCAATAATAGCATTGTTACCCTAGAATTTTGGCAACCTATTTCTAACATCTTGTGGGACAGTATTTGGGTAACCATCCATTCCTCTAAAATTTATAGGACCAAAGGTGTTAACAACAAATGGAGATCTAGGCTGAGCCATATTGTTTGGTGGAGGTTGTATTGGAGGTGAAACAAGCTGATGAGGAGTGCAAGGTCTTTGGGACTCAAGAATGTGATTCACAAGACTAGTATTCTCTAAGTGCTGACTTTCTTGGAAAGTTTTATTTGGATTAAAACACAGAGGTGCAGATTGGAGAAGGAACTTACCGATCAGTAGAAATACCTTCACTAGCTGAGGAAAACAAGTTTATGAGAGGATTGCTTGAATTAGAATCACTGGAAGAAGAGTGATAATCCTCTACCAAAGGCTGATCTCTCTCACCGATGGATATATCTTTTCCTGATGTCTAACCTTTAACAACTTTCCAAACTCTTCTCCCTTCCAACTCTAAATTCCTTGAATCTGTAAACAACTTCTTAGTAGAGTCTCTAAGGAAGAGAGATCTTCTTCCTTCCAGTTTTGTAGGGATTAGAAACACAAAAGTAAATGACAGAAAGGTAAGACACTTGGTATTTATCAATATTATAACAACATGGAGTCGCCACTAAGGAATTTCACCTTAGTTGTGCAAGAGTGCACTAAAATAATTTGTCAAATGTTTTCTAGTACTGAAACCTTTGTAAGGATTTATAAATCATACATTCATCTTCTTAAATCAATCAATCACAATGCACCCAAAGTGTATGAACTGCTAGGAAATGGAAAAACGGCAGACAAAACTTGAAACCCTTGTTTAAAACCTACAGATTTGAAGCATAGAATGATATTTTAACAATGTAGCAGCTCAAATAATTGAATACACAAATGCTCAAACTCTTAAAAAAATTAAAAACACCAAGAGATTCCAATAAGTCCCCAGCAAAGAGCGCCACTTTAGTGTTGGTACCCGATTTAATTTCCTTCACAACTTGAGCAACATCATGTATTTAATAAGAAACTCAGAGGTAGATAAATGATTTATATTTCATTTTGTAGCTGGGGAAGTAAATTATCTAACTTGTTAGCACTCATGCTTTGAAGAAGTGGGTATCACCTTGAAAGTATTTTGATCTAATCCTCATTATTTTAGGTTATGCCTTTCAACCAAGGTAAGAGAACCTATATTGCAACATCTATTTGCTGAAGGAGGTGGAGGTATCTTTATACTATGCATATTGTATGGAGATGGACTTGGTAAAACATGATCAATTTTCCATTATTCAAACTCAACAGAGCTATCACTACTAAATGATGGAAATTCTTTCAAGACAAGGTGAGGCTGCTAGAGACATGGTATGATCTTGATTTACTTTATGCATTTTTGAAAATAGATTTTATTCTTCTATTGACACATAATGCAATGCAGCGGTAGTATGGGGTAGGATGGGTTGTTTAGAATGATTTTTGGTGGGGTATTGATGAGACAAACTGGATATATCAGATCTTTGACAACCTCTACAATACTTGAAACAAATATCGAGATAAAATGCTTCAAATAATCAAGACATTCTTTCAACTAGAAGAGGCATAAATGGAATCCCGGAATCACTCTTCACACAATCTTTGAGAACTCACCAAAAATCTTGAAGTAAAGAATTCAATTAAACAAAAAAATCTTGATCAAAGCATGCATAAGGTGCCCCAAAGTCTTATAAGCAATCTCGCATTCAAGGAAGGTAAAGTGATTTTAAATTTATTTATCTCCTTATCGATGAAGGCTCTTCAAATATGAGATTGCAAATGCCACTAAACTATCAACCGAAATGGAGATCTGTGTAATTTCTAAAGACTTTCAATGCAAGATTGCAACAAGAACAAGGAAAACTATTTACAGGATTTTAAAAATGATAACAGACACCATATTGCCAAGAAAAACATAGATTAAATCAAAATCTTGTTAGATTCACTAGGAGGAGAGTTTCATGAACAATCTCAGAGATGTGTGATGGCTATACACTTGTAACCAACTCACATACGTGAAGGTCCAACATAGAAGAAAATATCATAGTTCATTAGTGGGTTTCTCAGAAGATGAGCCTTTTCTTAGAATTTTCTCGTGATTTTCAATTTTTTCTTGACCTCTTTACAATTTCTCCAAAATACATTATATACCTCATGCCACATTGGAGCCTTCTTTCCAAAACAAATAATATGCCATGGGATCAAGTTTGTTACAAAAAAATCCTCATGATTCAATGAAAATGACATCAAATAGAAAAACATTCATAGGTTACCAAGTGTGCCCAAAAAGATTAAATCATTACAAATATCTGGATCATTATCCATCTTGGAGGCATGTTTTTCATCATTGAGGCATGCAAACACCTTTTACTCATCATTTTCACCTTTTTACCTTTTCAAATTACCTCTGTAACTTTTGATTTTGACATTTCACATGTTTTCTCGGGTTGGGGCAAAAAATTACTTCAAAAACATCTCAAATCAAAATATTGAGTCATGAAACCAGATTCAATGTTCTGGAAGGCCAAGATGACACAAAATCTTTGTAAATTTGATGAATTTTGATGCAAAAATCATGATTCCAAGCTTCCTGGAGCTTCCATGGCAGTAAAAAAATGGATGCACAACAACCATCGATCTTATCCATCTTTCAATCTACCCTCCACATGGAAGATGTGGACTTAGAAATAAGCTTGAGTGACCTTTTTAACTTTTTTTGATAAAGTCATCCACATGGCAAAAAATGATTGGATTGGGCCCAGTTTTAAAACATTTACTTTATGACCTTTTGAAAATTTGAAAAAATGGAAAAATTTGAATTTTTCCCCCACCCCTCCGCCTTTGAATTTTGGAGCTGACACATGGCACATGGTGGGTCCCATTGGGATCGTGCTTCAATTCTGCGCATTTTTACCCTTTTTGGAAAATTGGAAATTTTTCACTTTTTTTGCCCCATGAGCTGCACCTCTAATTTCTCCCTTGCCATGTGTCTCCTCCTGTGATTTTTTTGTAGGCCAGTGCTCCAAATTTTGATTCTGATCCCTTTTTGAAAAAGTGAAAAAATTCCCTCCTACCTCTCCCACCCACCTTATGCCTTGCGCCCACGTGTCGCTCATTGATTTGCTTGTGGGCCCATGAAATTTTTACCTTAACTCCTTTTTCCAAAAAGGGGAAAAATTCCCCATTTCCCTCTACGGCCCGCACTTCCCTTTTTACCTTCTTGGCCAAGTTTCCTTTCTGATTTCCCAAGTTTTGACTTTAAACCATTCGAAGTTAAAAAACTTCAAAATCACCAAAACCTCTACCCCACCATTTTGACTTTTCCTGGACACGTGTCCTCCTGTGATTCACCATGGGGCCACGGTCCAAAATTTTACTTTAACCCTTTGAGCCAAAAACACAAAATTTCATAAGTTTTCTCGCCACCCGCATCCCCTCCGACCAAAAATACTTCCATGCGTCCTCCTCTGGTTGGCTGCGGGGTTTTGGGAAAAATTTTGACTTAGGAAATTTTGTAAAATAAATCCAAAATTTTCTAAGGAGATCTGACTCCCTACCTCTCCTCAGCCAATAAGAACATGCCACGTAGGCAACTTTGAAAAAGGTGGAGCCGTGGAGCCAAATTTGCCACTTTGCCAAAAATCAAAAATGATAAGTTAGAAACATTTCCCACCACACCTCGGCCAATGAAAACCTGCCATGTTGCCAATACCTTATGAGGATGAATTTGATGGGAAAATGATGCCCGTCTGACTGTCAAAATGTAAAAAATTCCAGGGATGCCCTAGAATTCAATTTTTTCACCAAGGATGGCAATTTTTTTGATTTTAAATCAACTGAACCATGTTTTTAGAACATTTTCAACCTTGGGATTGGATTTTCAAATACAAACAAGTATGATTTGATCAATTTTGATTTTTCCATGATTTGGCAAAGGGAAAAATGACATAGCCCACAAAATTGGAAAAACTAGGGCACAAAAAGGACAAACTTGGATTATTATTTAAAATTAGGGCAAAACAAGAAGTTTCTGAGCATTTTAAAAGCATTCAGCTGGAGGGGAATAATTTTAGACCATCAATTCAAAGGTTAATTTTTTTTTGAGTAGATATAGATTTGAAAATTTTAGGGCAACATGGTGCAAGCTCAAAAAGGGCACAAACAGTTTCATTTGTCAGAAGATTTTATGCTCGAGTATTTGAATGCATGTGTTTGTCTTAGGAGTATCACCGGTATGTGAGGATCTTCTCTACCTTATATGAGTCATAAGATGTTCTTGTGAAGTTTTCATGAGCTGAAAATGGTCCTAATGTATGTGTATCAGTTTCCTTCATGTGTGTGGAATCCTAAGTTGTGTTATAATAGTGAAAATGAGAGTTTGCATTCATATCAATCGAGATGATTGTCTTTACGTATTTGGTCATGATTCTAGGTCTTGTAAGGTCTCTTGAATTTCTATGTTGAATTCCCTAGGAATATAAAACATGTTTATGTGCCCTAATATGTGTTTTAAGATCATAAAATGTTAACTTTATCAATGATTATTGAAAAATGGACCAATATGAGTAAAGGTTCTCAAAATTAGGCCTTTTACAAGCAATATGGAGAGCTACATGTATGTAAGGTGAATGATCATGATGAAATATCATTGAATATAATGCTCAGTGAGTTCATGTAAGATTATTCAAGATGATGATGTCATTTTGAAGAATATAGGAACCATATACATCAAAAATACTATTTCATTGCTTCATGAATGGGTTTACATAGTCTCCAAGAAGTAGTATAGATGGAAACTCAAGTTTGAGTGCTCAAATGAAAGAATTTTGGATTGAAATTTTATTCCTTTCTTGAAGACTCATGTGGCTAAATGATGAAGGTGATTTGGAGCTCAAAGTATGCAACATAGTTTAAAATGTGAATGATAAAGTTGGTGTTTTGCTTCAAATGCATTGTGATGAGGGTTTGGCTTCCAAAACCCTATCTCTTAGCTCTTTCACTTCTAGAACATGTATTCAATATATAGTAAGTTTTTAAGAAGTGATCAAGTGTTGTATGTTTCATCCCTTATGATCTTGTATGTTCTTGATGAATATTTGGTGGAGATCCACTATGATGGCAAAAATAGCTTGTCATAAATCTTTGGAGCAGAGTTATTTATGTTAGTGGTATGAATGATGATCCTCTTCACTAAGGATGTGTTTCTTGAGGTTTCAGTTCTTGTAAAAAAAAAAATTATTATTGAAGGTTATAACTTAATGAAATCAGTTGATGTATTCCTATATGAGACTAATGTTGTTTCTTGAGAAGGAGATGATGACCTACGGTGTCTAGAGGGTAGTGTTGAGTGGTTATAGGGGTATGATAATGTTATTCAAGGTTCTATTTCAACTAGAAAGGTATATGTTCTCATCAATTTTTTTATTGAATATGGTGGTTTTGGAAGGATTTATATGGGCTTATGAAGACCTAGTGGCACTCTAAAAGTTGAATGATGACCTACATATATGGAAGGAAACTTGCACTATGGAAAAGGGTGACCATGAAAAAGATACATTGGTGTAGAATAGGGGTATTACGGATAATAATTTGTGTATTATGCCTATAAAAATAGAGGGTACACTTATACTTTCTCCCAAATGATGTTATAATTTATGTATTATGCTAAGAAGATATATTATTGATGGTTTGGTGCCTTGGCCTAGGTGTGAGTTGAAATTTGAGATGTTGTCAAACATAAAAAGTGCACCTATGGGTATGAAATTGTGATTCAGGTGTATTTCATGCCTATCAAGATAGGGGAGTAAGTATGTGAACTTCTAGATGGTGCATTGGTGCTTCTCAAAGCATGTGAGGTAAGTTCTTTCAAAGTTGAACATGATAGTGCTAAAAGTTATGCAGGACCTAGAAAAAGTTCTCTAGATACTTTCTTGCCATGATAGGATGGTATGTTCCTCAATTATGTGCTTGGGAGATAGAAATAGTGTTCTTAAGGAAAAATGGATCTATAAGGAGTTGTGTCATGGTAAGATAGTGATGATAAGGTCTTGCAAAGTTTGTCTAAATGGACTAAAAGTATGACTTAGGGACATTAGTTCTTGTATGGTATGAAGAACAAGGAAATGCATTGAAAAGAAAATGATATGCCTAGTCATGATGATGAATGGTCAAGAAAGGTGATGTAATACATTGAAAAGCATGAAACTAACATTGTTAGCATGTGCTTGAGGAATATGTTACAAGCTGTTGGCCTACTACAATGTTTCCATGAAAACGAAAAAAGAGGATATGGTGAAAATAAGTGATTTTGCATGCCTAAGAGGTTGGAATGATGATTTTTTCCTAAAAATATTAGATACTATTTATTTCATGATGTATTGATGTTTTTAAATTAATGTAAGTGTTCTTTATAGGGGGAGCATGTTTCTTACATGCTTGAAATGAGGCCAAGAATCAATGTTTGGGATAAAATCAAGGAAATGGAGCTATTTGAGATCTTTGGTTTTTGTTTTCATCTAAACCATGGAAATATGATGCTAAAGAAGGTGAATGAGGTGAGTAACATGTTAGTATTTATCATTAATGTAAAAAGGGGGATAAGTTTAGGTTGTTTTCCATCAATGAGAAAGGGGGAGATTGTTGGCATTAAGGCCTAATAGGTGTTGTCATAAATGAAAAACCACATTAATGACAAGGTGGATGTTTTGGGGTGATTTCATGATGTTGTTTGAGGTCCTAACATGGTGGTTCAGATTTTTATCAGTTGTTTCATTGGGATTCAGTGATGTTTTCTTGTTATAACAAGCCCACACAGTGCCTAGGAGGTGTTTCTTGGTAGTGTGAGCTTCATGGATGATTAGAAGCATGTTGAAATGATTTATAGTTTTATTTTAGGGTACTTGAGTACTCATAACAATGGTATAGTGTAGGTACAAGTGGTTCACCATGTTACAAGTGTTCATTGAGAGTAGTAGAACAACTATGAGGTGTGACAAAGTGGATTAGAGCCATTTAAGCTCATAGATGAATGATATCACGGTAGACCATGTTATATGAGGTATGTTTGGGTAATTTTCATAAGTTTTTGTTTAGTTATTACATTGTCTTAGTTGGTCCTAGCTAGTACAATGAGAATCTAGCATCAAACATAGGTAAGTATTAGTGACTGGAGAGATTGAACCATGGAATTAAAATTATTATGATTGGAGATTTTAGAGACATGTTTCATAGTCCTCTTAGAATTTTTTTTGGTGCCAATGATGGGTACTTTGCAAGATATGAATTTTTTGGTAAGACAGGTCAAGAATAGGTAAAAATCAAGCTCGAATTTGAACTTCTGATGCTCATTGTGAAAAATGTGCTTTGCATGGGACCTTTTTGATTTCAAGGATGCTTATAAGGTGAGTTTATAAGGTTTTTAAAAAAATAGGTTAGTTCATTGTCACATTTTTATGAATGAATGTTAAGAAGGTAAAGAGGTCAAAAACCCTAGTTAAACCCTAGCTAGGAGTAATTGTCAAGAAGATGAATTGTGACCCAGTTTTGATTGATTAATAAAAAGTGATGATTTGATGTTGTAGAGGAATCTTCCATATTTCTAGAAAGGTATGTTTGAGCTTGTGACCATATGTGGGCCCACCTAAAAATTATAGTTTCTGAAGAGTTTCAGTTTAAGGAAAAGTTCTCCAAATAAGGTAATGGATAAATTGGCATTGTGTGATGAATGTGAGTTTTTATTGATGTCCATGGAGGTTTTAGGAAATTTTCATGTAGGTTCATGATGTTTTGAGGTCCAAACAGGTTGACTTGGTCAAAGGGCAATTTTGGGATCTCAAATAGCAGGGTTTAATGTTTTGGCTATAACTTGAGCTAAAGGTGGATTCCTAAATTATTCAAGTTGTGTTGGAAATAGGATTCAGATATATTTTTAGTGATATATTGATTGCATCATGATGAGGTCATATGAAAGGGTTTCTAGGGAATTCTTTGAGCAAGAAGGTTTTTATCGGTTCAAGACAACATCTATTTTTGTGAAAGTTTGAGGTTGTTTGGAGAATGATATGGATTAGGTGATGCTTTATATAACCTGTAATGTTAAGAAGGATGAATTGGGAATCCAATGAATTCATTTTTAGGTCTTGAATGTTTTTATAAATGGGTGTATGAGCTAACCTTTTGAAACAACTCTTTTGATAAGTTAATTTGGTGAAGGAAACTATTGTTGTGGTTTAAAGTTAAGGATGTATAATGAATTATAAATTAATTTATTTGGAGTTTTCACATGGATGATATTAATTGGTGACCAATTATGAATTTTTATGATATTTTAATCATATTTAAGGGTATCATTGTTACCAAGTAAATTTTTATGATATTTTAATCATATTTAAGGGTTCATGAGAAAGTATGTTATTCATGCTAGGAAATTTTAAGATTGTGCCCATGGGGTTTTGCGCCATTTTTGGCACATGTAATGATGTTTTTGGATAGGATGACGTAATTCGGTCACTTGTACCTATTATATTTCAAATTTTAAATGTTTACTTGATTTATTAGTTGAAAAAAATTTGAGGTAAAAAATTTTAGGCCTAATTTTGAAAGATGAAAAGCATATAAAAAGCATGTTTTGGGTGATGTTATGAGCTAGTTGCATGTGTGCAAGATGGAGCGACCTAGGGTGAATTTTTTTACACATATTGGAGCATTAATTTAGAAATATTAAAGTGTGTTATAGGTGGATAACAATCAAATAACATGAGAGAAAGTGTTTGATGAATTTTAGAGTGATTGAAGAGCTTATTTTGTGAAGATTGATCACCTAGGGTTTCAGTGAAGAAGTGTGAGATGAATAAGAGGTATCCATCAGTTTTGGCATAAAAATATCAGATATCTACACATCATAAGGTGTTTGAGTGAGTTCTTGATCATATCAAGGGATTCTAGCCTCCTTGTGGAGTCGGTTCTTCACAAAATTAGCGGTTGGTGCTCCTTATGGAGTTAGTGTCTCACTAAATTTGAAACATATCAATATAGTAATGTGTTTCAGTGGGTTTTATTTCCCTTGAGGGTTTACCACTTACATATTTTCTTCTCACAGTGTTTATTTTCTCTCATGGTTTTATTCTTTATTGATGGTTCATGGTATGAACACTTTAAAAGTTGAATAAGTGATATTTTGTGGTTTTATGCATATGGTAATTTGAGTTTCAGATCTGAAATTTTAATTGAAAATTTTATAAGGATTGATTCACCCCCCCTCTCAGTCCATTATTCTTCTAACATATAAGCATGCAACAAAATATAAAATGGCACGAAAATCCATAATACTAACATTTGTGCACTGCAAAAGGTCTAATTCAAAGCAACATACATAATGTAATGAAATACAAGAAATTAAACAAGTAGACCAATAAGGAGACAAGAAAAAAATGTACTCAAATAAAAAACATTCAAGATAGTTACACCAATGTTTTTGTTATATAATTATAGTTCCCAAATGTTCGAGTTTTACAAAAAGGGTTAAAATTGCACCCCAAGCAAGGATACATGCAAGGTGAATAAACAGAGGACACAGGGGTCCTATGAAAATAATTCATACTCTATGAAACTACCCTAAGCAACTGGATGTGCAAGGAAGGGAAGACATAGTAGGAAAACTAGCTTTGTTAATGGAGGTAGATCCAAATGATTCATAAGTCATGCGTGGGAACAAGTGAGGACCAAAGAAAGATGTTTTGTAGGATAAATTTCACTATGTGAATCACGTTGTGTCCATAAATGATCTAGATGAGTGAATAAATTTTACCAATTTTTTGACTTTTGAAAAGTTTAAACATTTTTTTGGATTTTGTAAAATTTTACCAATTTTTTAGATTTTTAAAGGTTTTACTAATGTTTTGGATTTTGATGTTTTTTTGAAATTTTTCCGAAGCTATGTATAGGAAAAGGAAGACACAAATATGCCCTCGGTGAGAGGTGAGAATTTAAAAGGAAAATCTCGCATGCATATATATAAGAAGAAGATAAGCTAGATCAAGGCCAAGATAGATAAGTTCAACATGATGACGAAAGAAATCCAATGAAGAGATAATAAGGAGTGAGTATACCCCAGTGTAAGATGGCCAAGAAATACATGATAGAAAATAAGTAGAAGATTGTTTTATTGAAAGGGGATAACGGTTCCCGTAAACATGGTAAAAAGGTAATCTTATACACATGGATGTCTTGGATGAAGAAGAAGAGAAGCGTGAATTCCATGTAAGGATATGGAATATGTATCTAGAAGACTCATGATGAGCAGTGATTAGCCCAAAGGAAAAATCATGAGACAAGATATGGACTAAAGTAAGAGTCTAAACAAATTCCAAACAAAACGTATAACATACTAATCCTATTTTCTCATAGAAATCCAAAGTATGTGCATGTGGAAATTAGCTACTTATCGAAGTGAAGATTTGATAAGTAATAAGTGAAGAAAAACTAGCCAATATGTAGGAATGATTTATTTTGATAGGTGATTTGTGAATGGAGGGTGAAAGGAGAGCCATACATTTCTTCGCTACTATCGACATCCATATCCCTAAAAGAGATGTATTTGATTCTATTCGCAACATTTCTCTCTCTAGCTAGATGTCCATAGCCCCAGATAGAGATACTAGATATACCTTAAGAGAGAATTATGTAATGCTTTTATTTTGAATTTTGATTTTTTGATTGATTTTTTTTTTCTAAAAACTTATTTCAGCTCTCTCGATTATTTTAACAAGGGGTTAAGAACCAATGATGGCTTGATGAAGGATGTGGAAGTGATTGCGATGATGACATTAGTTAGTGTCAACATATACGCCCAAAAAGTCTTCACCATGTTTTTTTAAATGTATGATAGTGAGAGGATATCTAAGAGGTCAACCATTATTTAATTTACCAAGGTGATGAAAGACCAAGGTAAAATGGACACAATAGAGATAAATGTCACAAAATGAGAATGAATAGACTAAGAAAATGATCATTGAAGGGATGAACATTTGATGACTTGCGAGAAGAATGTAAAGAAAGGAAGAAAGAACATCCATGTGTATGCAATACTTGATTGCAATTTTTGATGTTTGTACCTTTGATTTTTTAATGTTTTCTCATTTTTTTGTATTTTTGAATTTTTTGAATTTTTTTGACTTTTTAGATTTTATGGTTTTACGAAGGGAAACCCACGAAGGAGAAGATGATGAAGATGAATGATTGGGAAGTTGGGACCAAAAATTTCACCCCACGTGATAGGATCCAAAAATGATGTTTGTGATTTATTTTATGAGAGGTACTAGGAGGTTTTGATTATAAGGAGTGATATTATCTCTAATCTCGATGATCGTGGTGAGATAATACTTGATAAGTGACTGTGATTTATCTTTCAACATGGATTTTGTATGTGAGAGTTTGAGTTCCCTATCCATATATTTTTGTTCTTTTTCCATATTTGATGGTTGTGTTGGTGTGCATTATTGAATCACGTTTGATTTTTAGCTTTATGTTTGTTTGACTTGTTGGGAGCTTTGGATATATTCAGATATTTTATCTTAGCTTGATGAAGAAACTGTTTGGGTTTCATATAAGCTAATGTGTGATTTTCTAATCCCAAGAAGTGGGAGAAGAAAGTGGATGTTTAGGATTGATGAGAGGAATGGTAGGGATGATGGTGGGCTTTCCCCATTGTTGATAGAAGGATGATATGATGGATAAAGAGGATATGGTCCAAGGATTAAAGAGGATGGGCTACCGGGAGGTGAGCCATAGATAGAAGATGAATGTGTATTAGGATTTGGCACAAGATAGAAGATAATGGGATACTAGGAGGTGAGCCATGGATAAAATATGAAGGGATACTAGGATGTGGCCCAAGTATAGAAGAAAATGGGCTATTAGGAGGCATCCCATAGATAGAAGATGAAGGACTATCCTAAGGTGTGTCATAAATAGAATATGGAGGGATACTAGGATGTGGCCCAAGTATAGAAGATGAGGAGCTACACGAGATGTGGCCCAATAATAAAATATAATGGGATACCCGGAATATGACCCAAAAATAGAAGATGAAGGGATACTAGGAGGTGTCCCACATATAGAAGAATATGATGGGCTACCAGGAGGTGACCCACAATGATATTGTGGTATGTAATGAATGATGGAGTGATGAGAAGATAGGTCGATATCAATGACTAGCCCAAGATTTTCTCCATGTAATGAGGAATGTGAAGATGTAATAATAAGAGGAGAATCAAGTTTTATGATCTTATGATCTTCCTTTGTAATATGAAAAAAGGAATCAACCTCTTCCCCACAATATGTGAATGTATTGAGTTATAAAGAGAATTTTTCTTGTGATCCTCTAGAGGAATGTCCTCATGTAGCCCCATTAATTCTCTGATCACTTTTTCATTATGAAAGAAATTGATCAATATGGGGTCATTGTTGGTCTACCATAGTAGGTTGATTGGAATAAAGAGGTCCAAAATGTGTGGAAGATTTAGAAGATGTTTGATGATGTAGATGAGGGGAAGGTTTGACCTTATTACTCAAGATCCAAAGAGGGATTAGATTTTGATTGATAGAAGAAGATGAATTGAGAGACGAAGTAGATTTTTATTTGGATGTCTTGTGAGTGGAAGAAGATGTGGATTTGGAATAGGTTGGTATTGGTTTTCCTATAAGATAACATAGTGTAGGTAGACAAAGAGGATCACATAGAAAGTTAGTAGATTGTGACGTAGGGGTCAACTTGGATGATTGATTAGAGGAATTTTGAGTTGCATAGATCTTCAAAGGAGGAAGGTTTCGTTGAGGTGACTAATAAAGGGGTCCTTCGGAGAAAGGGAGGACCATGACTCAAGAGTTGAATTAAATTTTTGATTGGAGGAACTTGGAGTCACACGGGTCTTTAAAGGTGGAAGACATCATTGAGGTAGCTGATAAAGGGGGTCATAAGGAGAAAGGTAGGACCACGACTCAAGATTCAAATTAGAGAAATGATGGGGATATTTTTGGTGACATAAATTATTAGAGGAGAATGTTGTTTAGGATATTAGCTATTCCTTAGAAGAAATTTGATTAGATGAGGCTCAAGAGGATGAGGGGAATCCAAATAATAGTTTTGATTAGAATAAGTAGGAGACTGAGGGGAATCAGAAGAATAACATAGATTGGAATCATCGAGACCGAGGGGGGAATGAGAAGAATAGCATGGATTAGAGTCATCGGAGATTAAGGGAAATCAAAAGAATAAAATGGATTTTAATAATCATGAGACTAAACGAAATTAGAAGAATAAAAGGATTGGAATCATATCACTGATTATGAGGTGAAAGGCGTAACCAAATAGGTTCTCTAGTGTAAATAACCAATCGAGGTTTAATCATGATAGGCATATTTTTATGTGAATTCCTAAACATAGGTTCCCTATTTTCGTAAGTGTGAGGAACCGTGCAATAATCAGTCATGGTTGGAATTGTTGGGTCCAAATGCTTAGACATAGATAGTGTGATTGAACTCCTTCATGGTGAAGGAAGTTCCATATCAATTTGAGTAACATAATGACTACTAACTAGAAATTTTGCAAACAAATAGGGTATTATTGTGTGATTTTCCGAAGGGAATCTAAGGAAAACAAACATCTTTCTGACACAATTTTGAAAATCTAATAAGGTTTGGATAAGTTGTAAGTGTAAATGTCAAAATGGTTGATCAAAATTTAGTAGCATAATGGTTGTAAAGGAAATATTTCCAATGTTCAAATTGCCTCAGCAGTTTCTTAATAGAAAATGTTTTTGCTAAGGTTTGAAAAATGTGTTCAAGTACTACAATGAACCTAGGGATAATCAAGTAACATAATGACTATAAATGTCACAATGAGTTTCAGAAAATCTCAAAGAATCAAGAAAATTTGAATCAAAGAATCAAAGAATATTCCAAGGATATGAATTTTTACATTGAGAAGTACCAAGGAAAATCAACAAGGTCCGAACAAGGATCTGATCACAAAATTATCTACTCTTATGTATCAAGGTGGTTTATTTCAAAATGAAAACACAATCTCAATACTTAAATCAAGTTTGGAATAAACAAGGTTTAAGTATTAAAATGGAGTTGAAATGATTTAAATTCAAGCTATACCCAAACAAGTTTAAGAAAAACAAAGTCTAATTTTTTGAAAATGGAGGTTATAAATGCGAAGCTATGTAACAACACTACTTGGATACGTTAATCAAGATTTTTATGGAAAACAAGATATTAGTATAAAAATAGTATTGGAATGATGCAAACATCGTAATGACAATACTTTTGAAAACTTAAGGCAATATTGGAATAAAAAAAGGTCTAAGTATAACAAGAAGTTGATATTTATGCAAGCAATGTAACAATACAACTTAGAGACTTAAATCAAGTTTCACAAAGGAAACAAGATGTAAGTATCAAAAATTGTATTGATATGATGTGAGAAATGTAACAACTCAAGAGGAAGTCAATGATGAGACAACCTAACTATAATGAGATAGTCTTGACATGGGTATCAAGACAAGGGCCTACCAAAACATGAAGACGTACCAACACACTTTCAACACTTACATTCTTGTTGCGACATGGTCATGTAAGTAGAATACAAAAATGGTGGACACAATTATTCTTGGTGGTACCAAGTATATATGATTTCTCTTGTCCCAAAAGGGAAACAAGAAGACAAAGGATTGGACCAAGTGGAGGATGAAAAATACTTAGACTAACTTTGGCATAGTTTCTCCTTATCTTAAGACAAGGTAGAAACTAAGACAAAGTTATGCCTTGTAAGTGTCATGATGAATAACATTCGGTTAAAACTTCAATGAAATATTCCCCTATTTTAATAACAATTTTTGACTCTAAATAAGTTTTTTCTTTGTGAGATCTCTTTATAACACATTGGATAAAGTCAAGTTGGCCCCAATGCTAAATGGTTTCCTAATATTTTTTCTTAACACTCACCTATTATTTCCTAAGAGAGGTATGATTTTCTAGTAAAATAGAAAAGGACCACCACCCCATAATCAAATAAAGAAATGAGGCCTCATATGGGAAACTTGAAGCTTATTCTCATGGGTTTTTTTTCTAGTCAAGTAGGTAGTGGGGAACTTCCCGTTTCATCCACCAATTCTCTCAAGGTGTGGACTACTTTGGGGTTCATGTGGTAATCCTCATAATGATTTTTATGGCTTATGCCAAGATACTTCCCATAGTTTAAAGAAAGTGGGCCTTAACCCTTAACTAAACTTGTAAATACAATGTTTTGAATAAATGGTGTGTTTTATCTTTGATCTTAATTTGGTTTAGCACACCATCCGCAACCTACTAAAAACTACCTTTTGTATCTGTTTAGATTCTTCTTTCTTTGACAAACGTATATGGTCCTTCACTCAAAGATTAGTAGTTTTCCAAGAAAATCACAATATTTGAAAGAGGATCAAAGGTTTCTTTTGATTCTCAAGATCATCCAAGGACACAAGAGAAGAACATACACAAAAATTAACCCAACTAAATAGTAAAGGAAAACTTTAAAATCAAAGAACCATAGAAATGATTTGTAAATATTTCATTCCCTTAATAAAAATGAAAGATTAAGTTCCTAATTAACCAAATGTTATAGAATAGAAGACTAAAGGTGCTTTTGATTCTCAAGATCACTTAAAGGTGTAAGAGTAGAGCATATAAAAATTTACTCTAACTTAAATAAAGCATGGAAGCGTACCATTCATTAAAACTTGAAATTTTTTTATAAATATGATTTCAAATGTAAAAACTATAAAAAAAGTTAGAAAACCTATAAAACAATAGAAAACACAAAAACTAAAATTTGGAAACCTCAAAAATGAGCCAAAAATTGACATAGAACGCTAGTGTAAGCCTATGAATAGTAGTGCAAACATCTTAATAGTAGTGTAAGCATATTGATAATAACACAGTCCGTGACATAAATACACAATGATGTAACACTAGTGCGGTAGAGAGATAACAACACAAGCTTAGAAAAATTTTAGGTAAAAAAACACGCACTTTAGACATTATTTAGTCACGGTCTCATACTACTATTAATATGGTTTTTGAGGGAAGAAATTACTAAATAACCCATGTCCTTTGGCCATTTTACTTTTCTTATTATATTCACTTTGCTGACCTCCCACATCTACTTGCCTAGTTAGTTCTGCCATTTGGCATCATTTTATCTTTGACTACGGTGCCTTAGGCGCCCGGTCCCATTTTTGGCACCACTGATCCTTTTTGCACATTCCTTCTACTTTATGGTCACTTTTTAGCCTTTGATATTTTTATCTTTTTGGTGTTAATTAATAAATTAGAACAAGAGAATCATATAAATATAAAGTTATGAGCCATAATGAGGGACCAAGAACTAAACACTACTATCATCACCTAAGGTTGCATCCATCAAAAGTTCCATTTGCATCCATCTAGATCCATCAAAATGAACAAGGCTAGTTCATCTGCATCATACTACATAGGAGGGGAGTTTATTCTATTCCATCCACCATTTTATTACATTTCTACACATTATTATTGCTTTCTACTTTCATAAACTTTTACTTTCGACACAAGAGCACCTTTGTTATCGAAATGAGCCCCTACTTATTTTGGCTAACTTGCCTTCATTCTTTCCTTCCTTGTGCTTCAACTTCAATTTTCACACATTTTAATCACTCAAAAGATTTTGGAAATGGCTTCATCAGATAGGATTTTTCTTCCCCTTTCCAGAAAGGTAAAGAAGTCCTCCTAACTCCTTGTATTTTTTGAGTTATGGCTCGATGGAGTTTGGAGGGAAATTTTCCTGGGTGGGCCCACGGAGGTAAGAAAGCATTTTTTCCAAGCAAAATCTGCTAAAGCGGACCCACAAGAAAATTTTTGGCACTTACCCCTTTTAGGAAAAAAACTCAAAGGAAAATTTCATCCCAAAAGCCCGAAAAGGAGAATGAGGAAAAGAAATTGATTAAGGCCCATAGTAAATGAAATTATGCCATGTGTCAAGGTGGAGTGATGGGCATTAGAGGGACTTTAAGTTTTTGGCTTTTGGTCAAAATGTCTCAAAGGAAAAATAAAGCTCATCCCCACCAAGCTAAGCAAAATATGCCACATGTCCATTCATCAATGGGAGTCGGGGGTTGGAAGGATTTTTGGTTTTTTTCCAAAACCATAAAAGTGTAAAGGTAAAAATGGGTCGCATCTCCGTAGCTAATCATGCGGTGCAATGTGTCTTGGAGTGGTGGGGCCACGGAGAATTTTGGGAAAATTTCCCATTTTCACGAAAGGGGCAAAATGTTGTTTTGAAGCCGCGGATCAACCAAAGGGTGCCACATGTCATTGAAGGAGTGGGGCATGGAGAATTTTTGGGAAATTTTCCCAATTTGAAAAAGAGGGAAAAAGTTCAAATTTTGGCCCACGAACCTGATTTTTGCCCTAATTTTGCCATTTTTGTCTAAAATCTTCAGAAGGGCATATCTTTCGCACTGCAGCTTAGATTTTCATGTTCTTGGTATCATTGGAAATCTGGTGAAATTATCCACACGATGGAATATTCAATTTTAATTTTTTATGGAGTTTTGTGGGATAAAATGTGAAAATCTCTAGCACAGAAAAATGGCAGAATATGACCCCAACCACCAAAATTAATGAAGTATGGGCCTCTTTCTCACTCTGCAAAGAAATGTACTTAGAATTATGGATTTTTCATGCAAACCTATAATTTTATAGGCCAATTAAATGGATTTTATTGGTAGTTGAAGTTTTAAATCAAATTTTCCCACGTTTTCTCATTTTCTTCATTTTGTTTGAGCATAAAAATCTAGTTTTAGCTCATTTGTAAAAGGTTGTTCATCCTTCTTCTCTGCCTCTCACTTATTTGCTTCCCTACGGCTTGAAAATGGAGTTTTAACCTCCTCCCTACTCTATAATGGCATTTTTTATCTCTTACCCTTGAAATGATGTTCTATGCAAATTTTGGAGCAATAAAAAACATGTTTTATGATGCGTTTGTCCATCTTTGCTCATTTTTGGTTGCTTTTTCTTTTCCTCTCTTCATTACAGGTATTTATGCATGTTTGGATGTTCATTACAGGTTTTAGAGCTGTGTTCATGGAGTTTTGGAACATTTTCTATGTGAAATCCATCTTTGGTCTATGATGCACTTGTCCATCCTTTCCATTGCTCACCTCTCTTTGTTTCCATGGTAGTTTTGATAGATGATCAACACTTTCCTTCTCTAGTGTATCACCGTTTTAGTGTAGGCTTTGTTTTTCTAGTTTTATTTCTCTCCCTATCTCCTTGGAAGTTAGATTAGGATTAGATTAGCTTTCCTGCACTAGAATAGCTTGTGGCAGGTAGTTTAGGAAGAGGAACCAACCTTCTATGGAGAGGTTTCCCCATTTGCAAATGTCCCACACTTTGGGAAATCTCAATGTTGTGTAATCACACCAAATAAATTTTCCTTAGAAAACCAGATCCATAACTTATTTAGGGGTGTTGTGACTTTGCACTAATAGTTTTAGCACACTTGGTGGGACAATGGGGTTAGATATTTCATCTTCTCTTAGTGTCTCATGTAAAAACAACAAATCCAACACCACCGTGTGCCACTAACAATTTTTCCATGCTTGGTGGGACCCAAGAGGTCTTCCACTTCATTTTTGTAGGTTGATGTGTTCCTATGAAAATTTTATCCTTTAGAGGCACTTTCAAACACATCCGAAAACTCCATCCGATCAATAACTCATTCTCTAAGTTGCAGACCTATTTTCCATCCATTTTCATTCATTTTCTTTCCATCCCTTTCACTCTTTTCCATTCCATGAAGTTGTGGAATCATGAATTCATTTACATCATGGAATTCACTTTTATAGCAAGAGCAGTAGTACATTCCACCTCCAACATGTTTTACAACTCCTTCAAATTAGCATTTTGAACAAATTCAAAATCATCATGCTTACTCATATGAGCAATACCAAAATAAATTTGGTTATGAAACATATCAAGAGAAAGGGTACACATGCAATGATAGCAGTCAAATGGAAGATGCTGGTATGTTGGAGAAGATCCAAAAATGGAGATTGACATGGTGCAATCTAGGGCTCAAGCTCAAATGGAGGCTTTTAGAATTGGTTACAGGGAACCTTGTCCATGGGTTGGCCCTTTTCCAAGACACTTCAGCCCTCAGGAGAAGCTAGACTTCATGATTGAGATGCTACCCCAACTTACACAATGGATAGTGGAGATAGAGGCCTATAAATTTGGTGCTGAGAAACCTTGTCAATGGGTAAGTTCTACACCATCATCTAGTTTTTCTCTTTCCATTCCTCAAGCAGCACCATCTCATTTTGAATGCCAAATTCCAAATCTATCCCATGCTTCCTGAAGTGTTGATTTCATTTCTCCATCCCCTAGTCTTCCACCTCATCTCAATTCTTCTATCCTTTTCCCTTCCAAACATCCATTCCCTCCAAAGAAACAAGAAGTTCTACCTCCTCCACCACCACAAATAATTACAAAACTAGTTGAGTCACAACCCATCCCTCCTCTTACTTTCCCAAATCCATGTTGGGAAGATAATCAAGAATCCAGTCAAGGACAACAAGAAGTGGAGCCCAACAGAGAAGAAATAATAGACAACTTGAAGAGTTGGGCTCTCAAATTTGGGATAACAAAGATCCCCTTGCTGGTTAAGCCTATAGAGGAGGTTAGAGTTGAAGAACAAGTGGTGGCCAAGGCTGATTTTATAGCAGCAGAGAAGCAAGAAGACTAGTCATCAAGTTGCTTAGAGTATAGTGTCCATGTTGGTACTCTATTGGAAGAAGATGTTGATCCAATAGAAGTTGCACAATCAGCCATGGAAGAGGAAAGCTCTAAAAGAGATCTTGTAGTCCCAACTTGTCCTCTAGAGCAGAAGATTGAAGAGTTTTATTTGAAAAACTTCATGCTAGAGGAATATTTCAATCAAGAGCTAGATGGTCTTCAAGTAGTAGAGGAAGGAGAAGCTGCTCCAAATCCAAAAGAAGAGGAGCACATTCCAATTGTGGAGGAAAAAATTATAGATCCAAAGCTTTGAACTCAAAATAGGCTATTAAAGAACCTTCAGCTTTTCCTTCTACTTCATTCTCCTCAAGCTCCAATGTTGGAGAAGAGTTTGATCTTTCAAGATTCATATTTGATAATGAAGATAAACATGGTGATCAAGTTGTTGATCAAGATAACACCATGGAGGAAGTTGAACATTTGTAGCAAGACAACAATGAGGCAATTTATTTGTCAGATTTGGAGGACTATTTTGATGGAGAGGAACCAGTTGAAATCACATTGTTTTCTCCTTCATCATCCATCTTCCAAACACAAGAACCTACTGCCATGAAGGAGAGCTTTCAATTGCAGCATCCTGCATTTTATAGCAGCTCTTTGGAATCAAGGTTGGAAGATATTAATCTTCCATGTTCTTCACTAGAAGAGGAAGGAAAAGAGTAGAAGAGTTCCACCATTCCTTCCACACCATTCACCCAAGGAGGTCTAAAAGAGGGATCCATTTTTGGGGTTGTATCTTAGAGCTTTGGGCACATCCAAAGGATCAGACCTTGCCCAATAAGGTATTTGGCTTCATTGGAGCCAAAGGAGGAGTTTCCAACAGTCATGCTTACTTCTGAGCATGAGTATGAGCTTCAAAGTACCAAGGATCAGCTGAAATACCTCTACAATCCAAATGCAGAGAAAATAAAAGAGGTATTTGATTTGCTTTTAGTTGATACCTTGATAATTTGGGTAGAAGACTAGCTTATTGTTGATTTTCCACTCATCCAATCAGCCATGTTTAGTGCCAAATCAGTTACATGGCTGCCAATTTTGAGGAAGGGAAGCTATTTTGCACAACCAGTTATAGGGTTTGTTTATCTTACCTTTGCTTTTGTTAAGAGTAGAGTAGGCAGGTTTGCTTTCGTGAGAAGAAGTGATTGTGCACACTCTACATGTTCCATTTGGAGCATGTATGATTTTCAATTTGTACATAGTTGTTTGGTGTTGTTTTGGTTGCTCTTGCACAATCCATTTTAGTGGAATTTTGGTGAAGATCAGCTCCAAGTTTCAGTGGGTTTCCAATTAGCTCAAAGGTCAGATTTTTAGATTTCATATCGAATCGGTTTATTAGGCTTGACTCCATACCCAATGGATGCTTCAAAGGCCACTGATCATTCATCTAACAGGCAGATGACCCCTCCGAGTCACCAAAATTGTTATCCAAAATGAGCCCCTACTTATTTTAGCTAACTTTCCTTCATTCTTTCCTTCCTTGTTCTTCAAATTCAATTTTCACACATTACAAGTACTCAAAAGATTTTGGAAATGGTTTCATCAGATAGTATTTTTCTTCCCTTTCCAAAAAGGTAAAGAAGTCCTCCTAACTCCTTGTATTTTTTGAGTTATGGCTTAGCAGAGTTTGGAGGGGAAATTTTCCTTGGGCGGGCCCGCGGAGGTAAGGAAGCATTTTTGCCAAGGAAAATTTGCCAAGGTGGACCCGTGGGAAAATTTTTGGCACTTAGCCCTTTTGGGAAAAAAATCAAAAGGAAAATTTCATCCCAAAAGTCCACAAAGGAGAATGAGGAAAAGAAATTTATTAAGGCCCATAAAGCAAATCAAATGATCCCACGTGTCAAGGCGAAATGCGGGCATCGGAGGGACTTCAAGTTTTTGGCTTTTGGTCAAAATGTCTCAAAGGAAAAAATAGAAGTGCATCCTTGTCGAGCTAAGAAAAAAATGTCACATGTCCATTCATCAATGGGAGTTGGGGGGTCGAAGATTTTTGGGTTTTTTCCAAAACCATAAAATTCCAAAGGTTAAAAATGGGCCACATTTCTTCAGCTAATCATGTAGTGCCACGTGTCTCGGAGCGGCGGGCCGTGGAGAATTTTGGGAAAATTTCCCATTTTTGTGAAAGGGGAAAATGTTGTTTTGAAGTTGCGGATCAACTAGAGGGCGCCACGTGTCATCGGAGGAGTGGGGCATGGAGAATTTTGGGAAATTTTCCCAATTTGAAAAAAGAGGGAAAAAGTTCAAATTTCGGCCCGCGAACCTGATTTTTGCCCTAATTTTGCCATTTTTTCCCTAAATCTTCAAAGGGGCATATCTTTCACACTAGAGCTTAGATTTTTACATTTTATGTATCATTGGAAAGTTGGTGAAATTCTCCACACAATAGACCATTCAATTTTAATTTTTATGGATTTTTATGAGAGAAAAATGGGAAAACGTCTCTGGCATGGGAAAATGGTAGAAAATGACCCCAACCACCAAAATTAATGAAGTATGGGCCTCTTTCTCACTCTGTGAAGCAATGTACTTCAAAGTATGGGATTTTTCATGGAAACCCATCATTTTTTAGGCCAATTAAATGGATCTTTTTGGTGGTTGAAGTTTTAAATCAAATTTTCCCACGTTTTCTCATTTTCTTCATTCTATTCGAGTATAAAAAGATAGTTTTGGCTCATTTGTAAAAGGTTGTTCATCCTTCTTCTCTGCCTCTCCCTTATTTTCTTCCCTAGGGTTGAAAATGGAGTTTGAACCTCCTCCCCTACTCTATAATGGAATTTTTACCTCTTACCCATGAAATGATGTTTTGTGCAAATTTCTGGAGTAATAAAAAACATGTTTTATTATGCATTTGTCCATCCTTTCTCATTTTTGGTTGCTTTATTATTTGTATCTCTTCATTGCAGGTATTTATGCATGTTTGGATGTTCATTACAGGTTTTGGAGTTGTGTTCATGGAGTTTTAGAACATTTTCTATGTAAAATCCATCTTTGGTCTATGATGCACTTGTCCATCCTTTCCATTGCTCACCTCTCTTTGTTTCCATGGCAGTTTTGATATATGATCAGCACTTTCCTTCTCGGTGTATCACCATTTTAGTGTAGGCTCTATTTTTATAGTTTTCTTTCTCTCCCTGTCTCCTTGGAAGTTATATTATGATTAGATTAGTTTTCCTGCACTGGAATAGCTTATGGTAGGTAGTTTAGGAAGAGGAACAAACCTTCTCTAGAGAGATTTCCCCATTTACAAAGGTCCCACACTTTGGGAAAGCTCAATTTTGTGAAATCACACCAAATGAATTTTCCTTAGAAAATTAGATCCATAACTCATTTGGGGGTGTTGTGATTTTACACTAAAAAGCACCTAGCGCATGATTACACACACACATAGAACTAAATCAGATATGAGATGTAGTATAACACTTAGTTAGTAAGTTTGCCATTGTGGCTCACCAAGACAAATCAGATCCCTTTATATGCATATTTCATTTTTTAGGGGTTTGGTGTCTGTCTTAGGGTTTTGGGTCTTGACTTCATCACTAATTTTCGTAGAGACATATTGAGTAGTTTAGAGGAGATAGTGCATCGGAAGTGAAGGTAGGTGATCACTAAGAGACAACTTAGAGGAAGGTTAGAAAGATATTTCATAGACTAGAGTGCCTAGTTATCAAACCAGGGGCACCCACAGTGCCCTTATCCCTCTTTAGGTGCCCCTAGTCCAACCTATTATTCTAGATCTATGTTTGCTAGAGCTTCGTGTGGTCATTTTGACATTTGGTTCATCTAATCTACACTGCAACATAGTACAACACCTTCATCAAATAAACTAATCTTTATCTAACCCTTCTTACACTTTAGGGTTTCATATTTTCATAGCTTATATTTCTTGGGTCATTTTCTTTATGAAATTATATGTTATTTACTATTGTTCTTTATATTAGATTAACCTAGAATAATCCCACATGTTAGTGAACATAAATTTTTCATGCTTGAAGCATCCTCACTTTTGTCATTATAGAGTCTAGTCATCATGAACATCTTAATAACTGATTATTTGCTTGCACATCCTAATGTAACCTTTATAGATTCCAACATCTTCTAGCTACTACCCACATTCATGTTGATATGCATCTTGACTCAGTGTATCAAAATTTTGTAGATGCATTTTCTCAACACTTATCATTCAAATCTAATCTTCCCACTGATTTAAACACTTTTGATAATGACCCACCCTTGCATATTATGATTTGCATTCTCAATATGGGTATTAAGCACACTTTAATTGATAATGGATTTGAACTTAATCTATGTCCTATGTCATTCCTTGAAAATTTAGGTATTTCTACTCACGATGTTATTCCATCATCCCTCTCACTTTGTGCATATGATGGTTCAGTCCACCCATGTGTAGGTCACATTGTTCTTCCTATTACTATAGGACCAAAACCCTCAACACCATTTTCTTTGTCATTGATTTTCCAGTCTCATATAATTGTTTACTTGGTAGACCATGGCTCCATGCCATGCAAGCCATTGCTTCTACCATACATCATTGTGTCAAATTCATACATGAAGGTATTGAATATATTGTACTTTGCGATCGTGATGCATTCCAATATTGTGACTCGAGATCCTAATACTACCCTTCCTATTCCACACACTAATACTATAGATGACCCTCAACCAATGGATGAACTACCTCATTTTACACCACTTGAAGGTGCCATTTATGTGATAGATGTATTTTCTTCTATTCCACCTACTACCACTATTGTTATGATTATTTATTAGGGGCTTGTCTAGTCTATGGAAATCACTCTATCACCTATACCTTCACATGTACTACCTCTGCTAGCATGCCCACCATTTAATTACACACTTTTCATGAATGATTCATATTGGGAACATATTCCATTTGATCCTACTTGTGATGACACCATTTTATCACATGATGGTCTAGCTTGACTTGGTTTCAATTTTGATGACCTTTATCCTCCTACTCATGCTCCTCATCTATACTATGGCTTTATCACTATTACTACTACTTATGGCTTGCGTGTCTTCCATATTACAGTCTATTTATCATGCATTCCTTGCTCTTCTCCACTCACATTAGGAAATCATGGCTTGATTACATTGGGGAACTCTAGATCCTGACCATACAGACATATATTTTCCCATTCCCTTTGGTCATGTCTTTATTTGCAATAGTTATTTTCTTGGCTATTCGAAAAATATCACTCATTGGTATGTGCATGTTTTTCACTTCCTCCATTTATTGATGAGGAATATGCCATGGGTATGTATAATTAGTGCCTCAATGGCTCATTACATGATCAACTAGACACTATTGCTTATTAGGTCTCTAATGCTTATCCATATGACGTTAACCCCGAAACTTTTTGGTGCCCTCAAAATCCCCCTCATTTTCCAAGTCAAGTTTTGAAAATTTTGAGTTGGTGCCTTCAAGAGATGTCTGAGAAAAGTAAGAAGTCTAGAGAGATAGAAAAATTCATGCTTTGAATTCGTGGGTGCTCGGTTTTAATCTCACCCTTTCAATTGAAAATTCTTCAGTCTTTGTAGTTTGAAGTATTTTATATTTCCCCATCTGGATGCTTGAAAATATTTTCCTTCATTTGAATGTCATTGTCAATCCTTCTCTTTGGCTATGGATCACATCAAGCCTGGTATTGTTTGTAGTTTTTCATTCCATGGAGAACAATTTGAAATTTGGGTGTAAACGGTGGGGTTTTCCCTTTCATTTTTATTTTTCCACAGTCGTGAATGACGGGCATAAAATTCTATACCAATGTATGTGGATACGTGGACATATTTGATTAGATGTGGCATGGCGGGTTTATCTTTTAAACATGTCACTTTTGTTATTTGTTAAAAAAGTGTCAAATTGGCCCCATGTCCTGAAGAATCCCGATTGGTGAAAGCAAGCGGTGGCGGAAAGGTAGGCCCTTTTTGTGCTTTGATACTTTGAAAAGTCAAAAGCATAGAGGCGGGTTATTAGGAAACTTTAGGAATTATAATTTTTTTCCAAAAGGGCGTAAAGTTATAAAGTGACCCGTGGCCCGCTCATACCAAGGGATAAAGTCAAATGTTGAGCCTGCATCGAAATTCAAAGTGCGAAGGTGGGCCGTTAGAGAATTTGGGAATTTTTGTTCTATTTCCAAAAAGCTAGTTGAAAGTTATAAAATGATCCACAACTCCACTGGGGTTTTGAGCCCGCATTGAAAAGTCAAGCAGAGAAGTGAATCGGTGGAGAACTTTGAGTTTTTGAGCTTTTGTTGAAAAGAGTTAAAATTGTAAAAGTGAGTCGTGACTCTGTCACCACTCAAGTAAAGCCACATGTCAAGCCTATATCAGAAGCGGATGGGTGGACCAAAATGTCTAAAATGCACAATCTCTATAAAAATCATAAAATGTAAAAGGTGCCCCAAAGCCCGCTTCAACAAATCTCTTCCACGTGGATGGCTCATATTTGAAGTTACAAAACAAGTTTAATAGTTGCATTACAGAGCATCATTTTTTTCTACCATTAACACTTCTGCAAGAACCAAGAAACTGAATGTAACCATTTTTAGGATAATTTAATGGCTTTTCCATTTAATTATGCGGGGTTGATCCTAAAATTATTGAAATGTAGTAAATTTGAAAGTAGTCAACATAGAAGTTCTTCCCTTTCTTCCTCTGTAATTCCTTCTTTCCTTATTCAAATTTGCTAATCATCCATCTTTGCACGCTAAGAAACATTTTTTTCTTGTTTATATGATTTCTATAACTTTGTTTCCATGGAATTATATCTGTTGTGAAAGTGAATGATTCTATTCTACATTTCCCTGCTCAATATGTATAAGGTTATACTCTGCTATCTATATATCCTGAAAGTATTGTTATGTTCTTCCTCTCTCATCTCCTTCATTCTTCCATTCTTTTGTATTGATGATCTTTGGGCATAAAACATTTCAAAGTATCATGAGTCCACACTTTGAAAGTTGTACATTTTTATATAAGTTTTTCTACTTGCTTTCAATAAGGGAACCTCTCCCATTGAAGAGGAGGGACTTGTCCCTTGACTATGATTTGTTAAAGTATCATTTAAAAACACATAATTTTTTGGCAAATCTACTAAGGATTTCATTTCAAATGTATCCCTTTTCTAAAAGAACAACTTTAAGATCATTTTTGGTTTGATGACTCTATGATATACACGTGGGAAGAAAGCTATCGGGGTAGAGGATTCCCATTTTCAAAATCTAGAAAAACAAAGCTTCTCTCTTCTTCCAGAAGAAGGGACAAGAAAGAACTCATTCTTCAAGCACACCTCCTATTAAATACATATATTCTAAGAATAACATTCCTCAAGAAAAAATAGTCATAATCTTCATGCTTTAATACTTATTAGTGTTTCAGATTCCCCTTATGTCAATTTTTCCAAATATGGCAGCACCTTTGCCTTGGGGATAATGGGTTGGGCCTCTTGCTCTTCCTCAACCATTGCATGAGTTACCTAGGGGTAGCAGGAAATTTTTCCTAAATTCTAGGGTAATGGGAAGGTTCATCCAGATGAACACATTGCAGCTTCATTGTTACATGTGGGATTCTTGGGGTTGAACATGAAGATTTCTCTTGTTATGATTTTTGTGGAGACATTACAAGACAATGTTTTTTTTGGTTCTATCATCTTCCTATTGGGTCAATCACTAATTGGGATACCATGATAACTTAGTTTGAGTAATGTTTCAAACTTGCTAAAGATGTGCATGCTCTGTTAGCTCAAATCTCTCATATCAAGAAGGAACCATTTGATCCCATGAGAGAATTTGTGGCCAAATTCAACAAGATCATTCATAAAATTCCACAGAACACTCATCTAGTGGATCAAATCCAAAAATTCTTCTTCCTCAATGCTCAGTTACCTAAAGTAAGTTATGCACTAAGGAGAGCTAACCTTGCAACTTTGGATGTTGATCAACGTTTGGATATCAATGTTGAGGATGATTTAATCATGTCTGGTAAACTAAAAAGAGAATCCTCCAAATCTAAAGCATCTTCCTCTTCCTCTTCCCCGAGCCAATTCTAATCAGTTAGTATAGAAGCTTGCAAATGATCTCATTGCTATCAAGAAACAATTGGCTCAGCATACTCCTTACCAAGATATTCTAAGGAATAATTTTCATCCAAGGAACCATTTTCCTTCTTCTTAGACTAGATTGGATATTGAAGGCCCACCCATCAAGGTTCCAGTCAATGCCGCTTGTGAAGTTCAAGAACCCGATGATGAGGAGTTTAATGAACTCTATGAAGAACCAAAAGAAGAGGTTGATGAAGAACTAGAGGATCTTGGTGGATCTCAAGTTCATTTCCTTACCACTTGAAGGTATGGATGATGAAGATGGATATGATGAAAGAGGGGTAGATATGAATAGTGAGTCATATGCTATTATGATTAGGAGAAAATAAACAAAAAAATAAAAAGTGGTGCACCGCTAAGAAATCCAAGGAGTTTCTTATAACTATTCCATTGGTTCCAAGAAGAGGAGCTCTTATTCCCACTATCTCCACACAAAAAGCAAGTAATTATAATCCTCCTTCTTCTACTTTTGTTTCCAAAACTTCTTGTCCTTCAAATACTAAAGTTGATAAATCAAAAGTTTCTCAAGTTCCTAGCAGTGATTCCCCATCCACCTCTAGATCTTTTGATATCATTGATCACCTCAAAAAGACCAAAATCCAAATTTCAAAGGCATAATTTTACCAGACTCATCCAAAATCTTTTGCTAAAATGGTAAACTTTGTCAATTCCAAATCCAAAGCTTCATCCAATACTTCCAAATTTATTTTGCCCACTCCCTCTTCATCACTTGAACCAATCCTTGTGGCTACGATTTACTTCCCCTAATGATAAAATTGAACCATTCTATGTGACTCTTCTCATAGCTGGACATAAACTTAGTAATGGTGTCGTAAAATTAGGAGCATCAGACAATGTAATTCCTACAAAATTAGCTCATGCTTTGGGCCTAAATCTAACACGTACCTTTGGTTCTTGCTATTCGATGGAGAGTAGAAAAGTGCCTTTTGTTGGGAGGATTAAAGATGAACAAGTAGCCTCACTGATTTTCCCAAGAAAAACCTGGTCCTAGCCACTATTTTGGTAGCTAATATTCCTCCCTCATATGGGATGTTGTTGAGTATAAATTTTTGTAAGGAGGTAGGAGGTGAAACTCAGATGGATTGGTCACATGCTTTGATCCTAGTCAATGGAAAAATGAAGAAGCTTCTACTTGAGAAATAGACTGAATACATTGAGTAAAAGATTGATGATCCAAAATCATAGACACTCTATAAAGATATAGGGCATGGTAATTACATGATCATGTCACAAATGAGGAAAAATTTCCTAAGGGAGTGATTCATGATCGTAATGGAATTTGGGATTTGGAATTTGATGGAAGCTGCTCTTAAGTTGGTTCGCGTTGGTGTGGTGCTAACCTCTCTAGAAGGTAATATTCATCCTTTTTCATTCAAGATTTGTTTTTAAAATATGAAAAATAAAGCTGAATATGAGGCACTTATACTTGGATTGATCTTGGCAAAAGAAATGAGATTGAAGAATATTTGTTCTCATAGAGATGTAGAGCTGATTGTGAAACAAGTCAGGTATCTTTTCAAGTGAAGAATAGGATATTGAAGCATTATAGAAATATTTTCTGGGATTCCATTGAGTTTCTTGATTCTTTCTCCATTGAAGATGTGTCAAGAGAAAGGAACACTAAATATGATTCTCTTCTTTGTCTCAAGATCTTTCTTGATTCCTCACCAATATTTCTCTTAGGAGAAATTTACCATTGAAATGATTTATAGGCCTAGTGTACCAGATAATGCATGTAATTGGTAGGTTTTAAATGATGATCAATACTTTCTCTCTTTCTTAGAGCTTAAGGAAAATTCAATCAATTTTATTTTGAAGGAAGTGAAGCTCTACCTAGAGAGTGTGTATCCTCTAATGAAGATGACATCAAGGAAGAGATGGATCAAGATGGCTGCATCAAATTGAAAGGTAATAAGATCCCTAAAGGGCTAGTGAGTTTGGAAGATATGTTTGATAAGCATGATAGGTACATTAAGTGTAAAGCTTCCCAAGGAGTTCAAAAGTCTTCTAAGTGTGAAAGGGTTAATATTGGAAGTCATGAGAAACCCAAGATGGTGAACATTGGAAAATGTTGCACTCAAGAAGAGAAGAAGAAAGAATTAAATATATTAAAAAGGTATGTTGATGTTCTTTCCTATTCATATGATGATCTCAAGGCTTTCCAACCAAAAGAAATACAACACTTTATCCCTATGCGCAACTTCGGATCAAACCTTTCAAGCAAAAGAAAAGGAAATATAATCTTAAGGTTTTTATAACTATTTTTCAAGAGATCTAGAAGATATTAAAGGCAAAGATTATTTACCTATACATCATTCAACATGGATTGCTAACATTGTGCCATCAGGAAGAAGAATGGTGAGATTTGCATCTGTGTGGATTTTAGGAATTTGAATCAGGCCTCTCTGAAAGAAAACTATCCTCTCCCCATGATGGATCAAGTTTTGCAAGCTATCATAGGCTCTGATATGTTGTCTATGCTAGATGGGTTCTCTAGGTACAATCAGGGGAAGTCGGTACCACTGCATCAACACAAAAGAATGCCTTTTGGTCTTATCAATGTTGGTACCACCTTTCAAAGGGAAATGGAATTGGATTTTGGTAGTCTAAAGGGAAAGTGTATTGTTGTATACCTTGATGATTTGACTGTTTTCTCCAAAACAAGGGCAGATCACTTTCAACATCTTGAAGCAGTCCTCCAAAAATGTAGAGAACATGGAGTTTCTCTCAATCCTAAGAAGTCTGTCTTTTGTGTTACTGAAGGAAAGTTTCTGGGGCATATTGTCTCCAAAGAAGGAATCAAGATAGATCCAAAAAGAGTTCAAGCAATCTAGCAGATTCCTCTTCCCATAAGCAAAAAGGGTGTTCACTCTTTCTTTGGTAAGATAAACTTCCTGAGGAGATTCATTCCTAATTTTATAGAACTGACTATGAGCATTTCTCACATGATGAAAGGAAATAAAAACTTTGGTTGGAATTCCAAAGGTAAAGAAGAATTTGAAGGTATCAAGAAAGCCATTTCTAAAACTCCCATCTTAGCATGTCCTGATTTTAACAAGGATTTTATCATCTATTGCTAAACTATAGAGAGTACCTTAACTACTTGTGCAAAATAAGAGAAATTTTGAGGATCATGAACTTCCAATTGCATTCATGAGCTATGTTCTGAAAGCTCATGAATTGAAATATACTATGATGGAGAAACATGATTTTTTAGTGGTCAAAGATGTCAAGCAGTTTTGTTTTTATATTCTTAATTCTCACTTTGTTTTGCTTATACCCTGACACAACCATCAAGGCTATTCTTACACAACATGAGTTTAGAAATAAGAGAGGCAATTGGGTAGAAAAATTCCAAGAATATGACTTTGATATCAAACCAACTAAGCTTTGTGCAGGGTAAAGGCTTATCCGAGCTTATTGCTGAAGTAGATGATGCGAGAATTGTCCAAAGGAGCGGTTGATGTTCTTGTTGTCCTCTTCCTCGGTTCAACAAATGAATGGTATGTTGATATTACACATTTTCCTACTTATGGAGATTTCCATCCCACTTGAGTGCCAAGGAAAAGAGAGCTATTAAGCTAAGGTGTACACAATATGTATTATGAGAGAATGCTTTGTTCAAGCGAGGCATAGATGGAAGATTCCTTAAGTGTGTGGACAAAGAGCAATAGAAGAAGTTTTTTTAGCTTTTCATGATCAGGCTTGTGGAGGAAATTTCTATTCTTATTTCACTTCCCATAAAATCCTTTATTCTAGGTACTATTGGCCTACATTGTTCATATATGCATAAAAATGGGTAGGTAAGTGTGAATCCTTTCAAACTTTTGTTGGAGACCTAAGTTGGCTACTTTACCACTAAAACCAGTAGTGATTGATGAGCCTTTTCAATAGTGGGGATTGGATTTCATTGGAAATCTTAATCCACCTTCCAGTGCTAGGCATACTCACATGCTAACTACTATAGATTACTTCACAAAGTGGGCGAGGCTATTCGGTCAAATGCACTACTTCTGAGGTGGTGTGTAATTTCATCAAAGAGAACATCTTGATAAGGTTTGGGGTACAAAACAAGATTGTGACTGATAATGCTTCAAATTTTTCTTCTTCTAAGATGATGGATTTCTGCTATGGTTATGGAATCTCCCTTTCTCATTCTTTAGACTACTACCCCCAAGGGAATGGACAAGCATAATCAATAAATAAGAATATGGTAACCATCGTTTGGAAGCTTGTCAATGATGAATCCTAGAGGAATTGGCACAAGAAACTTTATGATGCTATCTGGGAAGATAGAATTACACCCAAAAGAGGAATTGGGATGTCTCCATTTCTAGTGGTATATGGTGTTAAAGCTCAACTGCTAGTAATAATGGAATTACTAGCCTTGCACTTAATGAAGGATTTTAAAGTTCAAGCTTTATCATTTCCTTAGACAAGAGGATCATGTATCTCTAGAAACTGGATGAAGACAAGATGCAAGTTTTTGATAGAATCTCATCTCATCAAATAAAGGTGAAAGCTTTTTATGAAAAGAAATCTAGACTTAGATATTTTCAAGTGGGAGACATTGTTACGCCATGGGACAAAAGACATGAACCTCGAGGAAGCTATGGTAAGTTTGATTCTCTTTGGCTTGGCCCTTTTAAAATTAGAACAGTTTGCTGGAGAAAATTATTTCTATTTGGATTATATGGATGGATCTCATCTCCCACTTCCTTATAGTGGGAAATATTTGAAGTTGTTCAAGTCCTAGGTGACTAGGTAGTCCTTCTGTATATTATGTACAATTTTTTGTTTTTGAATTTCCTTGATTTGGTTTGTTTCCCTTCTGTGTGTGTTGTCTTCTATTTTACGTTTCCTTCGACTCTATTTTACCAATGGATAAGGCACCGGTCATCTTTCCTTAAGTTTTTTTGCGCAGTTCTTGATCTTTCCTTGTTTCTTTGTTCCAAGACAATCCATCCCTAGAAAGAGCTAGCCATTGTCACCCTCAAAATTCCCCTCATTTTCCAAGTCAAATTTCAAAAATTTTGAGTTGGTGCCTTCGAGATATGTCTAGAGAGATATAAAAATTCATTCTTTGAAGTCGTGGGTGATCGGTTTTAATATCACCCTTTCAATTGAAAATTCTTGATCTTGAAAGTTCAAAATATTTTCTATTTACCTGTTTAGATGCTTGAAAATATTTTCCTTCATTTGAATGTCGTTTATCGATCCTTCTCTTTTTTTGTGGATCACATCAAGCTTGTATTGTTTGTAGTTTTTCATTCCATGGAGAAAATTTGAAATTCAAGCGTAAACGGTGGGGTTTTCCTTTAATTTTTAATTTTTTCACAGTCGTGAATGACAAGCATCAAATTCTATCCCGACGTCCATGGATACGTGACATCTCTGATTGGATGTGGTATGGTGGGTTTATCTTTTAAACTTTTCACTTTTTTTATTTGTTGCAAAAGTGTCAAATTGGCCTCGTGGCCCAAAGGATCCTAATTGGTTGAAGCAAGTGGTGGTGGAAAGGCGGGCCCTTTTTATGTTTTGATACTTTGAAAATTCAAAAGCAGAGAGGTGGGTTGTCGAGAAACTTTATGAATTCTACCTTTATTTCCAAAAGGGTGTAAAGTTATAAAGTGACCCATAGCCCCACTCATGCCAAGGGATAAAGTCAAATGTTGAGCCCACATCGAAAGTCAAAGCGCGAAGGTGGGCCATCGGAGTAATTTGGGAATTTTGGTTTTATTTCCAAAGAGATAGTTAAAATTTATAAAATGATCCACGAATCCACTGGGGTCTTGAGCCCACATTGAAATGTCAAAGAAGAGAGGTGAGTCGGCGGAGAACTTTGATTTTTTGAGCTTTTTGTTGAAAAGAGTTAAAATTGTAAAAGTGAGCCATGACTCGTCACCACTCAAGTAAAGCCACGTGTCAATCCTATATCAAAAGTGGATGGGCGGACCAAAATGTCTAAAATGCACAATCTCTATAAAAATCATAAAATGTAAAAGACACCCTCAAGCCCGCTTTAGCAAATCTCTTCCACATGGACAACTCATATTTGAAGTTACAAAATAGGTTTAATGATTGCATTATAGAGCATCATTTTTTGCCGCCATTAATGCTTCTACAAGAACCAAGAAACTGAATGTAACCATTTTTGAGGATTATTTAATGGCTTCTCCATGTCAAGATGTGGGTTGGATCTTTTCATTCTTGAAATGTAATAAATTTGAAAGTAATCAACATAAAATTTCTTTCCTTTCTTCCTCTGCAATTCCTTCTTTCCTTATTCAAATTTGTGAATCATCTATCTTTGCATGCTAAGAAACTTTGTGTTCTTGTTTATATGATTTCTAGAACTTTGTGTCCATGGAATTATATTTGTTTTGAAAGTGAATGATTTTATTCTACATTTCCCTAGCTCAATACGTATAAAGTTATACTCTACTATATATATTTCTTGAAAGTATTGTTATGTTCTTCCTCTCTTATCTCTTTCTATCTTCCATTCTTTTGTATTGATGATCTTTGGGCATAAAACATTTCAAAATATCAGGAATCCACACTTTGAAAGTTGTACATTTGTATATAAGTTTTGTTGCTTGCTTTTAATAAGGGAACCTCTCCCATTAAAGAGGAGGGACTTGTTATCCCCTAACTATGGTTTGTTAAAGTATCATTTAAAAAAGCCAAAAAATTTGATGATCTCTTAGATGATATTACATGATCAATTCTCATCTCTTTCACACTTGGGGACATAACACTCAAACATCCCCCATCCTAACATCACAACATGTACCAAACTTTTATTTACACGCATATGTATTATAGCACTCGCATAGTCCTCTATATTGCATTTTCATTTACACATCATCATTAACCGATGACACACAATTGTGCTTTAGTTTATACTTGATTGTTTAGGGTTACATATTACACATGAACGCCCCCACAAACTACACATACTACACACTGTGTCTCTTTACATATCTTATAGTACATGTCAAATTTTACATCTTACTTATCCTAAATCATTAGTGTTTTGACATTTTCACATCTATACATAACACATACTGTACACATCATACTATTATTCATCACACTCTTATTTATTTATTTTTGTAGATAGTTTAACTCTTTTTACCGAAGCTTAGAACCATGGGGTTTTTGGGTTCCCTCCCTTAACAATGTCCACAAACTAGATATTACAATTTCAACACAAACCCAATGATATAAGCCAATCCAATACCAGTTGCCTAGCCACCATCTTGGCCAACAACCGCCACCAGAGAATAGAAACCAGAATCCACTGCCAACAATGCCAATACCACCACCACCATGGAGAACTCGACCAAAAGCCAAATCCAATGATGTAAGAAACTCCAAGACAAACCATCGAACCACCATGATAGCCACTATCCACCACTAATCGATTCCTTCACCACCGAGAGAAGAACACCTAATTCTGACCCACCGGTGATGTGACAACCTACCACCACTGATAACCACCCCCAGGGGATCACATCCAAACAAAGTTTGAACCTAGGTGGATCTAGACACAACCATCCATCTTAACCAATCCACACAAAACCCATTGGAAAAGTGGTATGGGATAACTCACATTCCATAATGCAAGAACATGCCTTGTCACATTGAACACATGATTTGTGCTCGACCCGATCCCCATAACATTGAACACTAAGATGACTTGGCATGTCGAGAGACCACCTATGCCACTAAAGAAGCTACCCACTTGGAATTTCCTAGGCTGAGTAATGACATGATATAGAGGTGGCCAACCTAGGAATGGACCCTAAAACCTCCCACATATAATCCACATTCTCCACCGCTAGGGTAAACCAAACAACGTAGGTCAAACTCCTATTTTCTATGAGTCTAGCATCATATACTACTCATCCTACATACTACATAGTGGGAACCGTAACACTATTAGGCTATCTACACATCTCACATTGCACACTATACATTACATTTTACACATTTTCCACATCGTATGGTTATCTTTAATCATCACATATCCTATATCTTCTTCTATGTGCTTGCACTCACTACCATATGATTCACTCTTGTCTCTTGATCCATCCTTGACTAAAGGTTTACCAATCAAATGGACCTTATCATATACACATGTTCATCATGTAACCTTCTATCATGCAATATTACTAGGTTAGTGACATACAATATAGGATAAACGGTCACCTATTCCTTCATCTTGTAGTGGTACATGATTTAGGATACATCACCATTCCCTCTATTTGTCTCATCATAATATACACATTAGGCTACATCATCATGAATTCATCTCTAGGTCACATATCATCAACACACATACACACTCATCACAATGTGCTATACACCATACATTATTCAACCATTTCCTAGTGATGCACTCTACTTTCGGTTCATTCTTGACTTCTAAGGTGGCATACTAGATGAAAATCACTACATATACTTCCATTCACTTGAGGGGCACGAACTCCCATCATCCATATTTCATTCCATTCCATCCATCCACAACATATTACATATCCTGGTTTCTTTTAATCATCTTATTTGTTTATTCATGTCCTCTTATTACACATGCTAGATAGATTTCTTATATGTCATTATCTTTACCATACATACATGCACATTCACCCCTTTTCAAGTTGTGATCACGATAAACGTCTCCCACACATAGCATGGATTCTCGACTCTTATCACTCCTAAAACAGTCATTGGGCCATCCACATTCATCTCTTACAAGTGCTATTGTTTCATTTTATACTTAGCAATTTACATTACTTTCTTATACACACTTTTGACATATGGGTTATCTTTCTAACATGCTAATGGGTGCTTCATGTGTAGCATTTATTTGTAGGATTATTTTCTTCCATGGTTATGTGTTGTTTATACTTGCTTGTCTTTAATTTCTATTGTATGCGGGCCTTGCTATTTGTTTGGTGTGCAAAATTGTTTGTTGTATGCATCTGCTTGTGGAATTTAGTGTCTTACGACATCGTGAGTGATGTCCTATGTTTACAACCAATTTTGGTAGTCTATGGTTGTCTTCTTGAATGTTTACTTGCATTTTAACCTATAAATTATTTGCGTAGCATACACTTGTCTTTTATAATGCATGCTTGTTTGTACTAACACTTTTTTCTAGACATTTAATTACGTATGCCTTGGTTTCTACCAAGTGCATTCCCTTCCCCCTATAGGACACATTTTATGTGGTTGGTCCTCTTTTGGGCTGTATCCTCCTATCGGTGATGTCACATCGGCTCCCAAATAGGGGGCATGATTTGGGGTTTTACTCATTATTCAACACTCTCTACCAGTACATTTCAGTTTAGTTTTTGTCCTTGACATTGTGGGTTATACAACGAGTGGGTTCACACTAGTTTACAAACCTTGTAAAAATGGCTTTACAGACAGTTGTCCTTAAAATTCAGGGAGTATTTATAGGTTGGAGGATATAACGGATTTACTCCCTACACTACTTCAGCTAGTGGTGTCGGATCACCCAAAAAACTAGGAAGTACAAAGATCTCTTCATACATCTTCAGGGAAGCAATTATAGGTTGGATAATAATGCAACTTTCTCCTCTCTTCTTCACCATGGTGGCATGAGATCACCCAAAAATTCACCATACAGGATATCCTTTTACTACATACTTTTTCTCATCATGGATCAAGTGCACATGTTTCATTTACATTTTTCATTTCAATTACATGGTTTTTATTATATACATGCATTTTTTACATATATATATGCATATTTGACTACTTGATCATCTTCTCCTTACATGTCCGATCGTATCGAAGAAAGCACTATAAAAATACTACAAAAAGGTACCAACAACAATAAAATTCTGTAGCAACACATACATTGGAATATACACACGCGTTTCCGCCCTAGGTTCATTGTTGCAAATCAGCAACACTTACCCGGATGTTGATCATATTTCTAGTTTGATCATTCTAAGCATCCAGTGTGATTGCACAACATTGAATCCTCTTCCCAAGTGTGGGACTTGTAAAATGGAAGAGGAATCTCTAGATTAGAGGTTGGTTCCTCAACTCCTTTGATCAGCTATTTCACTTGCACAATTGCAGAGGTTTAAACTCCTAAATCTACTCTAAATTCCAAGGAGACAGAGATAGAGAATGCAAAAAAAGAAAGAACTAATGCTAATAGGTGATGCACCAAAGGAGTTGTAGACACCTGATGCTACATGAAATACACAATCCATAAGGAAACACAACACAAAACATGCACAAATTCTCAAAATGTAATGAAAGATCAAGAAAGCAATGATAGATATATGAAAGGATTGAGGGATTTTAATCACAGAACATATATCAACATCTCAGATCTAATACAATACATTACAGTGATCCAGAGGCAAGAAAAGGTGTTGCATTACATGGAAAGGTAAAATTTCTTCACAAATTCTACCAAGGAGGAAGAAAAAGGAAGTTGCAGAGCTGAAAAAGTGTCTCCCCTTTGCAAAAATGAACTCATTCTGGCTTTTACAGTGCAAACCACGACCCCAGGAGAGAGAAACATGGGAAAACATGCAAGGGGTCCAACCATTGACCAAAATGCCATCAAAACAACATGGGCACCTGACAGACCCATTCCCTAACATTTTTAACCATGCTGGGAGAGAATGCAAGCCATTCTTCATTAAAAACGGTGGTTGAAATGTCATTTCTGTTCATCACCACATGCCAGAGACGTTTTTCAATTTTATCTCTCCAAACTCCATAAAATGCAAAATTGACCCTAGAATCTTGTAGAGAATTTCACCATCTTTCCATTGATATAAAGAACATGAAAAACCGAGCTCTGGATCGAAAGATATGGCGATTTGAAGTTTTAGGGCAAAACAGGGCCAAATCGGGTCGGTGGGAAAATAATTCGAATTTTTACCTTTTTGGTCATTTGGAAAATTTTCCAAAATTTCCCCGCACTCCACCACTCTAGGTGCCACATGGCGGCATCTCATTGGCCGTGGGCCTTTCAGGGGAAAATTTTCCCAAAAACTCCGCCGAGCCATAACTTCAAAAATACATGGAGTTAGGAGGAAAACTTTACCTTTCTGGAAAGCTGAGAAAGAGCTCTATCCAATGGTGTCATTTCCAGAAGGTTTTGAGTGCTTGAAAATAAAATTTTGTGACTGAGGCACAAGAGAGGGAAGAATGAGAGGAGTTAGCCACAAAATGAGTAGGGGGCACATTTTGGATAACAATTTTGGCGACTCAGAGGGGTCATCTGCCTGCTGGATGAAGTTACCAGTTGCCTTTTAGCAATCCATTGGGTATGGAGTCATAAGAAATAACCTGAAACCAACCTGATATCTTGAAAACTTCCCTCTGAGCCACTTGAAACCCATTGAACTTAGAGTTGTTCTCACCAAAATGCCACTTAAAACAACTGTGCAAGAGCAAAACCAGCAGCACCAAAACTATTTACAAAACTGAAAATCATACATGCTCCAAATGGAACATGCAGAGTGTGCACAAGCACTTATTTTACTAAAAGAAAACCTACCTACTCTATTCTAACTAGAAGCAAAGGTAAGCTAAACAAACCCTCACAACTGGTTGTGCAAAATAGCTTCCTTTCTTCAAAATTGGCAACCATGCAACTGATTTGGCATTGAACATGGCTGATTGGATGAATGGAAAATCAACAAGAAGCTGGTCTTCCACCCAAATCATCAAGGTATCAGGTGAAGGCAAATTCAATACCTCTTTTAGTTGTTCTACATTTGGATTGGAGAGGTATGACAGCTGATCCTTGGTTCTTTGTAGCTCATCCTCATGCTTAGGAGCAAGCATGACTGGTTGTGACTTCTCCTTTGACTCCAATGAAGTCAAATACCTTATTGGGCAAGGTATGATCCATTTGATATGCCCATAGCTCTGATTTTCAACTCCAAAAATGGAGTCTTCTTGTAGACCTTCTTGAATGGATGGTGCAGAAGCAAAGGTAGAACCTTTTTGCCCTTTCTCTTCCTCCAATGAAGGACATGAAAGATTAAAATCTTCCAATCTTGGTTCCAAAGAGCTGCTATAAGATGCAGGCTGCTGCAAATGGGTGCTCTCCTTCATGACAGTAGGCTCAGGTGTTTGGAACATGGATGATGAAAGAGAGAATGGTAGGAACTCAACCGGTTCTTCTTCATCAAAACAATCCTCTAAATCTGATAGATAAACTACCTCATTGTTGTCCTGCTGCAAATGCTCAACTTCCTCCACGGTATCCTCTTGATCTGTAACTTGATCATCATGGTTTCTTTCATCCTCCAACATTGAGTTTGAGAGATCAAACTCTTCTTTAGCACTAGAACTCAAGAGAGATGAAGTAGAAAGAAGAATTGAAGGTTCTCTTGTAGCCTGCTTTGCGCTCAAAGCCCTTGGATCTGTAATTTTCTCCTCCACAACTAGAATGTGCTCCTCTTCTTTTGGATTTGGAGCAGCTTCTCCCTCTTCTACTACTTGAAGACAATCTTGTTCTTGATAGAACTCTTCCTCTAGCACGAAGTTTGTTAAGTCAAACTCTTCGATCTGCTGCTCTAGAGGACAAGTTGGGACTGTAGGATCTTCTTCAGAGCTTTCTTCCTCCATGGCTGATTGTGTAACTTGAATTGAATCAGCATTCTCTTCAAATAGAATGCTAACATGGACACTACTTTCTGAGCAAACTGATTGCTGATCTGCTTCTTCTTTTTGCTCTTCTCCTGCTGCAGCAAATTCAGTCCTAACCACCACTTGTTTTCCAACTCCAACCTCTTCTAAAGGCTTAACCATCAAGGGGATCTTTGTCATCCCAAATTTAAGAGCCCAACTCTTGAGACTTCGAATTTCTTCATCCTTGTTTGGCTTTTCTTTTTGCTGTTGTTTTCCTTGACTAGAATTCTGATTTTTATCCTCCCAACATGGATTTGGGAATGCAAGAGGAGAAGTGGATTGTAACTCAATTGATTTTGCAATTTTTTGTGGTGGTGGAGGAGGTAGAAACTCTTGTTTCTTTGGAGGAGGGGGTATTTTTGTTAGCTCTTATGGAGGGGATGACTGTTTGGAAGGAAAGGGGAAAGAAGAATTGAGGTGTGGTGGGAGACTAGGGAATGGAGAAATGGAACTAACTCCTGGGCAGCATTGACTGGATTTAGAATTTGAAATTCCAAATGAGATGATGTTGCTTGAGTAATGGGAAGAGAAAAACCAGATGATGGTGTAGAACTTACCCATTGACAAGGTTGTTCAACACCAAGTGTATAGGCCTCTATTTCTGCTGTCCATTGTGCAAGTTGGGGCAGTATCTCCATCATGAAGTCCAGCTTCTCCTGAGGGCTGAAGTGTCTTGGAAAAGGGCCTCCCCATGGACAAGGAGTCTTCTGACCAATTCTGAAAGCTTTCATTTGAGTTGTTGCTCTTGATTGCACCATCTTTGCCTCCATCTTTTGGATTTGTTCCAGCAGATCTACATTTTCTTCTTGACTGCCCTCACAACCAGCATACCCTTGTGCTTGACATGCTTCATATCCAAACTGACTTTGGCACTGCTGCTCATATGGGTAGACATGCTGATTTTGAATTTGATCAAAATGCTGATTTGGAGGATTTGTAAAACATGTTGGAGGTGTGATATACTGCTGTTGTAAATGTGAATTCCATGATGGAAATGAAGTCATGATTGCACAACTTCATGGAATGGAAAAGAATGAAAATGATGGAAAGAAGAATGGATGGAAATGAATGGAAAACAGGTCTGCAACTTAGAGAATGAGTTGTTTACCAGATGGAGTCACCAGATGTGCTTTTGAAAGTGCCTCCAAAAGGCTGAATCTTTAACAGGAACACACCAACCTATCAAAGATAAAGTGGAAGACCTCTAAGGTCCCACTCGGGCGTGCCAAAACTATTGTTGCAAATCAGCAGCACCCCTGGATGTTGATCAGATTTCTAGTTTGATCATTCTAAGCATCTAGTGTGATTGCACAACATTGAATCCTCTTCCCAAGTGTGGGACTTGCAAAATGGAAGAGGAATCTCCATATTAGAGGTTGGTTCCTCAACTCCTCTGATCAGCTATTTCACTTGCACAATTTCAGAGGTTTAAACTCCTAAATCTACTCTAAATTCCAAGGAGACAGAGATAGAGAATGCAAAAAAAGAAAGAACTAATGCTAATAGGTGATGCACCAAAGGAGTTGTAGACACCTGATGCTACATGAAATACACAATCCATAAGGAAACACAAGCAAAACATGCACAAATGCTCAAAATGTAATGAAAGATCAAGAAAGCAATGATAGATATATGAAAGGATTGAGGGATTTTAATCACAGAACATATATCAACATCTCAGATCCAATATAGTACATTACAGTGATCCAGAGGCAAGAAAAGGTGCTGCATTACATGGAAAGGTAAAATTTCTTCACAAATTCTACCAAGGAGGAAGAAAAAGGAAGTTGCAGAGCTGAAAATGTGTCTCCCCTTTGCAAAAATGAACTCATTCTGGCTTTTACGGTGCAAACCACAACCCGAGGAGAGAGAAACATGGGAAAATGTGCAAGGGGTCCAACCATTGACCAAAATGCCATCAAAATAGCATGGGTGCCCTGACAGACCCATTCCCTGACATTTTTAACCATGCTAGGAGAGAATGCGAGCCATTCTTCATTAAAAACGGTGGTTGAAATGTCATTTATGTTCATCACCACGTGCTAGAGACACTTTTCAATTTCTCTCTCCAAACTCCATAAAAATGAAAAATTGACCTTGGAATCTTGTAGAAAATTTCACCAGATTTCCATTGATATAAAGAACACGAAAAGCTCGAGCTCGGATCGAAAGATATGACGATTTGAAGTTTTAGGACAAAACAGGGCAAATCGGGTCGGTGGGAAAATAATTCGAATTTTTACCTTTTTGGTCATTTGAAAATTTTTCCAAAATTTCCCTATGCTCCACCACTCTAGGTGCCACATGGCATCATCTCATTGGCCTTGGGCCTTTCAAGGAAAATTTTCCCAAAAAACTCACCGAGCCATAACTTCAAAAATACATGGAGTTAGGAGGAAAACTTTACCTTTCTCGGAAAGCTAAGAAAAGAGCTCTATCCAATGGTGTCATTTCAGAAGGTTTTGAGTGCCTAAAAGTCAAAATTTTGTGACTGAGGCACAAGAGAGGGAAGAATGAGAGGAGTTAGCCACAAAATGAGTAGGGGGCACATTTTGGATAACAAGTTCACTCTCACCACTTTTTGCACTTTTACATCTTTAGTCTCCACACTCCATATTTTTTTCACTACACACTTTGTATAGTCCTTCAATGCATTTATACATCACTCTACATGGATTATAAAGCAAAAATATTCATCTACTTTATATTACCGAGCTTTCTACTCACCAACATAAGGTGGGGGAAAATTTAGTCACAACATCATGCACTTTAGACATTATTTAGTCTCATTTTCATACTACTATTTATATGGTTTTTGAGTGAAGAAAGTACTAATAACCCATGTATTTTGGCCATTTTAATTTACATTTTTTCATCACTACTAACCTCCCACATCTACTCGTCCATCAATTCTACCATTTTGTGTCATTTTAACTTTGATTGGGGTGCCCCAGATGCCCTAGTCCCATTTAGGGTGCCCTGAGCATTTTTACACTTTTTTGCCACTTCCTAGCCATTTGATATTTTTATCTTTTTGGGGTTGATTACAAAATTAGAATAAGAGAACCATATAAATATAAAATTATGAGACCATAATGAGGAACTAAGCACTAAGAACTACTATCTATTGGCATGTAGGCCTAATAGGTGTTGTCATTGATGCAAAACCACATTAATGAAAAAGTGGATGTTGTAAGATGATGTTATGATGTTTTTCATGGTGCTAACATACTAGTTCAAATGTGTTTGAGATGCTACAGTGAGATTCAATGATGTATGCTTGCTCTAACAAGCCCATACAGGTGCTTAGGAGGTGTAGCTTGATAGTGTGAGCTTCTTGGATGCTTGGGAATCATGATGACATGTTGGATAATAGGTTTTTAGGGTTCTTGAGCACTCACAGCAGTGGTATAGTGCATGTATAGGTGGTTCACTATGTTACAAGTGCTCATTGAGAGTAGGTAGAATAACTTAGAGGTGTGACAAAGTGTTTTGGAGCCATTTGATCTCATGGAAGCTTGAAAAATGTATATAATGTCTTATGAGGTATGTGTGGGTCATTTTTAGAGGTTATATGTTTAGTTCTTGCATTATTTTAGTTGGCCCTAGTTCTACTATGAGATTCTAGCATGCAAGCATAGGTAAGTCTTAGTGACTGGAGAGATTGAGCCATGGAATTGAAATTATGATGATTGGATATTTTATATACATTTGCAATAGTTCTCTTGATAAAATTTTAGGTTCCTATGATGTGAATTTTTCAAGTTATGATAGTTTATGTGAGATAGGGTCAAGAACAGGTGAAAATCAAGCTTGAAGTTCAACTTCAGATGCTCGTTGTGAATGATGTGATTGACATGGAACATTTTGGATTTTATATATGTTCCTAAGGCGTGTATATAATATTTCATAGGAATAATCAGGTTTTTTCATTGTCAATATTTTATAAATGAATGCTAAGAAGGTAAGAAGGTCAAAAACCTTGTTAAACCCTAGCTAGGAGTAATTGTCAGAAGAAGGTAAATTGTGACCCTGTTTTTTTTATTCATAAAATGTTATGATTTTATGTTGTATAGGACTCTGAGATATTTCTATAAATGTAATTTTTAGGTCATGGTGATGAGTGGGCCCCACCTGAAAATAGTAGTTTCTGAAGAGTTCCAGTTTGAGGAGAAAGTTTCCAAATGAGGTATGGACTAAATTTCCATTATGTGATGTATGTGAGTTTTTATAGATGTACATGGAGGTTTCAAATAAATTTAATGTAGTTTCATGAGGTTTTGAGGTCCAAATAGGTTGATTGGTCAAAGGGTAGTTTTGGGATCTCAAATAGTAGGGTTTAGTGTTTTGGCCATATCTTGAGCTACAAGTTGAATTTTGAGATGATTCAAGTTGTGTTGGAAACTATATTCATATATATTTCCAATGGTATATATATTTACTCATGATGAGGTTATTTTACATGTTTTCCATGGAATTATTTGAGAAAGAAGGTTTTTGGCAGTTCAAAATAACATCTGTTTTGATGTAAGTTTGAGGTTGTTTGAAGCATGAAATGGATTGGGTGATGCTTATTATCACATGGAAAGTTAATTGGAATGAAATTTAAATATATTTAATAAATGTGGAGGTATTTAATGAATGTATATGTGATTTCATGATCTATCGCTTGTTAACAATGTTTTTAGTAGGTTGATTTGGTGAAGGAAAATATTGTTATGGTTTTAAGAGAAATATGTTTCATGACTTATAACATGTTTAGAAGTGTTATAAAGGTTATTCCATTTCTGTTGAGTTGTTGATAATAATGGTATAGCTTAGATACCAAATGATAGAATAGAATAAGATTGCAATGACCAAAGAGGGACGAAGCCTCCCAAATATTATTGATCATGAAATCGAGTACATTACAATGCAAGAGCTGTAACATTTATAGATATTAGATAGCCTCATATGGATAGACATGACACCCTATCAGGAACCAACTACGAGATGATAAGACCCATCTCACATGCACATGTAATTACTACTAATACCAATATTGAATGTTATCCAACATAACAATATTGAATGCAAGTCACTAGACTAGAGTGCACATGTTGCACATTATTAAATAAAAGACAATGCAATAAATATGCCTATGCTAAATTATGCTAACATTCCCCCCCTTAATTTTGCATAGTTTCCAATGAAGTGGAGAGGAACTCTCAATAAAGTGTGAATTTGTCGGTGCAAGTGACTTAGGAAAACATACGCTTTGTTCACCTGTAGGACAAAATGGAGCCGATGTTGTGCTTCAAGACATGCTCGCGTATGAAATGAACTCAGCTTTCAATATGCTTGGTTCTCTCATGAAATATTGGATTACGAACAAGCTTAACTCCTTCATTATCAACATATCTTTGAGTAGATTTCATGTTGTGGTAGACCAATTCCTTCCAAAGATTCGTAATATTTGCTTCACAAACAGACTTCACTGCAACTCGATACTCTGCTTCAGAGAAGAGCGAGAAACAAAGTTCTATTTCTTACTTCCCCATGATATCGGTCCAGATCCCATAAAGAAGATGAAACCTGATGTTGACTTCCTATCATCCATGTTTCCTGCATGATCTGAATCTGAATATCCTATCAAGAAGAAGTTGTCATTCTTCTTGTACTCTAGATCAAGGTCAACTGTACCTTTAGATATCTCAAATGTATTCTCTTTGCTACTTTCCAATGACATATTTTTGGTTCTTGCATGAAGCATGATAAATAGCTGACTATAAAGCTAATATCTATTCTACTATATGTCGTAAATGAGACTCCCGATCAACTGTTGATAGAGAGTTACATTCACCGGTGGTGATGGATCGGAATGAGATAACTGAAGTCTCACTTCCATAGGTGTAGCAATAGGAGTGCAGTCCATCATCCTGAATTTCTCGAGCGTTGTCTTGGTGTATTTCAACTGCTACACAAATATATGATTCTCTTTTGCCATACTTCTAACCCAAGACAATAGTGCATGAGCCCGAGATTTGTCATGTCGAACAATCGATTAAAATCCTTCTTTGTTGCATCGATCATATTCACGAACTACCCTGTAATGACTAGATTGTCGACATAAACAACCATAATGAAAATCTTCCCCTTGCTTTTTGAGGTAGAGATTGGGGTCATAAGGATTCCTTTTGAATCCATGACTTATTAGATGCTTATTAATTTTGATGTACCATGCCCGGGTGCTTGTTTTAGGCCATATAGAGATTTTATGAGTCTGCATACCATCATCTCTTTTCCTGGTATTACATAACCCTCTGGCTGAGTCATATAGACTTCTTCTTGCAAATCTCCATTAAGAAAGGCACTTTTCACATCCATTTGGTGGAATTTCCAACCAAATTGTGCAGCTAGAGCAAAGATCATCCTGATTGTCTTGATCTTGGCTATGGGAGCAAATGTCTTCTCATAATTAATGCCTTCTTGTTGTGCATACCCCTTTGCTACAAGCCTTGCTTTATACTTGTCAATAGTCCCATCTGATTTGTGCTTAGTCTTGAATATCCATCTGCATCCAATGGGTTTCTTCCCTAGTGGAAGGTCGAAAAGTTGCCATGTGTTGTTCTTCATCACTGACTGATACTCTGAATCCATGGCATCTTTCCAAACTTTTGATTGTAGGGCTTCCTGAACTATAGATGGCTCAACTGTTTCAACAACTCTGCTCATTAGGGCATAATTGACCTCTTCACGAGCTTGACTACGAGTTCGAGGTCTAGGATTAGATGATGTGCTAGGTGCTTCATCCAAATTTACATCTCTTATTAATTGAGTATACCATTTAGGTAACTTCTTAGCTATTCCATTGGCTTGTGGTGGATCCAAGTTTTCACCATCATCTAATTCATCACTGTCATCTTCAGTGGGAACATCAAATTTTGTCTTCACAAGAGGTGTATTCTGCATGTTTGTTGAGTCGTTGAGTGGAGCATCTACTTGTTTCTTCTCAAAGAACTCAACATCCCTACTTGTGTATACTTTCTTTGCTTTCGGATCCCATAATGTACCCAAGTGCTTCTTCACTATATCCAATGAATATCACTTTCTTAGGTTTCATATCCAACTTGTTCCTATTCTTCTTAGGTATGTGCATGCTAGCTTTACACCCAAATACTCTTAGGTGTGCAATTGATCGTTTCCGATTTGACCATGCTTCTTGAGGTGTCACTCCTTCAAGAGCTAATGTGGGCACTCTATTCAACAAATAGACTGCGAGCTTCTGCAGACTTCTACCCAAAATGTCTTTGTTAAACTGAGTCGTCAATCATGCATCACACCATTTCCATAATAGTATGATTCCGTCTCTCAACTATACCATTACTGTGAGGTGTGTGAGTAGGAGGCATTTGTTGACGAATCCCATGAGCTTCTAGGTAAGTCTTAAACTCATTGCTTATGAATTCCCCCCCTCGATCTGAGCGGAGAGTTTTGATCTTGTGACCAACTTCATTCTCAACAAGTGCTTTGAACTTCTGAAATGTCTCAAAGGCTTGACTCTTGTTTCTTAGACAATATATCCACATCTTTCTTGAGTAGTCATCAACACAAAGCATGAAGTATTGACATCTAGAATGACTTGGTTGCATGGGCCCGCAAAGATCGGTGTACACCAAATCAAGCTTTCCCTTAGCTCTATATGTGTTCTTTTAGAAGGGTACTCTGTGTTGCTTTCCAGCTAGGCAATTGTGACACTTGTCAGTGTTGTGCTTGAGTGTAGGCAATCCTTTCACCATGTTTCCCTTTTGAAGTGTTTGGAGATAGCCAAAACTGATGTGACCATATCTACGATGCCATAGTTTTGCAGATTGTGTGTCTTTGGCCACTAGAGCTTGATCATCCTTATGGACAAAATCAAGTTGGAACATGCGTCCCACATTGGAGGCTCTTGCTACAATCTTGGAACCTCTTGACTTATCTCTTATCAAGCACACTTTTTCTCCATTATTACTGTCAAAATCCAACTTCAAGTTGTGATCAAGGAGTTGACTAACTAATAGAAAATTCTTGGTCAACCTAGGTACATATAATACATCTGTGATTTTGTAGTCATGCTTTCCAAGAGGTAGTGAAATGTTTCCAATCCCCTTGACACTATATGATGAGTCATCACCTAATGACACATGGTTCTTGTTAGGTGAGTCACGTAGTGTGTAGAACCAATCCTTGCATCCAGTCATGTGTCGAGTTGCACCCGAGTCAACATACCAGATATCTTGTGTGGACTTGGTTTCTTCATCAAATTGAGCAGAATACATGTGGTGTCCTTCATCTGAATCATCCTCATGTTCAACAATGTACCCTTGTTGTTTGGGTTTTCTTTGCCAATTACCATTTTTCTACCCTTGATTGTTGTTGTTGTTGGACTTCCCTTTATTTGAATTATTGTTACCCTGATGGTTATTGGGTTTTGAATTGCTTGATTAGCCCTTTTTGTAGGAATTGTACCAACAATCTTTGATGTCATGTCCCCTCTATTGCAAATGGGACACTTCTTGGTGTTGTCTCGTTGACTTTGGTTTTGTTGGGACTTTTTGTGATTGGACTAAAATTTTTCCTTTCCTTTATGATTGGAAGATAGTGCTTGCTCATCTTCCGATCTTTGTTGTTCATTGCCTCTTCTTTGTTGGAGTAGATTGACCAACTTCTCAAAGGTGATTTGTGTTCACTCATATTGATAGTTGTCACAAAGATTTTTAGGAAGGAGGAAGTGCTTGCAACACAATTAGTACGAGGTCTTCATCACTTATCTCTTTTCCCAATGCCAATAGAGATGCCCTCAAAGTAGAACTCATCTCAAAAAAACTTCAACCTTCTCATTGTGCTTGAACTTGATAGTATGCATTGTGATAGTAGTTTGAGGATGGCATTCTTGTTCTTTGCCTCATAGACATGTGCTCAACTTATCCCATGCATCCTTGGCCAATGTGGCATCTCTAATGTGGGGTTGCACATCATCATTACGCTAAACAAGATGATCAACTTGGCCTTTGATTGGCCTGTCAAATTGAACTTGTTTTCTTCCATCATCATGATGTTGTTGTTTTTCCATCTACAACTATCCATAGGTCTTCAAACTCAAGTAACGTCTTGATCTTCGGTTTCCATGCAGCATAGTTGTCTCCTCTAAGTAGTTGTGAATCTGGAAAGAAGAACTTTGGTGCTTGTGCACCCATTTCTGCAATCTGAATTTCTGACAAAGGGTAAGGCTCTTATCACTCCAGGTTTATGGTCTCCCTCTCAATATACCGTCAGGCCGATATACCAAACCTTTCTATATATGCTCCCTTCCGATATACCCGTTGGTACATGGAAGAAGATCACCCTTTCAATATACCCGTCAGTATGGAAAGAGGTGTTAACACACGTGAAAGAATTTAGTACGTGGTACTTAGACAATTTGCATCCGTGTAAGCACAAACGGATGGGAGGGCTCAAATGTGTGTGTATTGTGTCCCTATTACTCCCCGTAAATTTTATAGGGTCAATGCCCAGATGACATTTAGGTAGTTGTGTTAGGTGTTAAGTGCAGTAGTAGTCATGACGGCATCACCCGTAAGCGCTTCCCAGAGGCACCGTATATACAGACGGCTTGCTATGAGATCAAAGATCTCGTGTGATAGAATCAAACATAAAATAAAAAATGTGCACTTTTTTTTTTCTTTTTTTCACTTTATGCACCAAGATTAGTAAAAAAACCTCTCAAAGTACATCAAAATGAAGTTTTGTGTCCCCCTCTTTAGAAAACAGCAGTCTAGAATCACAAAATACACAATTTAGGCCAAAATATTTTTTTACCCCCAATAGGTGTTTTTCCGCTAAATTTAGTGGTGGCTCTAAATATTTTGGTGAGATTCTAAATTTGGAAATCTCCCAAAATTTATTAATTTCTCCAAATTTTCCAAAAAATAATTTAAGAAAAATATGGAGAGAGTGGGAATTGAACTGTGACTGTTTGTTCCCAGATCCAAACAAACAATCAATATTGTGTTCACCTTTTCTCACAAACCGTGATCTAGGTTTTTCTAAAATTTTGATAGCAGCATCATACAATATTTTTCTTGAAACCCACAAAATTTCAAAGAATTGAAATCTTATTTTTGAGATCTTACCAATTTACTACCTAGATCTGATTTTTTTAGAAAAAAATCTCGACTTGTCTGACTTTTAGTCACATGTAGAGGCTGAATCTGAAGATGATGTAAAGCGCATAGTTGTGTACCTCCTTATCTTTCCGAGAAAAAAAAGTGGCACATCAATATGAAATTGTATGAAAAATTTACGTCCTTTTTCTAAGAGCTATCTGCTGGAATTTTGTTGTGACTGCTTCAACCTTTGCTCCCGAATTCTTCACACCTCCACTTTCGATCTGATTTTTTTTTTAGATCTGATCTTTTTTTTTTTCTTTTGATCTGAAATTTTTTTCAAGATCTTTCTTATTCTTTTTTAAAGATCTCCAAATCTGAAATATTCCGTCAATATGTTAGATCAATTGGCTATGCCAATGACTAATAAAAAAATTTACCTTCCAAATAAGTGGATAGGTCAAATTTTAGTTGATGGATGCTTGGGAGGAATGGAGGTCATGCGGGATGCTTCAATGGATCTCCTTTGATGCAGATCTTCTTATCCAATGGATTCTCTCCAATAGTGCTCCTCTTTAACCTTGCTTGGATAGAACACTGCTCACGATACCAAATGATAATAATAGTATAGCTTAGATACCAAATGATAGAATAGAATAAGATTACTGCAATGACCAAAGAGGGACGGAAGCCTCACAAATATTATTGATCATGAAATCAGATTACATTATAATGCAAGAGCTGTAATATTTATAGATATTAGACAACCTCATATGGATAGACATGACACCCTAAAGAGACACCAACTACGAGATGATAAGACCCATCTCACATGTACATGTAATTACTACTAATACCAATATTGAATGTTATCCAACATGACAATATTGAAGGAAAATCACTAGACTAGAGTGCACATGTTGCACATTATTAAATAAAAGACAATGCAATAAAATGCAATAAATATGCCTATGCTAAATTATGCTAACTAAGATTGTCATATGGAATTTTTTTGGTTCAGATAATTCATTTGGTGTCATTATGAAGTTTCTAGGGTGCTGAAGGGTGAAGGAAACAACTATTTTGAAGATTATAAAGGAAATTGGGCCTAGTAAATGAAATAATTTTATTTGTTGATATTAATTGAGACTGTGTATGAATTTTTAATTATATTTTACTCATATGTAAATGTTCATGGGTCATGAAAAATTATGGTACTCGTGTTAGAGCATTTTTAAGATTATGCCCATGCGGTTTTGAGCCATTTTGGCACATGTAATGAGGTTTTTGTTAGGTCGACCTATATGTGTCAAATATAACTTATGTAATTCAAATTTATGAATGTAATAAATGTGTATGGGTTACATTTATCATGAATGACCGGCCTATTTTGATTTGGAAATAATAAAATCATATTTAAGTGCTTGTTTGGTTCATTTTTAAACTAGTGCTCTTAGACGGCAGTGTGTGACCCAGATGAATAAATTTTGTAGGTACGAGAGCATGATTTTAAGGTTGAGTAATAACATGAAATGTTCAAGAAGGCATCGCAGCATGAGAGCAATAATTTTGAGAAAATACAAGTGAAGATAGAAGGTGAAAGAGTAATGTTAAAGACCTAGGTTTTGTTCTAGGGTTTGTGAGCTGAGTCAAACCGTGATCTCAATCAGTTGGCAGCATAATATTCGAGAGATAAAACATATTCGGGTTGCTGAGTTAGTGCTTAGTAATCCTTGGGGGGTTATAGCCTCCTTGTGGATTTGGTGCTTCAAACAAATTAGGGGTTGGTGCTCCTTGTGGGGTTGGTGCCTCACTAAATCAAGAGTTTGTTCTCCTTTTGTAGTTGGTACTACACTAAATTAATTTAATTTAATTAATATAATCGAGTTTTATTGGGTTTCTTCCCCATGAGGGTTTCCCACTTAATTTTGGTGTCTTGTGTACTCTCTTTCTCTTGATCTTGCTTATGGTTTTTATATGTTTATGTTTACACACATATGGTACATGGTTGAATGAATGGTTGTATGAATGATAACATATAATGAATGGAAAAAAATTAAAATTAAAAGGACTGATACACCTCCCTCTCTTTCCCTTATGCTTCTAACACTATCATCACTTAAGGTTACATCCATTAAAGGATCCATTTGAATCCATCTAGTTCCATCACAAGGCACAAGGTTGGTTCATCTATATCACATTGTATAGGAGGGAACTTTATTATATTCCATCCACCATTTTATTACATTTCTACCCTTAATTATTTCTAGTTACTATCACAAAGTGTGAATGTCACACGAGCACCCAAGGAATGATTGTACACATAAACATATAGAACTACATAGGATCTGAGATATAGTACAAAATTCAGCTTAGTAATTCCACCATTTTGGCTGTTGAGGACAATCAAACCCTTCAAATGCATATTTATTTTATTAGGGGTTTGATTCTTGTCTTGAGGTTTTATAGGTCTCTACTTCATCACTGATTTCCAACAACATACTGAGAAGTCCAATAAATATAGTGCGATAAGAAGCGAAGGTAGGTGATCACTTAGTGACACCTCAAGGAAGGTTACAAATATTTTTCACAAACCAAGGTACCTAGTTCTCAAACCAGGCACCCATAGGAACCCCTATCCCTTTCTAGGTGCCCCGGTCCAGCCTACTATTCTAGATCTATGTTTACTAGAGCTTTTGTGTGGTCGTTTTGACATTCTGCTCATTTTATCTACACTTTGATACATCACCTTCATCAAATCAACTAATCTTTATCTAACCGTTCTTTCCCTTTAGGGTTTCATATTTTCATAGCTTAGATTACTTGGGTCATTTTCTTTATTCAATTATCTTTTATTTAGTGTTGTTCTTTATATTAGATTAACCTAGAATAATCCCACATTTTAGTTAATAAACAATAGCACAATCCTAACATAGAGGAGTGCAATTCAAGCCAATGGTAACACAGATGAGAGATGTTAGCGCAAGCCTAACAATGGTAACCCACGAGTTTTGACAAAGAGCGCAATCCTTTTGATGTTGATGAAAGGGTTCTTCACGTTAGCATTAGGTGTCATAAGACACATGTGTAGCATCAAAATACAAGATTTTGATAAAAAAATAATGTCAAAAATCTCAAATCTTTTCCAATTAACTTCAATTTTGGCAGCACCTCACCTCCTTTATTCTTACAAAGAGCACTAAAACCAAACAAACTTAACTAATCTAGTTAAGAAACTCAAGATTTATCTAAAAATTCTAAAAAGAGGGATACAAATAAAAATTTAAATAAAACTATACAAACTTGAAATTAATGCAAAGGACAATGGAGTAAGTCCCACCAGTCACTCCAAATGTATGTATGCTACAATAGCTAAGCTAATTGAATGAAACTAACACCAAGTAGTCTCAATAACAAATATAATCTACCATTAACATCATGATAAGAGCTTAAAGGAAATATCTATTCTAATGCATAAACATGAATGAAACATCTAATGCTAAACCATTCCTACTCTTGTAATGTATGATTTATATTAAGTATGAGCCTATTTAGATTATATGCAATCAATTTGTATGCTTGTCTCCAAAGTGAGGAAAAGATCTCAACAAGCAATGGCTAGAAGGCTATGTTTGGATCTTCCCTTACTACTGAACTATGAGAGAATGGATGCAAGAGATGAAGAATCTATTCCAAAAATGGAGAATGCTCTTATCAATATGCCTATACTAATCACTAACAAAAGTGGTATGTAGGTGTGAAAGAAGGTAGGAGGGTCCTTTATAGGGTCCCACTTTGGCTTGCCAAATGTATGTATGGTAAATAAAATAAGATAATTGAATGAAAATAACACCAAGTAGTGTCAATAAAAAATATAATCTACCATTAACATCATGATAAGAGCTTAAAGGAAATAGCTATTCTAATGCATAAACATGAATGAAACATCTTATACTAAACCATTCCTACTCTTGTAATATATGATTGTTATTAAGTATGAGCCTATTTAGATCATAAGCAATCAAATTTGTATGCTTGTCTCAAAATTGAGGAAAGGATATAACCAAACATGGCTACAAGGCCAAGTTTGGATCCTCCCTTACAACTTAACTATGATATAATGGATGCAAGAGATGAAGAATCTATTCCAACAATGGAGAATGGTCTTTTCAATACTCCTATAGTAATTGCTATCAAAAGTGTGGTGTAGGTGTGAAACAAGGAAGGAAGGTCCTTTATATAGCTTTCCAATTTGAGAGAAGTTTGTTGTTGGGCTGGTTAATTATAACCTAAGCACTCGAAGGAGCATAATGATTGGGTGTGCGGACATAAAGTGTGTAGGTAGTACACGGTGATCTGAAAATCCATGTCAAAAATTTTAATATATTTTTTTCAACCTTGAGACCCCTATAGGCTTATTAAAAGTATCGATTAAAATTACTAAGTTTTAAGTAAAAAAATCCAAAATAATGTAAGAACGTAAATCAAACTACACATGGATTGATTACGAGTTCGAGAAATAGCCTATGTCTCTAGGTTCTTATCGAACTGTTCCACTAGTCAAAATTTGTAAGTACAATGTTATTTCTTACAATAAAACCTAATGGAACTTTACTTTCCTACCAAGTACTCTAGACCTTTGAAGAACACTAATGCTTAATTCAGTCCTATCCTCCACCTTCTTGGCACACAAGATTCCCATGGAACTTGATCGGCCTTCCAGACGTTCACAAGACACCCTATGGCTCTCTAGTCAACAATTCTAGGCTTCACAAATAAAAGTGTGGTGCTATGGGCCAATTGGTGAGTTTCCAATAACTCCCAATTTTACAATTTTCCTATTAAAATAATAGGACTTAGCTTCCCAATATTTGCCTATTAAATATTAAATAGGACTTACTTTACAAAAATATTTCCTTTAAAAATTATAAGGCCTATTTAAATAACTTGGAAGATTTTAAAATCTCCTCATTGCCTTTTAATTGGCTCACAATATTAATGCCTTTGAATTCTGGAATGAATGTGTATGAGGGACCTTTTATAGCCTTTGAGCACCTGAAATATAAGGATAAATCATTTATCCTTTTGTTTTATAATCCCGTATAGGGATAAACAAATTTTAGCCTTAATAAGGCTTTAAGCAGTTAATAGGGATTAATTCTCTTTATTAATTCTCATTTCTCTTTATGTGGGGTAAATCCCACATTATATGCAAGCCTTTTTAATAGGCTTTATCCACCAAAATTTGTTTTCATGTGGACTTTCTAATATATATATATATGATATATTTTTTTATAAGATTCTAAAATCTTTTTAAGTGGGTAAAACATTAACCCACTTTTCATTCCATGTGCCCAATTCAAATCTTCCAAGTGTCTAGAAACAATAGATCCACGTGTCCATAAATAGTAGTGCCACATGTCACTCCACATTAATGCCACATCATCTCTTTTGTCGGGTTTGACTAGAACTTTGACTACTCATATATTTCACATACGGACTCGATTTGGTCTGTTCAAAATGTGTCGGAAAGGTATCAATGATATCTACGTAATGGTTCTAAATCCAAATGATTTCAATACAATCAATTTTATTGTTGACCAACATTGACCAAATGTTGACCATACTTTGACCCAAACTTTGACCAGTCATATCTTTCGCATATGGACTCGGATTTGGTCCATTCAAAATGCATCGGAAAGGTCTTAGCAAGCTCTATAAAATGGTGATAAAGTTAGATGTTTTAAAATAATCCATTTTCCTGTTGACCAATTTTGACCATTTATTGACCAACTTTGACCTAGTCACCATTTACACGTACGAACTCTGTTTTCGACATTCAAATAGTCGACGGAAAGCTCTCAAAATCATCTTATGAACTGTGCCAATCCTAGGATATTTAGCAAAAAAAATTTTCTCCATGCTATCCTCTGAATCAAACCTCCCCAATGTGAAAGCCTTTTTTTCCCAAAAATCTTGTAAACTCCAATTCACGTTCTTTGAAAAGAGATCTCTACGTAGTATTCTCGACAAGTCCAAAATAAAAAAATGATGGTTCATACTCTAGGACCTATGACACTTGGGCTCACTACCTCCTATTGTGCCACTCTAATATCCAAAGAAGACCTCCATGCCTCCGTGGTATGGTGCTAAGTTTCCCAATGAAGCCTCAACGCTCCCACTTTGTGTAGTGCTAAACTTCTAGATATCTGACAACAAGGATCCCCTTTTACTCTATAACACAGATCCTAGCTTTGAGTTGATTCTATAAAATCCAAAATAGTCCAAAGGAACTCCATGTTACATAGAGTTAAGAGAGATCCGATGTCGGTGGTCGATAATGACTTGTGAGGTATTCTCATGTTGTAGGGCCATAAGAGACTCTACATAGAATGAAGATGCGACCTAATGTCACGTCCCTTTCCAGACCTCAATACTCCCATTGCATGATACTAAGTCCTCTTTCAAGACCTCAACACTTCTAATGCATGGTGTTAAGTCCTTATGATCAACTTCCATTATGCTGCATGGTCACAATGCCTCTACACAAAATGACGATCTGAGCTAATTTCTCATGAGATCAAAAATAGTGAATCCAAACCCATTGCATGGTTGTTTCCTCTACATGTTACAAAGCATTCTATTAAAGATGACTATCAGATACCACTTTTTTGCATGGTCATAATGCCTCTATACAAAATGAAGTTCGACTGTCGATTCTTGCTAACAATGTTCAAATTACTATCTTCTTTGCACCCAGGCACAATGCCTCTACACATAATGAAGTTCCAATCGACACCACTAAGCTCAAATATATGTACATGTGGTTGACACATCTCCATGCTTGATATGAATTAAATCATGTATCCAAGTTGTAATAGTACTCACAAGTTGATTCGTAGATATGTTTAGAGTATTAATCAAATTTTATAAGTAAGAAAATCCACTTGAGTATGGTAAACCTTTCTCTCAAAGATTTTCTAAAAATCTGATCTCAAAAAATACTGCATACTATTCATCAATCTGAGTTATGTAATATATATTTGAAATTTTTTTGACTTACCCATTTTAAAGGACTTTAACTTTCGTGCATTACCTAGTCCTGGGTTGAATTTTCAACTAGTGGTGGAGTATAAACATCCTTTTCCTTTGCAATAGGACTCCATACCATCTTTGGCTTGCCATCACTCGAGATGGTGATATGGATGAAGTTTCCAGCAAATTGTCCACCAAGTGCTCATTCCTCTTAAAATGAGCACAAAATTCCTCTTAATCTCCTTCTTCTTGGATGAGGAACTCTTTCTACCATTTCTTGACTCTGCATGACAAGATTGGTCTTTTTAATTTTCCTTGTTCCTGATGAATGACATAAAATTCTTCATTAGTGTACTTCTTTTCCATCATCTGGCCACAAAATGATTATGCAATCCATAAAATGTACATGGAAAGGCATTCCACATTTTCTGAAAATCATAACCATACTTCTTGAGCCAAAAATGTGGATCAGAAATTTCACTGTGCCTATGATTATGGTAAGAAACTAGAGGTGGAATTTCATTACCTCTTTGCTAATCATTCTTACCAAATTCATCCTGTGATGATGAAGCATAATTTTCCTACTCAAAATCTTCTTGTAGGACTAGTGGGGTATTCACTTTGTTTTTGAAAGCTTGTCTCCTGTCAGTATTCTTGGAGCAATCTACAATATTTATTCCCGCACTATAACAAATCAAACCTATAAAATGGGGACAATCCTTGACCTGTATTGGGTGAGATATGCCTTAGCCATTTTTACCAAGTCCTCTTCCATCAAATCCTGTTTTATCTAATAATTTAGATCCAATACCTCTAGTATGCTTTTCAAATGAACCAAAGACTTCATTACTTGAATCCAAAACTGAATTGGAGGAAGAAGAATATTCCCAGGGGTGAACAACTTATAGTGCACTCATCTGCCATGGTCTCTGCATATGAAGTTGAAGGTATTTCCTTATTCTGGTCACCATATTGTAACCTTTCCAAGAGCTCATCCTTGGTTTGTAATTTTGATTTTAAGCGAGCATTCTCCTCTTCCAAGGAGTAATACATTTGTAAGAGAGATTTATCTTACTAGATTTGGTGATTATAAGCTTCAACCTCATCGAGCTTCATCTTTTTATACATCTTTCCCATAGTGCACTTATACCTTGTTCACACAAACTGAACCAACTGCACCAACTTGAAGCAATCACTCTATTAATCAGATTTACTAAAGTAAATATGGAGCTAAACCAGCTCTAATACCAACATGATCCAAAATCTAGGTCAAAAGTTTTAATATATATATTTTTCGACCTTCGGACCCCTATAGGCTTATTAAAAATTATTGATTAAAATTACTCCATTTTAAGTAAAACAATCCAAAATAATGCAAGAACATAAATCATACTACACATGGATTGATTACGAGTTTGGAAATAGCCTACATCATCTCGTGGGTTCTTATCAAATTCCACTAGTAAAAATGTGTAAATAGAATTTTATTTCTTATAATAAATTCTAATGGAGCTTTTATTTCCTACCAAGTAGTCTAGACCTTCAAGAACATCGATGCTTGATTAATTCCTTTCTTCCACCTTCCTAGCACACAAGATTCCCATGCAATTTTATTGACCTTTTGGACATTTGCAAGATGCCCTATGGCTCTCTGGTCAACAATTCCAGGCTTCACAAATAAAAGTGTGGAGCTATGGGCCAATTGGTGAGTTTCCAATAACTCCCAATTTTACAATTTTCCTATTAAAATAATAGGACTTAGCTTCCAATATTTTCCTATTAAATATTAAATAGGACATACTTTACAAAAATATTGCCTTTAAAAATTAGAAGGCCTATTTAAATAACTTGGAAGCTTTTAAAATCTCCTCACTTGTCTTTGAAGCCCCCTTTATTACATCTACCTAGCCATGACCCCCTTCACCCTACTAATATTAATTTAATTAAATTAATGTGTTATCCTCACTATATTTATTATTTAAATATCTTATTTAAATAATATCTACACAAACAGTTCACTTAGACACCTCACCAAGCTAACTCAACCTAAGACCTATTCTTAGCAAGTTACCATAACTAACTAAGACTTACCCAAACCCTAAAAATCAATGCCTACACTCCCTCTAACCACATTCCCACATGCTCACAAGAAGCTCCCAGTCTAATCCATGGGATAATGACACAAGATCTAAGGAAATCAGGAGGATCTCCCTAAGTTTAGTAAACCTAGAAAATCCCACCTTGACCGACGTCGGTTTCCCTAACCGTCACCGGTTAAGCCGGACCACCATCGGTTACCCCTTTTATCCCCTAAACAACCTTATTCTCAAGGTTGGAAACATTGGGAGAAAAGTGGATGAGAAAGAATGAAATCTCAAAGAGATAACACATCTTCAGAGAGCCAATTCCAGCAAGAACTGACATCCAAGGAAGGAGATTGAGGATCTTCTCTGCACAACCATCCCAGCCACATTCTGATCTATCCAAGAAAAGAGGAGTGTGCATGCAGCCCATGCAGAAGAATATTTTCTTCAGTTGGTGATCACTTACAGCCTTCAAACCCATCATCAACACCTCCATCCTTCACACATAGACTTTCAGAAATGAAATCCAAGTAAGTACAACATCATACTTTCCTGGTTATTTCATTTTATCATTATTTTATCATCCATTGTTTATCTTGCTCCCTATTGACCATCTCCAACATTTTTACCTCCATAGACCCATCAAAACCTCACAAAAACCTATTCCAGTCACCCAATACCTCATCTCGACCAACCAAATCCTTTGTGCAATCACAAAGGAGACCAAAACCTCGTTCTGTGACATTTCCAGATCTCACAATAATCGCGCCGATTATACCTAACCACATTGGTCACCCCTGACCAACGCCGGTCTCTGTGTTTGCCCACACAGCCTTAAACAAAGACCTATCCACCTAATTTTACCTCACCCTCACTCACTTGTGACCTACCCGAGACCTTTATCAGACCTGCAGAACCCAAAACCAACCATTTGACCCATGGATTCTATTCTAGCTTAGCTTGTTAGATTAGATCTATTTTCTTATTGTGTTTTTAAGTGAGATACCTAAATCATTTCAAAATAACAATAGGATTTACCTTGTTTTCAGCATTAATTTGTTTAAAATAGTGGACTGACAGCCATCTAGGAAGTATCATGCTTCCCGGATCTAGCTCACGCTAGGTAGTTCACTGCCCATATTGTTTAATTCTTTTTGGTGGTCTTGCTTTCATTACAGGTAGTTCCTCCTAGCCAAAAGGAAGCTCTCACGGTCAGCTATGGATTCGAAAGTCATATGCGCACAACAACCCATCAACCGAACATTTGAATAGGTATTCCTCCTACGCTGTTACCCTATTTGTTTCAACAATTCAAAGAAACAATCTAAGAAAAAGGTGAAACATTTTGGCACGCCTAGTGGGACCCATCTAGGGTTCCTTGCATTTCATTCATTCCTAGGAGAAATTTGTGTGTTTTTTCCCTTCTAAAAAGTGTACACATTAATTTTCTTCCTTGGTAATCCACTCCTTCTTTCTATTTTCTCTAAAGGAAACTTTTCTTTTGGTGTACTTAAAAGAATCATCTCTTCATGTTTTCTACATTTTAGTGAAAGAGCATCCCTCTTCCTATTCATCTATTTTTGTCATCAAATATCATACTTTCGATTTGGGTTTAAAACAAGTGCATTGCATTCTGATTTAGCTCATTAGCTCACATTAATTGAGGGAAACCTATACGCTGGAGGTCATGACCAACTAATGGTTGACAAATGAATCGTAGAAAAGCACTTCTATCTTTTCCTCTTTCTCTGAGTCTTGCCAAACCACACAAAATTTCAAAATACATACATTCTTAAACAACATCTTACCTAGAAGAAGTTGTAGGTGATCACACGATCATGGCACAGTGGGCACCCACTCATTTTCTTTGTCAGTCATACTTTAGAGCGAAGCCCCCCCACCATAACATACCTGAAACCTCACCTTTTAGATCTCCTTCTTTGTAGGAAGCCATCCTCACCAAAAACTCTATTTCACAATTCATGTGTCAGTCCCTAAAATAGCATAAGCTACATGAACATAATAGAAAAAGGCACTCTTAGGATCACATTTTCTTAGTGTTTTTCTTGGCTTGCATTTTGAGGTGAAAGAACATGTTCATCACTTTTTATTTGTTCATCCTGGCATGCTCCTCATCATAGCTGGTGTATTCCAGCTTCACCTGAGTGTGCCTGGGCCATATCACCATCATTCCCAAAATTTTGGGTCTGATTCCACACCAAATTTTAATTCACAACCACTTTCTTTCATCACTGTCTCAATTTCACAGTAACCATCATCGGTTACCTTTGACCACCATCGGTTATACCCAACCGGCGTCGGTTCTAGGTCCTTTTGCTAACCTACTCAAAAGGACATTTTCACTTCACTTTCCTTCACTTTCCACAGTCTCTGTCACTATCACTTTTTACATTGACATTTTACACATCCCCAGATTTGGCATTCTTGTCAGATCTTGCCTTCTACCTCGTGGTTTACTCACTGTCCATTTTCTACAGTGCCCAAAATGGTTACCCCTAACCATCATCGGTTTTCCTAACCAGCATCGGTTAGCCTGTTTCATATTCCACCCATCATTTGTTACTTCATCCATTTTTTTTATCCCCAGATTCACTTGTTCTATTGTTCTCTATGTGTCGATTATGAGAAGCATACCCTACTGATCAATCTTTGGTTCACATGGTGCTGACCCGAAGACAAGAAAATGCCCTCGTGTTCCACACCAGTCACCAACCACTCCCACCTAGCCCTTCACCACCTTCTATCTTATCACCAGCCATGGACCCCATCCAGCCTACTACTATCATTACTGGAGATGAGGAGTTCATGACTCCTTGACCAGAACCCTGCCACCTTGTAGTTTTACCTCTCCCACTCATCCACTCGAGATGCCTTGGGTCAGTTGATATACGACATGCCCATATCTATCCCCCGACTCTCACACCCACTTCCACATCAGCCCCATCGGGCTCCACGCTACCCGCATCCATCTTACCCCCAGTCATTTCACAGTTAGGTTCTATACCCACTATGACTACCATGTCTGTTACCTCTTTGGTACCCATCACATCCACCATACCCTCGATGACTACCCCACACACAACCTCATCCACCCCTACTGTCTCATACATACCTGTAGCTACATTACCACCTCCAGTGTCGGTGACCCCTACCCCATTTCAAAGCATAGTTCTTCCCATTCCACAATCATTAGCCCCTATCGCCACTAGGGTTACCACGACCCTTCCACCCCCGTATACATACTACCAACAACCACCTGTTTCATCTATTATTCACTCTGGGTATGTACCCCTGTTTCACTACCTTCTTCTCCACCACATTACATGGCAACCCCATACACTGGAATGCCACCCCCATTATATGCCCAAAACCAACCTCCTCATGCTATAGGAGGCATCCAATCATCACAACCCACCAATGACCTAATTAAATTGATGTTGGACAAGATGCAAACATTGGAGGCATCGGTTTCCAGCTCCCGCAACACTCTCACCTATGATGAGATTTGCAATGAGCCTATTCACCCATCCATTCCTATCCGTTCATACCCTGTGCATTGGGAAATGCCTAAATTCAACCACTTCAATAGTAAGGAAGACCCACAACAACACTTGTGCTCATTCAAACATGGGTGTTATCTCATTGCTCATGATGATGCCTTACTTTTGAGAACTTTTCCCATGTCCCTCACTAGGCCAGCACTAGATTGGTATAGTGGGTTACCTAAACACTCTATATTTTCATTCAATCAGGTAGCCCAAGCTTTCTTGGATCATTTCTCTATCAATATCACTAAGAAGGTTACCATGACCGATCTATATTCCACACGTCAGTATGAGGATGAATCTATCATGGATTTTTCACTCGCTGGCACAACCTGATCAACCAACTTACCTTCCAATTGCCACAAACTAAACTCATCGAGCTCTTCACATGAGCTTGCACTGAGACATATCTCCCCGACCTTGCAGGTCCAAAATTTCTAAACATTCGATGAGGCATTCACTATGGCATGAAAGTTAGAGATTCGGGCCATCAAGAGAAGAAAATCCAATTACGAAACAAGAATTCAGCATTCAAGTCAATGAAACTTCTTCTTCTTCCAAACCACCAACCAATTATTCAAAGGCTAAGGGTACCACTAATGCAGTGGTACTCAAGGCCGGCCCAACACATCCGTCTAATCAGGCTACACCCTCATCCAATTTATCACTTGTCCAGGCTTTTTGATTCAGACAAGAGCAAGCGAAAAATATACCCCAATTAGGGAACCTTACTCTTCCATGTTAGAAAATCTTATCAAAGTTGGCACCATCACCCTTCCACCCATAAAACCACACACTAGTTTTGACCTGCTCACTTCCCCATGCCCGCATGGTATAAGGAACAAGATTTCTATAACTATCACCGAGTGAAGGGTCATAGTGATGGCAACTACATCACTTTTAAGAATATTGTCCAAGAAATGCTCGAGAAAGGTGAGTTGACTATGGATAATCCCAATGCCACCCCAACCAAAATCTACAAATCTTTAAAAAACCATTTCCCAATCATGCCCCTTCATCCAATCAAACAGGTGAGACATCCACTCATGATACCCATACTCGTGAGGTTCATGTGATCTTTAACGAGGTACCTGTCACCTCTCAATTACCTCACATCCCTTCCATAGAGGAAATCCTAGCCCAAAATCCTCCTTCCACATCTGAATCAACCTCCACCATTCCTTCACCAACAGAGAAACACCTTTCATCTCCTTCATCACCAATGGAGGAGTCTTCCACTAACATCGAGCCCCTCTCACCCCTAGCTTCACCACTTAGAGAACCTTTACCTACCATACCTCCTCCACCCAGAGGAGCACCCATTACCTCCTCCACCCACAGAGGAGTACCTATTATCTTCTCCTCCCATGTAGAGGAGCACCCATCACCTCCTCCACCCACAAAAGAGTACCTATCCATTTCTCCACTCATAGAGGAACTCCCATCATCTCTTCCACCCATCACAGACCCAGTGGAGATACCTTTTCCTCTTGGCGAGCATTCTCCATCAGCCACCCAACATCCAACGGACCTACTTTCAGCTCTTTTACCTACGGAAGCTGAAGCTGGCCAATTCCCCATCTCTAAGATGCATTTTATAGGAATTCCCATTAGGTCTTCACCAACCCCACCCACGGATGTGTCATTCTCATGATTGGCCGATCACTTAGATTATGTGGATAGGGCTTTATTATGGGGGCGCCTCTTACTCCCTGTCTCAACACAAATGCAGAGATCCCTCGATGACACCTCCACTATCTACCCAAGCACATTTCCACCCATCAAACCACATACAACCACTATTATCGCAACCCCTTCCATGATATCTATTAACACTCACACCACACCCTTACCCATAACCCGACCTATGCCTAAACCCAAACCCATACCCACAATATTTACCTCCACTAAACCTATTACCACTTTAGGGGTCACCCCGACCACCAGCCTTACTCATCCACCTATTAAACTAGATTTAGCTACATCCTCCAATGTTAAAACCACACCTACTCCAACACCCAAACTAAAGAAACAAACTCATCGACCTCATACCCCTACCACACCAATCACACCCACACTTGTCCCATCTACCTTAAGACCTCAGCTTGCCCAACATGGTCAAGCACCCTCACCCATTCATAACCCAATAACACAATAGCCCATTCCTTCCTCACAAATCTCTAACCTACCTGGCACACAACACGACTCATACCCACACCTGCAGTCTCTTTACCACCAATACCTCCGATACCTTCAACCATTGCTTCACTACCTACTACACTTCAGTCATTGTCCCTCACACCCCAAGCATGACCTACATCATCTACCTTCATAGCACCCCCATTATCCCCATGGGTAACTCACCCTCTTCCTCCATCTACTTTTCCTTCTAGACCCCAGTATACCCACATCACCTTTACCCAAGAAGGTGCAACCAAAAACAAAACCCCACTACCCCACAACAAGGTAGTCAAAACAACCCCACACCCTCCTACCCATCCATCTACTATACCCCTACCCAAACAAACCCGACCGATACCTCAAACCACACCGGCACCTAAACCCATAGCTCGACTATTCCTACTCTTCCAAAAATAATTCCCAGACAACCAACCACACCTACACCCAAACCTACATTCACTTCCCATTGTGATCCACTAGCAGGGTCCTATGCCAAAATTTTAACCAACCTCCTCGAGACTTCTATTATCACATTACCACCACTCTGACCTTACGACCCCCTCAAACCCAAGCCAAAAGGGTTTGATGATACTAAAATTTACGCATACCATCATGTGCCAGGGCATGATGTGGAGAACTACAAGGCCTTGAAAACCATCCTTATCCAATTGTGTCCACCCAAAACCAACTTTGATGATGATGACCTTCTTGACGAGGATCCTGCTTCACCTACACCCATTCCCACACTATCCACTCCACAACCACAACCTCCACCCTCACAGCTCATAGAACCACCCCAAAATTTGAAATTAACATGGTTCACATCAGAGAACTTGCCATGCCACCACCCAAATGTCATTGCACCCAGCTGACCTCACAGGATTTTCTCCTCCAATAGGTTTTTTCCCTTCATGTCATTATACCACTCATCCTACACCTTCTCCATTTTCCAACTCCCCTCAAATCAACATGATACACATCACTACACGTGCGTAGAAGGGAAAAGAAAAGGTAGCTGACCCACCAACTAATCCTATACCCAACATACCATCTGCACCCATACCTAAAATAACTATCCATGGCCCCACATACCCCATTTCTAATGGCATCACACATCACACCATGCTCAAACAATTACACCAATCTCCCCTCAAAATTTCCTTATATGACCTCATCCAAACCTCGAATCCCATCGTCAAGCTCTCATGGAGGTTCTTCAATCTATTGAGGTTTTACCCAATGACCCTACACCCGTAGCCTCCATTATCACACCCCATCATGTAGCCTCTCTCACCAAATTACCACCTTCATCCTCACCTCACCTTGTCCACCAAGTGGCCTCCCTCAGCTTCTCAGAGGAGGAGAGATCGCCATACCAAAATGATGACCTGGACCCAACCCTCTTCATCTCTGTCCACATTGATGACATATGGGTACGCCATGTGTGATGATTGATGGAGGTGCTAGCATTAACATCATTTCATCCCATGCATTTTCTCAAATGTGCATACCTGACAATTACATGCATAAACATCCGGTCATGTTGCATTCATTCAACGATGCCATCACTTCCACACTAGGCACTGTCATCCTTCACGTTCACGTGGGCCCCACTATTCTAGAAATTGTTTTATGTTTTGGAGGGGGAATTCCAATATAACTTGTTGCTTGGTAGACCCTAGATCCATGTCATGGGTTGTGTTCCTTCCACTTTGCATCGATGTGTAAAGTTTGAACATGAGGGACACACTTATACCATTCCAACTGACCCATCACCTTTCAAAACATGCAACATGCTTTACCGACCCAATGATGTGCTCATACCTATCAAGCCATCTACCTCCACAACCACTACCACTTCACCTACACCTCCACCTACCAGTACAACCATTGCTTTCACCGCACATACCTCCTCTATTCCTACCACTTCTATCACCTCCATGGCTGACCCATTAGCTTCCCAATCCATTAACTCCACCTCTGCATCGACCTCTCGACACATCATCCATACCAGCTACCCACATACCAACCACTGATCCCTTGGAAGGTGTTTTTCAATGCCTCACTCTAGGGGAATACCACCTATATAGTGTCAACACCTTCCTTACTCCACACGAGTATGGAAGCCTTCACCAACACCCTCGCTATGATCACCGTATATAGAGATGCCTCCTTTATGGTCCTCCTCATCTTCATACTAGTCTCACCTATGGGGGACTTGATACTACCACCTACACACCTGAACCACCATCACAACCCCACCCATTTTCCATGGACTTCCAATCACTTACCAATCATTGTTTCACCCACACCTTCCTGCACCACTATGCGTGGAAGGGTTTTGGTTTTGGATTTTATGAGCAAGGTCACCATACCATTATTCCATGTACCACCCACAAACATAATGACCGGAGTGGTATTGGCTTCCCTGACCCTTCTACCAAATAGCCCATATTGAATTCATTGAGGACCCTAGCCCTTCTCCACCTTCATCACCACCCTCACCGACGGAGTCGATGGATCCTGAATCTATCCCCCTAAATTTTTTTTTTCATAAACACCATTTCCTTGGGGCCTTTGACTTATCAACGTGAAGGTGAGGCCCCTTCCACTCTCCCATTCCTATATCCTGAGATGATCGATGATGACACACTCCACCATTAACATCATTCAATGTTAGGATGATGAATCCATACTCACCTACCTTGGTGTAAAAGACTCATATATTCATCGGTCGTTACCCTCTAAGATGCAAAACCATGTTGAATGAATCGACTATCAAAATCAACATTCATACTCAGGATGACCCACACATCCTAAAGATAGGACAATCTTTAGATGTTGCTTGAATAGGGAGCCATCACTTCTTTTCTCTGAGATCATAACCATGCTTTCACTTGGTCTTACACGTAGACATGCCTGAGTATTGACCCCACCATAGTGGTCCACAATATCGTAACCATTCCCGATGCCAAACCTATCAAATAAAAGATGAGGAAAATGCACCCTCGCATTTCTCTTCTCATCAAAGAAGAACTTCAGCACCTTCTTTCCATTTCCTTCATCTTACCCATTGATTATCCTCATTGGATTTCTAATATTGTCCCTATTACTAAAGCAACAGGGGGACTCTACATTTGCATGGACTTTCGTGACCTCAACCTCACCTACCCAAGGATGACTTTCCCTTGCCCGGTATTGATCAACTGGTTGACCTAACCACTGGTCATGAGATGCTCTCACTCATGGATGGCTTCTCAGGCTATAACCAAATTTTTCTTTCCCCAGAAGATCAACACAAGACCACATTCATTACCCCTTGGGAACCTTTTGCTATCAAGTCATGCCTTTTGGCCTTAAAAATGCTAGTGCTACATATCAGCGTGCTATGACTTACATCTTCCATGATATCATGCATCACATATTGGAAGATTACGTGGATGATCTCTTAGCCAAATCTAAGCATCGTGCCGACCACCTCGCCATCCTCAAAACCATCTTTGACCACCTCATTAAATATTGCATCCACCTTCAACCTAAAAAGTGCATCTTCGCGGTTCTCTCAGGAAAACTCCTAGGATTTATTATTTCCCTCCATGGTATAGAAGTTGACCCAGCTAAAGTCAAGGCCATTCTGAAATGCCTCCACCCACTAACCTTAAACAACTCCAGTAGCCTGCAAGGTAAATTGCAGTCCATTCACCATTTCATTTCACAATTATCTGATCGGTGTCAACCATTTCATCATCTACTTAGGAAGGATGTCTCCTTTCAATGGGATGATGATTGTCACAAAGCTTTTGAAGCCCTAAAACAATACCTTCTCCAACCACCCATACTCATTCCACCTAAAGATGATCAACCTTTTTACCTATACATATCAGCTACCATCATTCCTTGGGAGCTATGCTCACTCATCATGATGAACAACATAGGGAGCAGGTGGTTTATTACATAAGCCATACTCTTGTGGACTATGAAACCCGATACAACCATCCAGAAAAGCTTTTCTTAGCCTTAGTTTTCATTGCCACCAAACTCCACCATTACCTACTCAACCAAAAACCTATGTCATGACCAACACTCGATCCTTTACACTTCATGTATGCCAAACCTTATCAAAATCAGCGTGCCACACGATGGCTTATGCTTCTAGCTGATCTTGACCTTGAATTCATTCACCAAAAGTCCATTAAGGGCTAGGATATCACCGACCAACTGGCTGATGCACCTATTTCCGGGGACCAACCCTCTAATTTTGACTTTCCCGATGAATCCATTGCTACCCTTTCCTTGGACGAACCCCCTTACCAAATGACATTGTTCTTCGATGGTTCTAAGTGTCAGCATGGGGGTGGGGCTGGTGTTATCCTCATTCCTCTGATGGAGAACCCATGCCTTTGTCTTTCAAATTAGACTTTGAATGCACCAACAATATTGTCAAGTACGAAGCACTCGTACTAGGTCTCCAGCCGCATATGCCCTAGATGTCAAATCAATCCACATCTTTGGTGATTCACAATTGGTCATAAACCAAGTCAATGGTATGTACCAATGTCATAATGAGATACTTCAAAAGTATAAACAACATGTCGACATACTTTTGACCACCTTTGATCATCACACCCTTCAAACCATCCCACGGTCAACCAAAAATTCACAGATACCATGGCCTACTTAGCTTCCCAAATACCCACTTCCCCTACCGATTCCAAAATATTTGTCACTTATATAACACCTCCATTCACCTTCTTATTTACCTCATGATGTTTACTCAATCGAAACGACACCCCTAACCCGAGTGACCTTTGGTATAAACAATACTCCGACTACATTTCCCTCTCCATCTTACCTCCTGATCTCACCCATAACGGACAACGCACCTTCCTTAAGAAGGTCTCCCATTTCGTTATCCTGGGGACTCCTCTATAAGCATGGCTTTTGATGGTATTCTCTTACGATGCCTCACAAGTTCTAAAATTCCTTATACCATCAAGGAGGTTCATGATGGCATATGTGGAGGTCACTTTAGTGGCCTCATTGTTGCTAAGTGTATTGTTTCCTAGGCTATTACTGGCCGACCCTTAACCATGATTGTTGCGACTATGTCAAATGCTTTGCATGTGAAATGTCAACAACATTCCAACCTTCATCATACACCCAGTCATGCCTTACAGGTCACTCGTGACCTTTGGCCCTTCTCTCAATGGGGTTTGGATCTTGTCGAGAGAAATCAATCCTCATTCTTCCCAACACCATCAATGGATCATAACCGCTACCAAATACTACACAAAATGGGTGGAAGCCATACCACTCATCTCCATGAAAGCTGAGAAAATATGTGAGTTCATTAACCATCACATCATTTCACTTTGGTGTCCCTCATCACCTCATCACTGACAATGGAAAATAATTCAAAAACAAAACACTGCAAAAACTTTGCGACCTTTCGGCATTCAACTTAGTTTCTCCTCACCTTATTACCCACAAACCAATGGCCAAGCCAATCCACTAACAAAACCCTCAATAAAATTCTCATGAAAGTGGTTGATGATACTAGGAAGGATTGGCATACGCACATTCCTTTTTCTCTATGGGCATACCACACTAGTATTCACTTTGCGCCACTACGGCTACACCCTTTTCTCTGGTCTATGGTATAGAGGTTGTTCTACCTCTCGAAGTCCAAATCCCTTCACTCCACATTTCTCTCCAGGACATGCTTACTGATGATGACTTTCATCAGGACCACTTAGCACAACTAGAGTTATTAGATGAATGTCATCTTAACGCTCTGGATCACCTTCAAGTTTATCAACAACGTATCAAACGTGCCTATGAAAAACGTGTGCATGAACAAACCTTCCAAGTCGGTGACCTTGTCTTGAAAGAAAATCAACATGTAACCAAAGCAAAAAAAAGTAAATGGGGAAAATTCACTCCTAATTGGCTTGGACCATACATCATAACTCATACCTATGGATCGGGTGCCTATCATTTATCCTCGCTTGAGGGTAAACCCAAACCTGAGCCCCTTAACACATTGCACCTTCACCATTCTATTGTTGACTCATTGTCCTACCTCACCCTTTGTCTCTTAACAAGCTCGTCCCTTGAGCGCTATCCACTCCATACACCTCCCTAATGATTAAACAAGAATCATGTGAGTACCCATCACTTGTTATCTTCTCTTGAATATGTGTACTACGGCACTACACCTAGCATGATTCTCATGGATACTTTTCATCTACCCTTAGATGAGATCCCATGGTCATTCCACCTTGCCTTTTGAACAAGAGTCCTATCCTTCACCTTGGTCTTGTCCATGATTTCTAAGACCTCCAATGGGACCAAAACTCCTTGAGTCAAACTTCTAATAAAAAAAAAAAAAAAAAAAAGATGACTCCCTCAAAAGGACATCTTCCTCTCGACCAAAAATTGCTACTATAAATAGACTGCTCCCTCAAGGACAACTATGTGAAGCTTTCAAATATATATAAGGAGAGAACCGAAGCTTCCCGCATCGATCAACTTCACGAAGACCTCAAGGAGTACCATATTATTTATCCCATATAGACTTCCCACATCGATCAGTCTATCAAAACAAAAAAATTTTTAGTCATGGACTTGCCCATTGTGACCTCGGACCTCTTGCCCAAAAGACCTGTCACTCCAAACATATACAATTAACTACCTTTCACCAACCTTACCATTTCCACTCTCATTTCCTAAATTTCCTCAAGGGACATCTTGGAATTTTGACATTTGGTGATCCTGTGACTACTTTCACCATAGAATAGTTAATCATGCAATGCCTTTCGGGTCTTGTATTCATCACCCCTTTTCAAGGTATGATCTACTTGGTATGATTCTACCCAATCAGGTGGCTTTATTGCCCCCCTCTTATCTTTTAACCATCTTTGTTTACATTTTGATTACCTTATATAGGACTTGGTCCTCGACGCTTACCTTTTGGGGTCATCCTCCCCTTTCACCATAGTCACCCTCACCTACCACATTTTTACTATCATCTACCCCCACCTATTAAACCCAAACCCACAACATGACCACAAACCTACCAACTCATTTTCATCTTCTTCCCTAGCTTATGGGAGAACTACATCGGCCTGAGGTCCCTTTTCACCAGGACTATGTAGGCAGCACTCCGAGGGCATGGGGCCCTTGGGGGTTAGCTCGGCCACTCTCTACCCTAAACAATTAATTAACCATGCCTAACTCACCATTTACCCCACATTTCACTTAGTTCCCTATTTTCTAACAAAATTAGAAATTAAGCCACATACATAACAAGTTGTTTACCATAGCATACATTTATTACACCTACCATCACTCTCTCATCACTATGCATAGATTATACAACATTTCACATATGACCCATAGTATCATTCATTGCAAACCATAATGAATCATGCCTAAACCAACCTACTCGATCCATGCCTAAACCAACCTGACTCGATCCATGCCTAAATTGACCTGACTCAATCCATGCCTAAATTAACCTGACTCGATCCATACCTAAACCGACCTGACTCGATCCATGCCTAAACTGACCTGACTCGATCCATGCCTAAACTGACCTGACTCGATCCATACCTAAATTGACCTAACTTGATCCATGCCTAAACCGACCTAACTCGATCCATGCCTAAGCCGACTCATGCCTAACTCACCTAATCCATTCATATCATAACGAAAGTAAAATAACACACACATCACAACACATAATCATCTAAACCTCACACATCTCATCATAAAAATACCTATGTATCACAATAATGTATGCTCATCTCAAAAGTACATGTGTCTCTCATACATCATCGGCTCATGGCCGCTATCCAATACAAAAATATTTCAGCTCGCAGTCGGTATCATGTGTGTCTCTCATACATCATCGGCTCATAAGTCGCTATCCAATACAAAAATATCTTTGGCTCAGCCGGTATCATGTATCATGTAAAAAAAAATCATAAATACAAAATCTCTTCAGCACGCAGGCCGGTCTCATATATAATCCATACAAAAATGACTCGGCACACAGCCATGGTCTATAATGAGTCAATCATCTCCCCATCTAATGTCGGGAAGGCTCCCTGTGACTGTGTCTCTCCCGACCCCTCTATCGTACCTGTCTGGGGCCTGACACCTACCTCACCTCCTAGCTGATGGCCCCTCACCTAGGGTTGGCCTCTGCACACTAGTGGCCTCACCACGACCTTGTCCTTAGACTCATCCGGCCTCTCCTATACTCTCCACACTATGAGTGTGGGATCTAGTCCTCTCACTGGAGGCCTGTTGTGCTCTGTACTTGGCATAGGAGGGCACATCTAGCCTAGAGCTAACAAATGATCCTGGTAATACCATGCCTCTCCTAGGGCATCTCTAAACCTGGCCATGGGCACTATCTGTGGAGGTGCCATGGGTCCCGCTACCTACGGGGGTACCTGTATAATGGGACCCTATCCCTGAACCTACACTAAGCCCTGTGCTGGTACTAGAACCTGAGTCGGCCTGAGAATTTGTGCATGTGCCTGTATCTGGGCTTGCAGGGTAGTAATCTGTGCTTGCTGTGCTTTGTCATGGCCCCCTGCGTAGACCCGTAACCTACCCCTGCGCTGTGGCCAACTAGCCTCTAAAATCCTACACCTACACCTATAGGGGTGGCTATCTACCCTCCATCTCTCCTACCTCCTCTCCATCTCCATCTCCCCCTACCTCTTCCTATGTAGGTACTGTCTTGTCCCTCGCCTCTACCCGAGCTTGCAACATGCATCACTTATCTGGCCTATAATGTGGTAACCTGTGCCTCTATACCTATCAGCTACCCCTGCACATGATCCCAAGCTACATCACCAAAGTAGCCACCTACCCCTGTAGGGCATCTCTCTGAACTGTGATGGTGGCTAAGTCTGGCTTCCCTAGCCTCGATGGTACGGCTCTCAGCTTGTGTGCCCACCACTACCTATATCCATCTGCAACCCCAACATCATCAATCTATGTATCTACATGCTTGCTCCTCCTATCCAGTCGGCACTATGGGTCATGGTGGAGACATAGGTCTCTCCACATCATCTCTCTCTACTCTACAGGAATGGAGGTAGTACACCCTAGACTAATCCAAACTGGCATCTAACTCACTCTATGGGTATCCACTCATGCTCACCCACTCTCCTCCCCTCTATCCATATGTGTATCTAGCCTAGCTAGCTCCATGGCCATCTGTCTTTATGTATGAGGGGAAGCCCACATATGGCCTCCAAATGATGTCCACCCTGACAACCCTCTGCAACCTCCTATAATAAGCTACATCATGCATAGCTCTAGCACCTCGGGCCTCTCCCATGGCCGGTACCCACCGCCTATACCCCACTCTCAAAACTCTCCGTGGGAATGCATCTACCCAGGGGCATCCCCACTGTCGAACACAAACAATGTGCTTGTATGCCCAACAATGTAGTAGTATGATGCAACAGATGTTGAACCTCTGCAGTCACCCATAGGCCCATAGCTCTCTATACACCTATGTCAGCAATGCAGGTGCCCATGTGAACCATGTCTGATGTATCATCATGTCATGGAGGACTCCCATCGTGACCTCAGAATCTCCCCCTTTACATCCAGCAATGCGAAGCAAGCACTTCCTCCATCATCGAGTACCACTAACCTCATCTCCTCTGGATGAGCTCTATACATCACTCCATAGCTCATGCTAGCACTATGGAATGTCAGGTCTGCTACACCCTCACCAAAAAAAAGGGGTGCCAGTAGCTCCTCAGATGCCTCTAAGAGATGGAATACACCTGGGCCCCCAATATGGGCAACCGCAGGATCCTGTAGACATCCTCTCAGGGGTGATCGTCATCTCACCCATCGGCAAATGGAAGGTGTTGGTCACCGAGTCCCATCTATCGATGAGGGAAACCATAAGACTCACCTCCCAGACTACATGCCGGTAGTGCCTCACCCCTATCAGCCCCACCTCTACAACGTGTTGCCACTCCACCTGCGTCGCGCTCACCCATACTATCAATAACAAGGCGGCACCCAGGCCCTCATCCATAACTCATCTTGGGCCTACATCCCACAAATGCAATGTATTAGTACACCTTCCCAACTTACCTTATTTTACCCCACATCCCCCTAATCTCTTTCCCCACCCCCATCCCGTTGGCCTTGTCACTCACCCAAACCTACCCAAACCCATCTACCCAAACCTATCTAACCTAACCCTCACCCAAACCTACCCAAACCCATCTACCTAAACCTATCTAACCTAACCCCCACCCAAACCTACCCAAACCCATCCACCCGAACCTATCTTCCCTAACCTCACCCAAAACCACCCTCAACCCTTCCCCTCCCACCTAACCCTTCCCCACCTAACCTACTTTTTGGTCCCCACTTACCCTTAGGTTCACCAGACCGGTTCTCATCAACCGACCCTGGTTATCCCCTGACCACCCACGGTCTCCCTTTGACGCATCGGTCACTATTCTTGTATAACCAGTACTAGGTCACTACCCACCGACATTGGCCACAAGTCGACCGATGTCGGTCACTGTGCCAATCATGCCCACCCCGACTTCCCAACCCTACTTTTTCCCTTCCTAGTCATTCTACCCACCCAACTCCCTCCTTACACCCTTATTTGTTCCTACCTTACCCTTTTACCCTACCCCTACCCTTCCCCATGCCCATTACCCTCCATGTTTCCCATTTTGAAATTCTTCCCCCAAACCCCATTTTTTCATATTTCCTATATTCTAGCCGATTTAACCAAACAATCAAAAACAAAGGTTCAACTCCTACCTGATCCCACCACCATCAGGGTGGAACCTCCAGCCTCCGCACCCACTCCTCTTGAGCCCTCTTCGGCCTCTCGCCATCCTCAACTAACCTCCAACTCTCTCCACCAATCACCTCACTTGATTCGATCTCCTGACCCCACCTCTCACTCAATCAATCTCACCTATGTGGCTCACCAACTCAACTCTATGCCATACTCTTTTGTCCTCTTCCTCTTTTTTTTTTCTCTTCTTGTCCTTTTCTTCCTTTTCACAATGCACAAATGAATTTTAAACACGTGGGTTTCCCACTTTTTATACCCTACCCGACTCGACCGACGTCGGTCAACCCTTGACCGAGGCCGGTCTGATGCCCTAGATAACCACCGTCGGTTCCCCTACACCATCATCGGTTCATACCACCGATGTTGTTTCCCCTACCCATTGGTTACATACTCATACTCATTTCCCTCACATTCACCTACTTTTCCTTACCTCCCCTTTCTTTTGCCTTCCCTACACCTACCTGGACCACTTTACCTTCACTTCTGGCCCTCCACCTTCTTCAACCTCACCATGTCCATTGTTGAAGCCTCCTTATTTTACCCCTACCTTGGCCTTACCCATGCCATCATCTCATATTTGGACCTGGACCATTGCTAGTGACCTTTTGACCTCATGTGTTCACTATACCTTGTGGCACTATTACCTGTGTTGATTGACCCAATGACCTTACCTCACCTATTGCCATGACTATTTATCCTGACCCTACCTTTGGTGTACTAGAACATACCTACACGTTCCTGCACCTAACCTACGTTGTGTTTCCTGACCTTATCCTATACCTTGGATACTGGATTCACTTCACCCTTGTTTGGATAAACCTATCGACCTTAGACGATGTAGAGTTTGCCTGCTCTTCAACCCAATAATAATGCTGCTTGTAGTTTTATACATGTGTGTGCATTTGACTGTTGCTACCTTTGACCTTGACCCATTACCTAGATCACCCGAAGTAGACCTTTCACCCTCTTCCCCTACACCCACTTACCTTTTCCTCACATTTACCTTTTATCAAACCACTCACCGCTTCAGCCTGCTACCTCGTCAATTCCTGGTTTGAGGGGGATCACCTTCACCCTCACATGGGCCAACCACATCTTATTTTTGTTAGCATCACTTACCAATACAAGCTACGCAAAAAAAGGGGAAAAATGTAGACACTAAAATTAGGTCACACTCCCCCTTCGTCCCTCAACATATAAGCCCCCCTTTATTACATCTACCTAGCCATGACCCCACTTCTTCACTAATACTAATATTAATTAATTAATTAAATTAATGTGTTATCCTCACTATATTTATTATTTAAATATCTTATTTAAATAATATCTACACAAACAATTCACTTAGACACCTCACCAAGCTAACTCAACCTAAGACCTATTCTTAGCAAGTTACCATAACTAACTAAGACTTACCCAAACCCTAAAAATCAATGCCTACACTCCCTCTAACCACATTCCCACATGCTCACAAGAAGCTCCCAGTCTAAATCCATGGGATAATGACACAAGATCCGAGGAAATCAGGAGGATCTCCTAAGTTTAGTAAACCTAGAAAATCCCACCTTGACCGACGTCGGTTTCCCCTAACCATCACCGGTTAAGCCGGACCACCATCGGTTACCCCTTTTATCCCCTAAACAACCTTATTCTCAAGGTTGGAAAACATTGGGAGAAAATTGGATGAGCAAGAACAAAATCTCAAAGAGATAACACATCTTCAGAGAGCCAATTCCAGCAAGAACTGACATCCAAGGAAGGAGATTGAGGATCTTCTCCTGCACAGCCATCCCAACCACATTCTAATCTATCCAAGCAAAAGAGGAGTGTGCATGCAGCCCATGTAGAAGATTTTCTTCAGTTGGTGATCACTTGCAGCCTTCAAACCCATCATCAACACCTCCATCCTTCACACATAGACTTTCAGAATGAAATCCAAGTAAGTACAACATCATACTTTCCTAGTTATTTCATTTTATCATTATTTTATCATCCATTGTTTATCTTGCTCCCTATTGACCATCTCCAACATTTTTACCTCCATAGACCCATCAAAACCTCACAAAAACCTATTCCAGTCACCCAATACCTCATCCCAACCAACCAAATCCTTTGTGCAATCACAAAGGAGACCAAAACCCCATTCTGTGACATTTCCAGATCTCACAGTAACCGGCGCTAGTTATACCTAACCACGGTCGGTCACCCCTGACCGACGCCGGTCTCTGTGTTTTCCCACACAACCTTAAACAAAGACCTATCCACCTAATTTTACCTCACCCTCACTCACTTGTGACCTACCCGAGACCTTTATTAGACCTGCAGAACCCAAAACCAACCATTTGACCCATGGATTCTATTCTAGCTTAGCCTGTTAGATTAGATCTATTTTCTTATTGTGTTTTTAAGTGAGATACCTAAATCATTTCAAAATAACAATAGGATTTACCTTTTTTCAAGATTAATTTGTTTAAAACAATGGACTAATAGCCATCTAGGAAGTATCATGCTTCCCGATCTATCTCACGCTGCAGTTCACTCGCCCATATTGTTTAATTATTTCTAGTGGTATTGCTTTTATTACAGGTAGTTCCTCCTAGCCAAAAAGAATCTCTCATAGTCAATTGTGGATTCGGAAGTCATATGCGCACAACAACCCACCAACCGACATTTGAACATGTATTCCTCCTATGCCCATTACCCTATTTGTTTTGTCAACACTTCAAAGAAACAATCTAAGAAAAGGGTGAAACAAGATTTTTTAGTGGGTAAAACATTAACCTACTTTTCATTCCATGTGCCCAATTTAAATCTACCAAGTGTCTAGAAACAACAGATCCACGTGTCCAAATAGTTGTCCCACATGTCACTCTACATTAATGACACATCATCTCTTTTTTCGCATACGAACTTGGATTTGGTATTTTCAAAATGCATCAAAAAGGTCTCCGTGATCTCTACATAATGGTGCTAACTCCAAATGATTTCAATACCATCAATTTTACCATTGATCAACATTGACCAAATGTTGATCATACTTTGACCCAAACTTTGACCTATTATATATTTCGCATATAGACTCGGATTTGGTCCGTTCAAAATGCGTCGGAAAGGTCTTGGAGAGATCTACACAATGGTGCTAATGTAAGATGATTTCAAAATCATCCATTTTCCTGTTGACCAGTTATTGACCAACTTTGACCTAGTCACCATTTACGCATACAAACTATGTTTTTGACACTCAAATAGTCGACAAAAAGCTCTTGAAGTCATCTTATGCCTTTGTGAGGATCCTCGGAGATTTGGTGAACATATTTCCTCTGTAATATCCTTCATATCACACCTCCCCAATGGGAAAGGATTTTTGTTGCAAAAATCTTGTAAACTCTAATTCACGTTGCTGAGAAAAGATCTATGAAGTATTCTGACAAGTCCAAAATAAACAAATGATGGTTCATACTCTAGGATGTATGGAACTTGGGCTCACTTCCTCCTGCTATGCCACTTTTTTATCCAAATAAGACCTCCACACCTCTACAGTATGGTGCTAATTTTCCTAATGAAACCTCAACGCTCCCATTGTGTGGTGTTAAGCTTCCAGATATCTGACAAGGATCCCATTTTACTCTATAACACATCTCCTAACTCGAGTTCATTCCACGTAATCCATACTGTCTCAAGGAAATCCATGTTACACAAAGATAAGAGTGATCCAATTTCAGCGATGGATAATGACTTTTTCAGTACCATCTTGCTACAGGCAATAAGAGACTATACATAGAATGAAGATGTGACTTGGTGTCTCGTACGCCGGAAAAGTGACAAGCGAGTGTGAGAATCTACAGTAACTCTTCCACGTATCCGACCTCCCGAGGTCATGCCGAGACAAATGCAGACCGGTGGGGATGGAATATGCGTGGGATACGACAAAACTAGTTAGGAAGTCTAATGTCTTCGACACACACTAACGGAACTTGTGAATCTAAGGCAAAGAAAGCCCTTCTAACTTGGACTGGTGTGATATATCGATCGGCAAGGATGACCGCTCAAAGGATCCAATCAATATCAAGCTCGGTGATTCAATCTATGGGTTGTGGAATACATGGAAATGACCTGGGATAGTTTTGTGTATGTCTCCAGATAAGGTCATATGGTGGATGTTGAATACAATTGACTCTACGGATGATTCTCTGGCCTAGTCCAGAATTCTCTAGCTTTGTTAGCCGCTATATCTAGTAAGGACAATTGTTTGACGATGATGGGTGGAAGTGGAGTGGATTGGAATACTAGTGTGCGTAGGCCAATGTTTATATTTGATTGACTTATGGATTCGTTAGGCTGTGGGACTTGTGGGTCACAACCATAGACTCTTGGTTGTTGCGGTCTGTTATGGTCATATACGAAATCAAGTCCTAATTCCTAGTATCCAGTAATCATATGCTTTCTCAACTTCTATGTTTAGGACCAATAACTGCGTGATTTTCTCAGAATATCTCACAGGTGTTCGTGCAACCTGGATCCTTAAACTAGTATCTATGTCTGTGAGAGTGTCTCCTGCACCTGGTTGTGGGACCAAAGGATCACAACCAAAGGTTTGTTCTCTTTCGAACCCTCTACAGTCATGCAAATGTTTGCCTAGGGTAATCTGTAGTTTGGTTGATTTGACCAAATGTGTGTGCTTGGTCGTCTTCTATGTTTAACCCTCTCAACTGAGAACTGATCAGTTGTAAATCTGTTGTTGTTTGGAATACTTGTATTCTGAGGTTTTGGTCTATGTCAACTATTGCTGTGATGAGGTTTGGTTGAGGCACGATTGGCTCAAATATGTATTCCCTGGGCTCCTGAGGTCCCGTGATTGTCATACAAAATAAAATGTAAATCAAACTGTAATAAAGTAAATTCTAACTACGTGGAATAAAACTAAAACATATATAACCTCTATTTTTCTGAGAAACCTTTTAAGAGTTTAAGGAAAGTAGCTATTTTAAATGTATCTAGAAATAACAACTAAATAACAATTTAAAACAAACAAGATAACCGAGTGTAGTTATTTGTCTGTGCGATTTGTAGATTTATTCTAAATAATGCAATAACTTTCCTAATCTACTTGCAAGATTCTCGATCCTACCTCAGAAGTGAGGAGTGAATCATAGTTTCTCAGAAACTATCAATCCTCACAGCTTCCCTGACAAAATCGAGAATAGAAATTTTACCGAAATAAAGCAATTAACTATTCTATTTGATATGATTCTAACTAGAACTTTGAAAGTTAGAACCTGGATTCCGCAGAATAGTGGCGAATCCGATGGTGTATGTGATCTTGTCCCCTCAGTGTGATCTCCTCATTCTTTCATGTTCACGTGGATCCAGAAAAGCATGTAATGCTAGCATCAAAAAATAGATATTGGGATAAGGACAGCTCAGAATGCAGATTGAAAATGTGAGTAGGAGAGGGATAGCACAAGAGTACAGAGCTTGGCTTATGTAATTCCTAGTGGGATTTTCTGCGAGTCATGCAACATAAAGTGACCGAGAACTCCCACTATCCTATTTGAAGAGAAAACCTGCAACTTTAATGGCTTCCTAAGCTATTCTACTTCAATGGAATGGGTAAAACAACAACACTATTTGCACAAGCTGGATATGTGGCTTACCAACAGCTGGACAATACTAACTAAGCCTGCAAATGAACTGAAACTATGGCCTCTAAGCAAAATGATAAACTAAACTATGGAAAATGAGAGGATGAGAGAAAAAGATCAGGCCTTTTGTTTGTGCACAAACCATTTATTTATAGCTTTCATTCACCCAAAGATCAAAACCAAACTGAACTCTAAAAACCATAAACAATGGCCAAACACTATTCCAGGGGACCAAAAACATAAATGCATGCCCAAGTCGGCAAGGAAAGCTGGTGAAACATTGATATTTTACGTGAGTCACGTCAAAGTTCTTTCTCGGAAAACACGCGCGGACCGCCGCTCGAGCGGGCGGCGGTTCAGAGGACCCGCCCCCGATCGGGGCGGCGGTCACGAAGACCGCCCTGCCAAGTAGGGGCGGTGGTTTCATAACTGAAGGGTAAAAAGGCCAAGAAAAGAGAAAAAAGGGAAAATAAAGGACGCGGGGCTAAGCGGGGCATGTGGGATGTTAACGCATACTCCGAGGGCTTTTCCGGATCCCAAACACCTTGCGAGGAGACTTGTATCATCATTGGGGAACTTGTTACACTTTTCCTAAGCAGATAAATACCTCTTACAATTTTGGGTACGTATATATTGCCCCCTTGGAGAAGCGTTTTAGCCATGAAGAGGCGTAAAACGGTGGGTTCAAGTATGGCAGTCCCGAAATGGGAAGTTAGAAGTTATACCTGACACGTCCATGTGTTGAAATGACGCCATCCAAAATTCCCTGCTACCTGCAAAACGAAGAGAGAACTCAAGTGCAGATAGATACAATAGTTCGAAAAATAAACGCTAAGAAAACAGGGAATGAGAACGTACCATTCGTGCGGGGATAGGAACTTACCTCTATCAGCGCTCCAAACCTGTGAAAAATTATTTTAAAATGAAACAGAGTGCTATATATATGAAAGTGGGCCCATTTTCCTATTCATTTGTGCGAGTTGATTTGATTGTTTTTGAGCTCTGGGGCCCACGGTGACGGTTTCTTGCGTGAGTAGAGTCAAAACGTCCACAGCGAGATCGTGATCATGCCTCCACGTGCGGAACACCGCCCCGCTAGATCACAGGTTGGTTTTCTTCAATTTTGTGTTTTTCCCCCTTTAATTTGAAATGCTGAATACTTTGTAATGGGGGGGTTATTTTTGAAAATGCTTGTGTTAAAAGGTCCATCTAGGGGGGGCGCCTACTGGGTAGGCTCCGTTTTTAGGTTAAATGGTCATTTTTGGGACTTTTTAGGTTTTTTTAGATTAAAAACCCGTGGGTTTTCGGACCACGACCGCCGCCCTGGCCAGGGCGGCGGTTACATGACCGCCGCCCTGTTCAGGGCGGTGGTTACATGACCGCCGCCTTTAAGGCGGCGGTTACAAAACCGCCTCCCTGCTCAGGGCGGCGGTTTTGCACAGAATGCAAAAGGAACTAATATTTGAGGTTGCACTTATATTTTTAGCCTTTCTACATGTTTTTATGACTCTCTCGGTATTGTTCGGATATTAACTTGCTCTGTTTTGTGTGTTTTTGGGTGTATGCAGGCGAGAGAGGAGTACATTAGATGGAGCAGAGAGAGAGTGTGTGATTGGCTCTCAGGGGTACTAGATGCCCTCTCACAGGACGAGGAGGACACACTACAGAGAGCCGGCATATTGCGCATATCACGCGTGCCCCATGTTGCACCATCTAGTCACATCCTTTGTGACTTATTTTCTTACTGGGATGCAGATCGGAACACCTTCCGACTGCCAGGGGTCCGTGGTGAGTGGACCATCACATTAGAGGATGTCTACCGCATTCTGGGGGTCCCGATCATCGGGAGGTGACTTACACTAGAGACAGCAGGCTCACGGGCATAGATTGCACAGTGGGCAGCTTATATGGGAGATGCAGCCATCTCCACGGGGTCGAAGAAGGGGGTGAGAGTTCGATCCATTCCTTCTTTGCCTATCCCCGTATTTCGACAGGCCATCATGGGGATCCTTGCCTCGAGATTGATCGGGGACAAGGGAGGGGACACATTGTTATATTGCTTGGGCCCCCCATCATTACACAGATAGAGGGGCATGGCCGGATATACGCCTGGGGTGCAGATATTCTTGGGACCACCTATCACGATCTATATAGGGTGTTCCGATTTATAGGGACAGTCATTGAGCCACCCAACTCTAGTCATGAGTTGGGTGTATGAGCATTTTATCCCTTATGGCAGGGGTGTGGAGGTGGCAGATCCTGGGGCTGTGAGGGCAGCCAGATGGACGGACATGTCGGTGCTCAGAGCACCTCATCAGCCAGTTGCCTCCCTTACTACACAGAGACATGGAGGACACCGCACCATGCCTTATGGCCGGCATATATGGGGCGAGGAGACTCTTACCCTGATCTCCTACTCCACCACAGGGCAGCTTATCGATCGAGTGGGACGAGTGGAGGTACATCCTTTCGGCCGGGTTCCTCAGCAGTTTGGCCTTCCATATACGGGCATGCTTCCCCCAGTGGCGCCAGTTTACAGATCAGTTCGCGAGGCCAGAGGGGGGCCTAGAGGCCGAGGTTGGACAGTGATTACTCCTGGCATTCCCATTGCAGCCAGGAGGATAGTTCGCGCTAGAGGGAGAGCCGGTGCGCCTCGGGCACCTTTGCTTCAGATTGCTGTGGGTCCTGCTCATAGTAGCGATGACCCCATAGATATTGACTCCGACTCTGAGGAGCTCACAGAGGGAGGGTCAGAGGAGGAGACTGATGACAGTGATCCTGAGTGGCATGACACTCAGGACATTATGCAGGTAGAGAGGGATGAGCAGAGCGCAGAGAGGGTGACTCTAGTTTCAGAGGAGCCACTCTCCCAGGGCCATGGTGGAGAGGATGAGTCCATTGCAGGGTGACACGTTGCTCCTGCCACAGGAGCAGCCCCTCAGTCGGCGGCATCCGCGGCGGGTGCTGGTCCCAGCGACCCATCTTGGAGGCCTGGTGATCCGAGTAAGTTACCCTTTCTCCCTTTTAATGTTTATATGTAGGCTCTCCTTAGTTGCTATTGTTGTATCTTTTAGCCTCTTGCTTGGTTTCTAATTCATTTTTCTCCTTTGTTTGCAGAGACTGTTGACGAGTGGCGGGATTTGATCCGTAGGGTATGTACCGATTCCCTGATGATCCCCATGGATAGGACCCGCGCGGAGCTGTCCGTAGATGCCGGGGAGCCCTCAGCAGCCGGTAGACATACCGATGTCTTCGCTCCCATTTGGCACGTGGCCAGGATGGTGTCGACCCTCCGCACAGAGTTAGCGGGCTACAGGATGGCTGAGCACCTCATGAGGAGCCATTCTCGTGGTGAGACCGCGGCTGCCCCTCGGACCCTGAGCCCTCTATACATTCAGAGCGCGGCGTAGCCGAGAGTCCTAGGCGTGGGCGTGCACCTTCGGAGGGGTCTCGCAGGGATTGAGAAGCCATTTGGCTCTCGTGTATTTTGTATTATATATTCTTTGTATATCACGGGCTCTTTGAGCATTTTGACCATGCTTAGAGCATGATGGCATTGTATATAAACATTGATTATTTATATATATGCATTCATTTTGGATTAAAAGCTTGGCACTCATGTTTTCCTTTCTATTTCCAGTTTCCTTGTGTATACTACGATGTATGTTTATATGCTTTTTAGAATGTATGCAATGGAGAACAGATGATGCAAATGTTTGCTTTCTTTTTGTGTTTCATGATGCTGATACATGATAATGTAGATATATTGTGATTTTGAATCTTAGCTTCTGTGAGCAATTTGGATACCTCATGTTTGTTTTGCAGAGTGATGAATATAACCAGTATGATGAACAGATAAACTTGCCCCACTCCTAACTCCACGCAACTAGTAAGATGCGAGGGCTCTTCACCGAGAGCTAGAAAGGGCACAAGTTATGAGGTGTAGCTGAAATGATAGCGATGAAAGACAGACAAAGCTTTGGTGGAACCAAATAGGAAACTACAAGCTTACTCCACCCGAGTGACTTCATAGTTTAGAATGCAACTTACTTTGCGGTTTATCTAGACTTAGATCCATAGATGGCCACATAGTAGACAAAATCTGGGTTTTTAGGATTTTAACTCTTTTGGAATTTTGAACATCTGATTCATTCGTTTTTGACTCAAAGTTTGAATTGTTTGTTTATGACCTTTAACGTTTGCTTTGTCAAGAGGACCCCCTGTACTTTGCCCCATGCTACTAGTAAGAAGCGTGGGTTTATCACCGTGGGCAAGGTATAGGCGAGTAAGGGCATTTCCATCCTTTCCCAACCCTACGTCACTAGTAAGAGACGCAAGCTCATCACCGAAGGTTGGTGGGGCAAGGAAATGTGTAAAATTAAAATTTTCTGTTTAATCACTTGTTGACTTGTTTTCTTGAGTAAAATGTCAGTATGTGCTTATTTCCAAAGAGATATATATATGGGATAGATGTGACACCATGAAGCTTCTAGAATAGACCATAGGCAAGACACCTATCCTAAGAAGAAATCAAAGCGAGAATAAACTTGCAGATCTTGGTATGGTTACCGTTAAGACTTTGTCATGTTTGACTTTATTTGATAAAAGATTCCGAGATGATTCGATGATATATGAAGATGGAGAGGTATGATTAAAGAGCTTTATGCCAACAACATCATGAGTTTGTAGTGAATTTCTTTGAGAATAGATTCCTTGATCACAATTTATGTAAGAAACAAGTGGACAAAATGATCTTAATCTATATGAAGATGCAATGTAGATAATTATACAAGTAGTGCTAGTTGCTTATGCGTAGAATCACTTGAGGTGTAGGGAATTGAATGTTTCACCAAATTCCTCACCTTCTAGCATACATAAGAGGTAAGCACCATTTCCATAGTCCTTCATGACTTGGTATGGGCCCAACCATTTGGGCTGGAATTTCCTTCCTTCGCTGGTCTTCTTGTCGATCCAATTTGTCTAGCCTTAGAACTAGATCACCTTCATATATGTTGCGTTCATAGACCTTCTTGTTATACTGGCTGACACATCCGGTTAGCATAAGCTCTATGCCATTGTTCAGCATCTAACCTAGTTTCATCTAGGCTTTCTAGTTGAGAAAGACGTGCTTCTCTGTAAGCGTCTTCATCCAGAATCCCTTGTAGTGAAATGTGGAGACTGGGTATTTCGACCTCAAGCGGGAGAACTGCTTCTACCCCAAATACCAGCGAGAAAGGAGTTGCTCCCGTTGGTGTTCTTATTGAGGTTCGGTGGGCCCACAAGGTGGAATATAACTTCAAACACCAATCTCATTTGTTTTCTTTCACCGTTTTAAGGAGAATGGCTTTCAGTGTCTTGTTTGTCGCTTCAGCCTGTCCGTTGGCTTGGGGATAATACAAGGAAGCCGTATGATGGCTTATCTTAAATTTATTGCATAGTTCGCGAACCTCTTCATTCTTAAAATAAGTTCCATTATCAGAGATAATGATTTACGGATCTTACCGCACCTGCAATTGATTTGGTTCAAAATGAACTTGGTGATCATAGAACTAGGTACACATAGTAAGAGGCATGGCCTCCACCCATTTGGTAAAATATTCAGTGGCCGTGATTATAAAATTATGGCCGTCTATGGATGAGGGAGAGAATTTCCCTATTAAGTCTAGACCCCATGTAGAAAAGGGCCATGGAGTAGCGATTGGTTGTAGAGCTTGTGCTGGCATGTGGATCTCATGGGAGAATTCTTGGCACTTATGACACCTGCGTACAAACTCTATCGCGTCGTGTTCTAGAGTGGGCCAGAAATAGCCCATTCGGTGTATTTTTCGAGCAGTGGCGTGGCCACCGAAGTGGCCTCCACATATTCCAGCTTGTGAGATTCATGGAGAATCTTCTTGGATTCCTCCGTGTCAACACATCTTAGGAGCATTCCATCGAATGCTTTTCGATAGAGCACCTGCTCTATAATGATGTATTTAGCTACGATTATGCGTAACCGCCTTCTTTGTTGCGGTGTAACTCCTTCTGGGTACGTATGGTCCATGATATAATTAATGATATCAGTGTACCAAAGACACTCAGAGATAGAGGGTCGGGCTTCGATGTAGTATACGCACTCATCTGGAAAGTCTAAATCTACTAAATCGCCTCCGTCTAATGGGTTGTCAGCTAACCAATCCGCGATGACTTGTCCCTTAACTGACTTCTGATTTACAAACGTTAATTCGAATTCTCCCATTAAGGTTATAAAACATCCAGCCTTTTTAGACAATGACCCTTGTGTGAGGAAAGTCCGTAAATGGTCCGTTTTTACCATGACCCTTGTTTCTTGATTCAACATATAATGTCTTAGGTGTTTAGTAGCAAAGACTATGGCAAGGCATTCTCGTTCTACCTGTGTATAGCGTGTTTCATAGTCGAGCAGCATTCGGCTGATGAAATAAATCACGCGTTCTCTCTTGTTATCATCTTCTTGGGCCAACATACAGGCCAGCGAGACATTGGTAGCTCGTGAATATAGAATTAACGGGTGATCTAGCTTAGGTGGCATTAGCGTAGGTGGTGATAATAGGAAACGCTTAACTGCTTCAAAGGCTTCATTACAGTCTTTGGTCCAATCAATGCTATAGTCTTTCTTGAGTAAATTGTTGATTGGATGAACGGTGAAGCTTAAGTCCGGGATGAATCTTCGGATTGCACCCAGCTTTCTGAGGAATGACCTGACTCCAGATTCATTTGAAGGTGGAACCATTTCGAGGACAGCCCAGATTTTGGTCGGGTCGACATCTATCCCTCGTGACGATATGATATAACCTAGGAGCTTCCCTCCCGTTACACCAAAGACGCATTTCTCTGGGTTTAGCGTGACTCCGTATTCTATTAGGCGTGAAAGAATGATGCGGAGTACTTCCGGATGGTCACAACGCTTCTTGGCTTTAGCCAATAAGTCATCAACGTAAGATTCCATGATTTTATGGATTAGATCATGAAATATATATGTCATAGCTCGCTGGTACATAGCACCGGTGTTCTTGAGACCGAATGGCATAACAGCATAGCAATAGGTTCCCCAAGGAGTTATAAATGTGGTTTTAGCTTGATCTTGCTCAGATATTCTGATTTGATTGTATCCCGAGAATCCATCCATGAGAGACAAAAGCTCAAACCCAGCTGTTGCATCAACAATGACATCAATAGATGGCAACGGGAAGTCGTCCTTAGGACATGCTTTGTTGATGTCTCGAAAATCTATGCAGATGCGTATCTTTCCATTCTTCTTGAGAACGGGAACGATGTTAGATACCCATTGGGAATAGTCGACTGGCTTGATGAATCCTACCTGAAGGAGTTTTATTACCTCCTCCTTTACCATGAGAGCTACTTTGGGTTTCATAGGTCTTGATTTTTGCTTAACTGGCTTTGCATCTGATTTAGTGACGAGGTTGTGCACCGCAATGTGGGGTGCAACTCCTGTCATTTCCTTATAATTAAATGCAAATGCCTTCTGATGTTCTTTGAGGATCCGCGTATGTATTTCCACTTCTTCTGGGGTTAAGGATGATCCTAATTTCAAGATTTTTGGTTCGTCATCTGTCCCGATGTTGACATCGATTGTCTCTTCGATCAAAGAGGCGTTACCCTCTTCGAACTCAGGTGGTGCTGGAGGTAAATCCAAATCATCCCCATTTTCTACTGCGTATATGCTAGGTTCCATTTGTGAGGGGAGATCCATCATGGGATTTCCGAAATAGGAAGATGAATGTGGAATTAAGGATAAATCTAGCATATGATAGGAGAGATGTAATGCCAGCATAGGCATTTAAGTAATCCAAGGTAGCCACATCACTATCAATACGGTCTAGGACGGTAGATTCACTTTCGCTTGAAAGAGGATTTGTCATTATTTTTATCAATGGTTCATCACGAATGGACACCGTGAACTGGGTATCTTCTAACTCATTGCTTGGAGTAAAACGTGATGCTGAAGTTGCTATTGAATCGGCGAGAAGATTTTTCTCTCGCGGGATTGTTTCAATGGATATGAAGTTAAATGCCTTGCTTAAATTTAATACAGACATTTTTGTAAAGCTGCAAGTGTTCGGCTTTGGTTTCATATACCTCAGAAACTTGGTTTGCCACTAATTGCGAGTCTCCTAAGACTTTGATGTTATCAACACCAATTCTTTTGGCTAAGGTGAGGCCAAGGAGGAGGGCTTCGTACTCAGCGCCGTTGTTTGTGCATTCAAAGTTTAACTTAAAGGTGAATGGGAGGACTTTCTCCTCGGGCGAAGTAAGAATTATACCTGCCCCCACTCCATAATGGCATTTAGCTCCGTCGAAATGGAGAGTCCAATACTTAGTCGGGAGTATAGATGTTGGGGCATCTGCTGTGTTTGCACACTCTACTTCTACCATACAGAGGTCCTCTGCTGGAAGGGAACCAACACCTAGGGAATATCCTATGCCTACTGAATCAAATGGTAAGAACATTGGTGAATCTTGTTCTATTAACTCAACGATTTTTGCAGTAGTCCCTAATGATACCGTTTCTTTAGCTTTATCGTTAGGGGTTGGGGTTGTTTTGGCTATGCTGATAGTTTCAAGATCCGTTGTAGGTACCAACTTCTCCTCTAGTTTTGGGTCAGTGGGTTTATTAAGTTGGTTTGTTGGAAGTTCAAATTCTGAGTGTACACCTGGTCTTTTCTTTAAATCAGCTAGGTGCAAATCGAAAGGTTTTGGATCACCTTTGGCTACAAATACCTTTCCTAGATGCAAAAATCTTACTTCTTGGAATAACGTAGAAGGGATTGCCTTCATTCGGTGTATCCATGGTCGGCCGAGTATCATATTATAATTAGTTTCCCGATCTATAATATAAAACTCAGTCAGGATTGTTTTGGGTCCTAAGGTGACCGGAAGTATTATAGTTCCTATCGAAGTGGCTTTAAGGCTATCATAGCCTCTCAATGTATTTCGAGTGGTGGAATAGTTTGTTTCCCCATATCCTAGTTTTTGGAGGAAAGAGAAAGGGACTATGTTAACTGCGGCCCCATCATCAACCATTACCCATTTTACATAGTTATTATAAACCCATACTTGTAAGTGTAAGGATGGATCACCTCGGCGTGTGATCTCAGCATCTGTAGGCATTTTACTTATTTCGAATATGAATTCGACATCCTTGTCCGGCTGCCCCGGAGGGTGGATATCAAAATCTACGTGATTTACTTGTGTTTCAAGAGGTGGAGTGATGTTAATTAGATGACCTAGACCTAATGCTTCTAAAAGAGCAGCTCTGTGAGGAGGAGAGTTCTTTAGTAAATCCAAAAATGAAATGTGCGAGAAGGTCTTTGTTAGGTCACTAATTAAATCATAGGCACCTATGGGTTTTTCTACTATTTGTTGACTCTTATCTATTTCTGGCAGGTGACTTGGGCTGGGTTGAGAGAAATATTCTCGTGTTCTTGTTATAGCTTCGATAGGTAGTTCAGCGTCTAATTCTACCAAACTGACTATCTTGGGTCTCGGTTGACTTCCTAACTGTGGCGCAACTGATGGATTTAGTGAAGTCGAGGCTTCGTGATCATTGTTTCCTATCATTGCACTTTTGTTTGTTCCAGTTGGATTCAGCCTATTGCTATCATGATTTGGGAGTGGATCGTTAAAGATCTTGAGAGGAGCATTCTGAGGGGAAACTGCCCCTGCGCGTATTTGGTGGTGATGACACGGGATCTGCCAAAAACAAATCTGTGAAGAACTGTCTTTGTTCTTCTGGTAAACGTTGCATGAATTTATTGTAGTCACGGCACGTTCTAGTATCATGACCCCGAATTTTGTGGAAACCACAATAAGAATTGGGATTGTAATTCCTGTTTTGTTGGTTTGGTGTATATTGTGGCCTAAAATTCTGATCAAACTGTTGCCTATTAGGATTAAAATTTTGCATTTGTTGTTTCTGGCTTTGGTTTTGATAACCAAATGAGTTTTGTTTTGGCCCTTGTATAGGATTTCACCATTGTTGTTGTTGTTGTGGATGGTTAAAATCCACTGTATTGATTGTCGGGTAAAGTTGTTGTTTCATTGGTTGTTTGTTTGTGATGGAGTATTGACAACATTTACCTTCTTGGGTTGGTCGGTTACTCCATCCATTGTTACACCCCGATTTTTGTTAAGGATTTTGGGTCCTTGATTAACGTTTGTGGTAGTGGGATAATTTGTAGTGTTTTGATTGGGGCGATCAACTTCCCATTTGCTCCATATGTCTTACGACCACTATCTATCACTGCTTGGTCTATTCGAAGAGCGCTCTCAAGTACTTCATCGTAAGTTCTTAGTGGGAACTTCTGGACTTCTTCCTTCACCTCTTTGCTGAGAGAATGAAGGAATAAATCACATAGTTCCATCTGATCCATGTTTGGAGCACTTGCTGAAGAATAAAGAACTGTATGCCACCTCTGGATGAAATGGGTGATAGATTCGTTGTGTTCTTGTTTGATGTGCAAGAATTCCCTGATTCCTGTTCTCAACAGTTTGTTCATGTCGAATGCCTTAATGAATTCTGATACGAGCTGTTTAAATGAATGGATGGAGGCCTCAGGTATTCTATAATACCAGTCGAGAGCAATGCCTTCCAAGGTTTTGGGAATATTTTAGCAACAACCCCATCCCAAGGGAGTAATTCACGTATGGCTGTAGCGTAAGCTTTGATATGCGCATTTGGATCTCCCTCACCTTTGTACTTGGGTAAATCGGGAAGAGGTCTTGGAAGCATGACGCTTCGTATGGTGAAGTCTAAGGGTTCCTTCAGATATTCTGAATAAGTCCCTATCGCATAGTTTTCGACCATTGATGGTGGTTGTTGAGGGAGTGGTGGTGGGATGGGTTGTTGGTATGGCGCAGCGTATGCATTGGCAGGGGCATAGGGAAGTCCCTGCGTTTGAGCAAAAGGGGTGGGAGAGGAGAACATATCTCCCTGTGGTGATTTGGAGTACATGTTTAAGTATGACGGGATATTGTCTAGTAATGGGTTGTTTGATACTAGACCGGGAGAAATAATGTTAGAGATGATAGGCCTTGTTGGCGTTTGTTGTGGATACTGAGGAGGCATGCCTAACGTGCCTACTCCTGTGAGGAGATCTACTTGGCCAGAGTGATATGGAGGATTGGAACTTCCTGCTTGCATGAACTGAGGATTTTGACTTGCTTGAGCAAGTTCTAACCCTCTCACTTTTTCTACTAATGTTGAAATGACTTCATTTGGTGAAGTCACGGTGCTTTTCCTGAGCGGCATTTGTTGTATACCACTGGTGTTGTATAGGCATGTGATATCCTGCTATAAACTGATCGCTATCTTGCCAAGTTTCTCCGAGAGTATTTCCTATATGCAGTGGCATAGAGGTATTTTCTTGGAAAGAGATCTCGGGTTGTATTTGTAAACCTCCTATAGGTGGGTACATACCCCGAGAATGTTGTTCACTCCTAGGATAACGTATTGACTGTTCATCATCTAAGACCAGGTATGGGTCAGATTGTCTACTAATTTGTGGTCTAAGTAGCATCTGAGGAGATGAACCAGATTCTCCGTAAACGTCATATTGTTCGAGCCTGAAGGCTCTGTTTGTTGCGTTCGAGGGGGTTGATCTAACTCCCCTGTTTGAAAAGATGAGTTATATCTATTTCTTGGGGTTTGTGTTGACAACTGATTAGTTGAATAGTTGTTGCCCCATACTGAGAGTGAGGGTGATGATTGTCTGTTCTGTTGGGCATAATATGCCTCGAGACCCAAGAGGGGTCTGCCATATGCATCGAATCCCGACATATTCGGGGGGTATATGAATACCCGTAGAATAATGGGAAGGAGCGAAGGTGATTTGTGAAAGAACACGTGATACTATGACTCGACGACGAGAAAGTAGGAAGTTTACATCAGCTTCACTAATTTTGTTTGTTTCACGTTGGGTTCACCAATTTTGTACGCCGGAAAAGTGACAAGCGAGCATGGGAATCTACAGGTAACTCTTCCGCGTACCCGACCTCCCGAGGTCATGCCGAGACAGCCGGTGGGGATGGAATATGCGTGGGATACAAGAAAACTAGTTAGGCAATCTAATGTCTTCGACACGCACTAATGGAATTTGTGAATCTAAGGCAAAGAAAGCCCTTCTAACTTGGACTGGTGTGATAGATCGATCGGCAAGGATGACTGCTCGAAGGCTCCAATCAATATCGAGCTCTGGCGTGATTCGATCTATGGGTTGTGGAATACGTGGGAAATGACCTGGGATAGTTTCGTGTATGTCTCCAGATAAGGTCATATGGTGGATGTTGAATACAATTGACTCTACGGATGATTCTCTGGCCTAGTCCAGAATTCTCTAGCTTCGTTAGCCACTATATCTAGTAAGGACAATTGTTCGATGATGATGGGTGGAAGTGGAGTGGATTGGAATACTAGTGTGTGTAGGCCAATGTTTATATTTGATTGACTTATGGATTCGTTAGGCTGTGGGACTTGTGGGTCACAACCGTAGACTCTTGGTTGTTGCGGTCCTGTTATGGTCATATACAAAATCAAGTCCTAATTCCTAGTATCCAGTAATCATATGCTTTCTCAGCTTCTATGTTTAGGACCAATAACTACATGATTTTCTCATAATATCTCACAGGCGTTCGTGCAACCTGGATCCTTAAACTAGTATCTATGTCTGTGAGAGTGTCTCCTGCACCTGGCTGTGGGACCAAAGGATCACAACCAAAGGTTTGTTCTCTTTCAAACCCCTCTACAGTCATGCGAATGTTTGCCTAGGGTAATCTGTAGTTTGGTTGATTTGACCAAACATGTGTGCTTGGTCGTCTTCTATGTTTAACCCTCTCAACTGAGAACTGATCAGTTGTAAATCTGTTGTTGTTTGGAATACTTGTATTATGAGGTTTTGGTCTATGTCAACTATTACTGTGACGAGGTTTGGTTGAGGCACGATTGGCTCAAATATGTATTCCCTGGGCTCCTGAGGTCCCGTGATTGTCATACAAAATAAAATGTAAATCAAACTATAATAAAGTAAATTCTAACTACGTGGAATAAAACTAAAACATATATAACCTCTATTTTTCTGAGAAACCTTTTAAGAGTTTAAGGAAAGTAGCTATTTAAACGTATCTAGAAATAACAACTAAATAACAATTTAAAACAAACAAGATAACCGAGTGTAGTTATTTGTCTATGCGATTTGTAGATTTATTCTAAATAATGCAATAACTTTCCTAATCTACTTGCAAGATTCTCGATCCTACCTCAGAAGTGAGGAGTGAATCATAGTTTCTCAGAAACTATCAATCCTCACAGCTTCCCTGGCAATATCGAGAATAGAAATTTTACTGAAATAAAGCAATTAACTATTCTATTTGATATGATTCTAACTAGAACTTTGAAAGTTAGAACCTGGATTCCAGAAACAGTGGCGAATCCGATGGTGTATGTGATCTTGTCCCCTCAGTGTGATCTCCTCGTTCTTTCGTGTTCACGTGGATCCAGAAAAGTGTGTAATGCTAGCATCGACAGAAATAGATATTGGGACAAGGACAGCTCGAATGAATGCAGAAAAATGTGAGTAGGAGAGGGATAGCGCAAGAGTACAGAGCTTGGCTTATGCAATTCCTAGTGGGATTTTACTGTGAGTCATGCAACATAAAGTGACCAGAACCTGAAACTATCCTGTTTGAAGAGCAAAACCTGCAACTTTAATGGCTTCCTAAGCTATTCTACTTCAATGGAATGGGTAAAACAACAACACTGTTTGCACAAGCTGGATATGTGGCTTACCAACAGCTGGACAATACTAACTAAGCATGCAAATGAATTGAAACTATGGCCTCTAAGAAAAATGATAAACTGAACTATGGAAAATGAGAGGATGAGAGAAAAAGATCAGACCTTTTGTTTGTGCACAAACCATTTATTTATAGCTTTCATTCACCCAAAGATCAAAACCAAACTGAACTCTAAAAACCATAAACAATGGCCAAACACTATTCCAGGGGACCAAAAACATAAATGCATGCCCAAGTCGGCAAGGAAAGCTGGTGAAACGTTGATATTTTACGTGAGTCGTGTCAAAGCGCTTTCTGGAAAACACGTGCAGGACCTCTCACTTTGAGCGGGGCGGTTACGGGACCTCGGCCACGATCGGGGCGGCGATCACGAGACCGCCGCCTGCCCAGCGGGCGGCGTTTCATAACTGAAGGGCAAAAGGCCAAGAAAAGAGAAAAAAGGGAAAACAAAGGACACGGGGCTAAGCGGGGCATGCGGGATGTTAACGCATACTCCGAGGGCTTTTTTGGATCCCGAACACCTTGCGAGGAGACCTGTATCATCATTGGGGCACTTGTTACACTATTCGTAGTACAATACCTTACAATTTTGGGTACGTACATTGTCACATCCCTTTCCAGCACCTCAACACTCCCATTGCACAATGATAAGTCCTCTTTTAAGACCTTAATGCTTCCAATGTGTGGTGCTAAGTCCCGATGATCACCTTCCATTCTCTTTGCGCATCCACAATGCCTCTACACAAAACAATGATCGAGCTGATTTCTCATGAGCTCAAAATGTTGTCTCCAACCCCGTTGCTACTGCTACATTACCTCTACATAGTAAAAATCCTCCTATTGACGATGAATATTAGGTACCACTCTACTACATGGTCATAATGCCTATACATAGAATGAAGTTCGACTGACATTTGTCGATACCAACGGTGTTAAGCTACTATTCACCTACACGATCATAATGCCTCTACACATAATGAAGTTCCAAGCTAACACTAGTGAGCTCAACTATCTCGCACATGTTCCCGGTATATCTCTAAGTTTAATATGAGTTAAATCATGTATCCAATCTATAACAAGTACTCACAAGTTGATTAAGAGAAATATTTGGAGTATTAATCAAATTTTCAAAGTAAGAAAATCCACTAAGTATGGTAAACCTTTCTCTTATCATTTTCACATAAAATATGATCTCCAAATAATTAATGCATACTATTCACCAATCTAAGTTATGTAATATATATATTTGAAAAATTGTTGACTTACCCATTTTAAAAGACTTTCACTTTCAGGCATTACAGGTCCTGGGTCGAATTGTCAACGGTGGTGGCGTAGAAACTTCCTTTGCCTTTACAATAGGCCTCCATTCCATCTTTGACTTGCCATCACTTTGATGTCGAGATGGAAGAAGTTTCTAGAAATTTTCCACACAGTGCCCATTCCTCCTGCAATGAGCATGAAAATTCCTCTTAATCTCCTTCTTCTTAGATGAGGAACTCTTTTTCCATTTCTTGACTCTGCATGACAAGATTGGTCTTTCTATTTTGCATTGTTCCTGATGAATGACATCAACTTCTTCATTAGTGTACTTCTTTTCCAGAATCTGGCCACAAAATGATTATGCAATCCATAAAATGTACATGGAAAGGCATTCCACATTTGCTGAAAATCATAACCATACTTCTTGAGCCAAAAAAATGGATCATAAGTTTGACTATGCCTATGATTATGGTAAGAAACTGGAGGTGGAATTTCATTACTTCTTCACCGATTATTCTTACCAAATTCATCCTCGTGATGATGAAGCACAATTTTCTTGCTTAGAATCTTCTTGTAGGACTAGTGGGGTATTCACTTCGTTTTAAAAGCTTGTCTCTGTCAAGCATTCTTGCAATCTACAATACTTAATCCCACACTAGAAAAATTCAAACCTACAAAATGGGTATGATCCTTGACCTATATTGGGTGATATATGCCTTGGCCATTTTTACCAAGGCCTCTTCCATCAAATCCCATTTTATCTAATAATTTAGATCCAATTCCTTTAGTATGATTTTCAAATGAACCAAATACTTCATTACCTGAATCCAAAACTAAATGGGAGGAAGAAGAAGATTCCCATGGTGAACAACTTATAGTGCACTCATCTGCCAAGGTCTCTGCATATGAAGTTGAAGGTATTTCCTTATTGTAGTCACCACTTTGCATCTTGCCAAGAGCTCATCCTTGGTTTGCAATTTTGATTTAATTGAGCATTATCCTCTTCCAAGGAGTAATACATTGATCGCGGGATATAATTCTCTTCCTAGATTTGATGATTATAAGCTTCAACCTCATTGATTTTCATTTTCTTAGACATCTTTCCCATAGTGCACTTGTACCTTTTCACAAAAATGAACCAACTTCACCTACTTGAAGAAATCACTATATTAATTAGATTTACTAAAGAAAATATGGAGCTAAACTAGCTCGAACTAACTTGATCCAAAATCTAGGTCAAAATTTTTAATATATTTATTTTTCAACCTTCGGACCCCTATAGGTATATTAAAAATTACCGATTAAAATTACTTCGTTTTAAGTAAAACAATCCAAAATAATGCAAGAACGTAAATCACACTACACACAAATTGATTATGGAGTTTGGAAATAGCCTATGTGTATGGGTTCTTATCGAACCGTTCCACTAGTCAAAATTTTTAAGTACAATGTTATTTCTTACAATAAAACCTAATGGAACTTTACTTGCCTACAAAGTAATCCAGACCTTAGAAGAACATTGATGCTTAATTTAGTCCTTTCCTCCACCTTCCTGATACACAAGATTCCCACAGAACTTGATCGACCTTCCATACATTCACAAGATGACCTATGGCTCTCCAATAAATAATTCCAGGCTTTGCAAATAAAAGTGTGGCGCTATGGGCCAATTGGTGAGTTTCGAATAACTCCCATTTTTACAATTTTCCTACTAAAATAGTAGGATTTAGCTTCCCAAAGATTTTCGTATTAAATATTAAATAGAACTTACTTTACAAAAATATTTCCTTTAAAAATTATAACGGCTTTTAAATAACTTGGAAGATTTTAATATCTCCTCTCTGCCTTTGAATTGGCTTAAACGGTTAATTCCTTTGAATTTTGGAATGAATGTATATGAGGGCCTTTTATAGCCTTTTAGAACTTTAAATATAAGGATAAATCATTTATCCTTTTGTTTTATAATCCCGTATAGAAATAAATAAATTTTAGCCTTGATAAGGCTTTGAAATTTGGTTAATAGGGATTAATTCTCTTTTTTAAGCTTTTAAATAAGCTTAAGCCATATTTGAAAAAAATCAACCCCATAATAATATCCACTCTTCATGTGGATGGAGAAACTTTATGTGGGAAAATCCCACATTATATGCAAGCCTTTTAATAGGCTTTATCCACCAATTTTTTTTTTCACGTGGACTTTTTATTATATATTATATATATATATATATATATATATATATGTATGTGATATATATTTTTTATAAGATTTTAAAGTCTTTTTTAGTAGGTAAAACATTAACCCACTTTTCATTCCACGTGCCCAATTTCATTTTCCAAGTGTCTAGAAACAATACATCCATGTGTCTATAAACATCGAGTGCCACATGTCACTCCACATTAATGCCACATCATCTTTTTTGTTGGGTTTGACCAGAACTTTGACTGCTCATACAATTACTTACAGACTCATTTGGTCTATTCAAAATGTGTTGGAAAGGTCTTAGGGATCTCGTATGTAATGGTTATGACTCCAAATGTTTTCAATACCATCAATTTTACCATTGACTAATGTTGACCAAATGTTGACCATACTTTGACCCAAACTTTGACCAATCATATCTTTCACATACAAACTTGGATTTGGTCCGTTCAAAATGCATCGAAAAGTTCTTGGTGATCTCTACAAAATGGTGCCAACATCATATGATTTCAAAATCATCCACTTTACCATTGACCAAATTTGACCTAGTCACCATTGCCATACGGATGTAGTCTTTTTACACCCACCAAAGAACAAGGGAATCCCATGCGCACTTTGGCCTATCACCCGGTGGGCACTTTGGGAACTCACTTGAGGCATGCACAAGCATCAAGTCTCTATTTTATGTGAGTTGAGTGGGAAAATATCATCAATGATCCAAACTTAAAGGAAGTGAGTGGAAATGAGACATGTAAGCATCATAGAGCTTCGAATGGCTTCTAGATCAGTGTAGTCATTCTAGACAGTGGCAAGTACTTAACATATTAAGAAATTAACCAAAACAGAAAAGGAGATGCGTAAGGATTCAAAATCATTCCATAAACATGCATAAAACATAACCATGAAGATATGTAAATGCACCAATCATTACTTGATTAGATTCATATAAACTGGTAACCTCATTACATTCATTAGGTTTGTTCATGAGCATTATCGAAAGGTAGACCAAAGTCATGCATCATAACTGGATCCATATCCTTTAGCTCTCAAAAAGAAATTTAAAACTCCAAGCCCTTAGTACATCCATATCTTATGGTTTATCTACCCAACCCAAACAAATTTCCTTTTGGTATTTCGTGTGAGATCTACTCTCTATTAATCTCTCCTCTGCAATCCTCTTTTTGTGTCCCTCCTTCCCTTATATTTTGTGGATGTTTGAATATATAGGCATCCCAAAGTGCGAGGTCATCCTTCTACAGCCTCGATCCGATACACCAAGTGTCCGAATGTGGTCCTTTATGGGAGCATGCTTCTCTAGTTCTAAGATTTGCAATTTTTACCATGATGTCTTCTAGAAACTTCTCTTGCGGGGAATATTCTTTTCTAGGCCAACTTTGTCATGAGGATGGCACCTTATCCACTCTGCATGTGTAGTCAGGTCACACTTTTCTTGTGTCCTTCCCGATATGCCAAATATGGCTAAGTCCCGAGACCTTGTCTTCTAGCACACAACACGGCCCTTCTAAAACCCTCCTAGAACCTTACCTTGCATTCTGCACCCATCCTTCAACCTATGCCTTGTGCAACCATGTGCCTTTGTGTAAATAGCCAATACTTTAGGGGCCCAACATCACCCCACACTACACGCGTTCTCTTCCTATGGGAACACTTCACCAATGAATAAAGAATCACAAAGAGACTTACATCTTGGAAAAAATAAGGGGATCAAGAATTTAAGAAAGAAGAAAGAATGGGGAAGTGATAACATTATTGCAACAAGCTAGAAAAATATTTTTTCAAGTCAGCCTCTAACTTGTTCCAGTGGGTCAAATTCATTTTACGCTCTCTAGTAGAGGTTGCCAACTAGGGCACTTACCTCCCCAAAACCCAGTCCATCTCCTTGAGCATTCATAGTGTCAACAATTTTTTCCAACTCCTTGCCCACGTCCTCAAGTGTGTCCATCCTTCTAGTAATATGTGGGTATAGCTCCTTCATCGGTTCTTGATTGTACCCCTTAGGGCCTCAATAGCTTCTAAATTCTTTTCAACCTCGGCTAGGATTCTATCCCACTCTGCTCTGTTCCCTTTGTTCTTTTCTTGGAACTCTTTAAGCTTTGCTTCATAGTTGGTGACCAAAATACTCACCACTTTATCTCTGTCTACGTAGTTTTCATATGCAGCCTCAGCGGTATGGGTAGCAATCTTTACATCAGCAAGGACTTTGTTGTATTCAGCCATGATTGCTACTACCTTTAATTTATCCTCCTTCTCCAGGCACACTGCTACTTCTTCTATAGATTCTAAGGCTAGAGGTTGTCTCTCCATGGTGAGGATGCATGTTAAGTCCTCAAGGAACTCAAGGGAAGATCCATACTTTTGCATGGGTGGTGTTAGGTCCAGATGCTTCAAAACAATGGCATCTGTGATGGATTCTACCTTCTTATGTACTTCACACACCCTTGCCTTTTCTTCCCTAAGCTCACGCTTTATTTGAGTGTTAATCAACTCCTCCTACTTTAAATCCTTATTCTTTTCTTCTAATTCTTCTTATATAAATCTTATCCTGTCATTCCATCCAAAGAGCCTAGCTTCAACCTCAACTGAGACCTTGTTGAGTGCATTGCATAATTGCTCATCTAAGAGCCACTGAGCATTTACCAAGGGTTTGTCTCTTTTTAATTTTTGCATTTTCATTAGTTCCCTTTGGCTTACCTCAAACTCGGCTCATTGATGTGGGACTCAATTACCCAAGATAACATCTTCCTCGTCTGAGGGTATGCACCTTCTTCATTGAATGACTTCATTTACATGAGTTGATCTATTGGGATGGTGCTTTGGAATCACATGTGCAACACCTTGTTGGGATCATTAATGTAGCTCATTTCTTACCTCTAGATCTCCATACACTTTCCCCCATCTACGCGTTCCCTTAGGAAAATTATTACCGATAGACTAGGGCCTCCAAAGCACTACCATGATATTTCCTTACATTTTCTTCCTTATCCTCTTCCATCACTATATCATCACTGTGCTCTAATTCTTGTTCTACTAAGGCCTCAATGATTTTTGTTGCTTCTCTTTCTTTTACCTCGTTTACTTGCTCTTGCATAAGGCTTGTATTTTTCTGCTCTTGTGCACCAACCTCCTACTTATTCCCATGTCTTATGCACCTTCCTCCTCTTGGCTACCCTTGCACCACATGAAAATGAACTCATGTTATTCTTCTCCACCCTCTTCTTCTGAATCATGCATGCTGAAAAAAGAGGCTCTTGGTCCCCTTCAGATCATATTATTCATCATCATCCCTCTCACCTATGTATTTCTCCAAGCTCTCTATCTCCTCTGAGTCAGCTTCCTCCATCACCTTCTATTTCTTCCTAACTGGGGATTCCAGTATAGGAGATTCTGCTTTCTCTTCCTCCTCTGGTGATTTCTCCTTTGCGATAAGATTTTCCTATGCTAGTGCCTCTTCTTTGACTAGGGACCTCTTCCATGCATGTAAGTACTCATTCTAGCGCTTGTTCCTAGGGTGCCTAATGCCTATGTATCTTGGGCACTTGGTGCCTTCTTCTTTATTTCCTCTTCTCCTTCTTCTTAGGCATGGTATTCTTCCTACCTGTTAGGTCCTTAGGTATAGCTATCTCATTTTCAAGATAAGCACCCTTCTCAAACTTGGGCCTTATCCAAAGGTATATACGTGTCGCGGACCTTCTTGAAATAGTCAGGGGTTTTACCATTTAGACTTCATGTGACACATATTTTTCCACGTACGTGCACTTGTTGGGGTAGACCAATGTTCGTATCTCACTTGTGGTCCCGGTCCAAACTTCCAAGGTCAAGATTTAACTTTTTGGACTCCTTGAATCTATTAACTCCCACCTGGAAGTATTGAGTTGTGAAGGCGAATGGGAGCTTGCACCATGGGCTCATGTTTTCATCCTCCAACTTAAATCTACCAATGCAGAAGTGTTGGTATACTATGAACTCAACTTCTCCTACTATAAGTCTTGTGACAAATTGTTCGATATTCTCCATTCTACCCCAAACACATTCCTTAAGTGCGTATACCATTTTTCAATATGCACCTTATGAATAGGTGTCATGCTATCACAATTGTATTTCTCAAATATTTTTGTAGGTGATGGGTCATCCTCTGGGTACTCTAACATGAACTTATCCACTTTGTATACGGTACTCGATTTATGAGAACACAATGGTTAAGAGGACATTACCAAAGAGAATCTTGTCTCCTTCCTGTGCGTTGGTGATAATTTCATCTGTAATGTATGTGGACAAATTATAGATGGTGCCCTATGATATTTTTCTACAAACATTTAACCAGGACTTGTTTACTTGTGTCCATCTTTCTTGCACATTGAGTTTTGTTACCAGGCGCATGGCCATTCTCATCACTGGGTCTTGGATATCCCCGATATCAAAGTACCTTGACCCCTTCTTGTACGAATACATGGCCATTGTATCGTTAACTAATTTCTTGTCACATAGGTCTTCCTTTAAACATTCTCCCTCATAGGTAAGGCTTATGAATATTTAAATCAGCTAAGGGTTATGTGCATCTTGTGCCCTGTGAAGTGAAAGTGGTCTTCATGTTCGTGTGACATTATCCAATGATATAGGTGCTCTATCTTTTTGAAGTAGGGTAACTCATAGAGTTACAATAACCCCGCCTTCTCTAACTTCACCTTGACTTCGCTGCTATAAATTGGCAACCCCTCGGTGTTCTCTAGTTAGTCGGGAACACTAACTCCAACTCCATTTCCTTTTCAATCACATTCATGCGATGGATATAGTCACTTACTGTCATTTTTCTTCTCAAAGGATGCTTCTAGGATAGGTTCACCTAGTAACTCCAGTAGCCTATCTTTTGCCATGACACTATCCCTAATGGTAAGGCACTTGACAACATGTAATTCCTTGTCCACCAAGGGTTTTGTACTTTGATACTTGAATGTTTGAATGAGATCAGCCGCTAACTCTTGCCAATTCCCTATTTGGTGGTGTGTCTCAGAATGAATGTACCATGCACACGCACAACCTTATAGGGTGGAATACAACTTGTGAACCCATAATGAAGGTGGAAATGCTTCTATGCTTCCCATCTAGGCTGCCTCACATGCTTGGATGTGGAAGGAAGTGGTCTCTTTACCATGGTAGTATTTTATAGCCGTGGGCATGTTGCTCCTGTAAAACCTTACAGAGAATGTAATTCTCACCTCACACCATTCCAAGAGATTATCCCGATGTGTTTCCAACCAATGCGCAACACTCCGAGTAGGACATAACTTAACATCCCCCTTCGTTCATTTTCCTCCTTCCACTAAGCTTCCATCTTCTACAAAAAGACCTTAGGGAAGGCTCCTCTTGAGTACTTAGGTAGCTCCTTTCCTCCTAGGTGCCAAACCATACGTGCCTTTATCACCTTTGTCACCGATCCTCTCAAATGCCATCCGATCAAATCATAGGTTCAATGTGCCAAATTATTGCATGCTATACTAGTGGTGTCACTTAGGGACTAAGCATCCTCAAATTGGATAACTCCTTATGTGGGATGAATTGTCTCTAGATCCTTGATTGAGTGCACATATATTCTATCCAGACCTCTTCTCCCAAAGGTTCAAGTATAGGGTGTTGATTTCACATCAGCCATGGTATGATGAACCCTTCCTCCTCATTTTCAAAGCTTATGTATCCCTTGTTGAACTGTAGATACACATTGTTATTATAACACCACGGGCACCCAAGTAGTACTGAGAAATTGTTTTCCTCGGTGAGTGCCAAGATTTTGAATTCCCCACTAAACTTAGCTCCCTAAATGGTGATATTTGCATCCTTTAAGACATCGATGGGAATTTCCTTCATTTTTTTGCCATATACAACACATTCGAAGATGGCTGTAATGCAAGCCTTCCCATCTGATGCCATGCATCCAAGGTGAGAACATTGACCTCCGCACCTATGTCAATGAGGATATTACTAAGGATCCATCCATCCATGACTACATTTAACGTGATCTCCTATCATAGTCAAGGCTATGAGGGGGAAGGTTTGCATGCAATACCTACCTCTACCATTCTTCCCCAATGCGTGGTACCTTCTCTCTTAACCATGCTCCTAGCAAGGGAATAATATTCTCTTTCCTTAGCATTTTACATACTTCTTTGACCTCATCCAAGTCATCCTTTGGCACCTTGACCTTCCTTCTTTTCTCCTCCCTCCTAGACTGCTCCTTTAGACACTAGATTTCTCCTTGTAAACTTTGAATGACGTCCATGGTTTCTTGATATACCTCCTTTTGATGTACCACTTCTTCCCTTGAAACCAAGTTCTTCTCGCCTTATTATTTCATTTGCATGTGTGGGCGCTATTATTATTGTTACCATAATAAGTTCCAATCCTGCATCACGTGTCACCCGTGGCATCTATTGTGTGTCCTCCTTCTTAATTCTTACCATTACAATGCCCTTGTATTTTTGGTGTTGCTAATTCATATGCTCAAACAACTTTGGGTGTTCCTGATACTTGTTCTTCTTTCCGCACCATGAGCATTGCAATAAATTTGGGCACTTGTGCTTGTAGTGGTCTATAGACCCACAATTAAAATAGGTTCCATGTGAGAACTCACTCCTTCCTCCTCTCTTTTTAGCATGACCATGAAATCCTCCATGAAATCCCCTTATACGTGTACCTCCATCTACACGCTCTTCATAATGGTAGTCATCATTCTTAGAACTACTAGTAATGCTAGTCTAAAGCACACCCCATGATCAATGGCCATATGGATCTAGTCAATGACCCTACAATCCTTAATGTCATGGGTCATAGAGGTGTAGATATTACAGTAAAAGACATATTCTTATGTATTTTTCACTATAACAAGGGACATCTACTTACATCATGGTCCCCATGAAAAATTTCACAGTCTACTATTACAAGGTGCGTCTGTCCTCCTGGGAAAATATCCTAAACTTTCCCTTCTACTTCACAATCTATACACCACATACTACTACGAGTCTCATGGGCTGAGTTCATAGACAAATTCTCTAACTTCTTAGCCATAGCAATGATTTGAGCCTCTAGGAATGGGCTAACACCAATATCAACACTTCTCTTCAATGTATAGGGTGGCTTCTAATGCCTCGCATGGGTCTGTGGAAGTTTTATGAGATAAAGATATTTTAAAAGGTGTTATCGACCCCAAAAACCATTGAGCATGCTATGAAGGGTGAATGTCATATGAAAACTTTTATAGGAGAGTCTTAAACCATGTGTCATACTCCCACACACTCTCTACCATTCCTTGTTTAATCTCCTTCGTGGTGTTGATGCTTTTCTTTTTAAACTCGGGATGTGGAATTCGATAAGAAGGTGGTCTTTAAAGTAGTATAATCCACCACCATTAGATGAGGGTCATATTTCCTTTTCCATCTATGAGCACACCCTTACAATGTCGCTACAACTCGGCTTGCTTTTCACTCCGGGCTAGTGATCCCTTTCATGCGCCATATCATATCACACTTATGAACATGTTCTCAGCATCTTCAATACCTCTGTAATATGGAAAATGTAAATACATCTCAAAGAAAACTTGAGGAGGTGGTTGGGGACCTTTTCCTCCTAACCCGCAGCCTTAGTTTCTCTAGTGTTTCCTATGCCACCGGATCCACTAGATCCACTAGGTCTTGTGCCTCTTAACCCACTAGACCCACCATATCTAATAGGTCCTAGAGTGGTTATGCCAAGGGTCCTTAAATTTCTAATAAACTACGTGCCGATAGTCTATGATAATTCCTCACTACCAATAGTGTACCCCATGCCACTCACGGACATGAGACCGAAAGCTTGTATACTTTCTCTCCTTGTCTAAAAATTCCTCCAAATATTAGAATAGTATGCGTAGCCATAGAAGTTGGAAATGATAAATTGTATCTCTTGGGTATAGATTTGTCACCTCTAATGATACCAACTAGGTTAGCGATACTCCTTCCTTGATCTAGAAAACCAAGCGCTAGGGTTTGGTCACTAGGTGGGTTCAGATGCATGCCAATGAATCTTCTCTCTCCACGTGATGAACTCTCATCAGAAGCCAAAGGGGTCTCTCTTATGCACTTTCTAAGATGGGGTAGCATAGAATGCTCAGGTTCCACGTCCTCTACATTAACCTCAACTCCTTCATGTAACATCTACCTCTAAAGATCCATCACACTTGCAACCTCGCATTTTCTAGAAATATCCCTTTCATGTGCTTCACTATACTTGAGTCATCTCTCCTCCCTTTCTTTCTCCGTCATAATATCTATCATCTTCCTCCACCCTAGCTTCCTCACCCAACACTTTCGACACTCAATGCAGTTTAGTCGACGATTGGAAATGCCTCTAAACTCAAGGTAACAATCAAGATATTCATTTCTAGAGGGATAACACATAGAAATGATCCTCCCGGCTCTTGTAGAAACTCAAATCAGCAACTTACGACAATAATATGTAGAAATAGAGTACTTTAGAGTGTAGCTAGCTAGTACTCATTTCCACCAATAATCCACACCATGAGTCCACATCGGATCTACGTCTTGCAAAGATATGGTAGTCTTCTTGGGTCTATACATGTGATCTATAATATCAATTTGATCTAGACGCATATGCCGAGAGCCATTCATACGGTTGTCTTGGGAAGAAAAAAAAAGTTTCATACAAATCATGGTAGAGCTTCTCTTCTACACATCTACGTGCATCAAACTTAGGTACATTGCTGAATCTCTAAGAAAATTCATCCTTCGTGCTCTTGAACCATGATTCAACAATTTCCAAGGTTAAACGCTCTCTCATCACTCATTACAAAGATCATGATGTATGTCATTTCCCACTACAACTTCAAAAGAGGTCCTAGAAATAGAACCAAGATGTAGTCATTTTTACACCCACCAAAGAACAAGGGAATCCCATGTGCACCGACCTATCACCTAGCGGGCACTGGGTGCTCACTCGAGGCACGTGTGGGCACTGAGTTTCTATTTTATGTGAGTTAAGTGGGAAATTATCATCAATGATCCAAAATTAAAGGAAGTGATTGGAAATGAGACATGAAAGCATCATAGAGCTCAAAACATCTTCTATATTAGTGCAGTCATTTTAGACAAAAATTACTTAATAGATTAAGAACTGAATCAAAACAGAAAGGGAAATGTGTAAGGATTCAGACTCATTCCATAAACATGCATAAAATAGAACCATGAAGATATGTAAATGCACCAGAATCATTACTGATCATATTCATATAAATTGGTAACCTCATTACATTCATTAGATTCATTATAGAGCATCGTAGAAAGGCAGACCAAAGTCATGCATCATAACTGGATCCATATCCTTTAGCTCTCAAAAAGAAATTTAAACCTCCAAGCCCTTGGTACATCCATCTCCTATGTTTTATCTACCCAACCCAAATAGAGTTCCTTGTGGCATTTCTATAGAGCTCCACTCTCTATTAATCTCTCCTCCACATTCCCTCTTTTTTTCCCTCCTTCCCTTCTCTTCCATGGGCGTTTGTATATATAGCCATCCTGAAGTGCCAACTCATCCTTTTGCGGCCTCGATCCTAGGCGTCGGGTGTCCGAATGTGGTCCTCCATGGGAGAATGCTCCTCCATTCCTTAGCTCCCCAATTTTTACCATGATGTATTCTATAAACTTCTATTGCAGGCATATTCCTTCCTAGGCCAACCTATCACCATGCTGGCACCTTATCCACTCCGCATGCATAGTCGGGTCATGGTTTTCTCAAGCTTCCCACCCGATACGCCAAATATGGCTAAGTCCCAAGACCTTGTCTTCTGGTGTGCAACAAAGCCCTTCTAAAACCCTCCTAGAACCTTACCTTGTGTGCCTTCTCCTTCCATGCCCATCCTTCAACCTAGGTGTTACACGCCCATGTCCCTTTGTTTACATAGCCAATACTTTAGGGGCCCCACAATGCACTCTATTTTTGACGTTCAAATAGTTAAAGGAAATCTCTTAGTAGATTCATCTTACGCACTATACCGATCCTAGGAGATTTAGGGAACATATGTCCTCCATACTATCCTTCGGATCATGCGGGGATGTATTGGAATAGGGCACACCTAGGAAAGTATGATTTTGAGACTTAGTCATTTTGGTTGCATGAGCTAAACATAGATGTTGAGTGCGGGGGACACATCAACATAAAGACTTGGCGGTTGAGAAAATTCTATTTTGGATAAGTGGGAGATCAAGTGACATGCATAGTTTTGTGCTATTAATAAGATTAGATCTGCAATTAATATTATTAGATAGTCTATTATTAGTAGGATTACATAATTTTGTAGTCATCTTGTATTAGTGCATGGCTATTCTTAGCATGCAACATATTTTGAGGATGTATACGCGAAGTGAAGGAAAGTCCCCACTTCTATATATATGTATTATCTATATAGATTTGTAGTACCATGATTTTAATAGAGTTATGTTGCTGGTTTATGAGCGTGCATGACTTATGGTGACTATGTTATGTATGTATTCATCTTCTGTGTTTATAGTAATTAATATAATGGATATTTGTGGTTGGATATTGGTTGTTAACATATCTCGTGACTTGTTCTTGTATAAGTTATTATTACATATGGTTATGATCTAGATCTGTTTATAGTTATTACTACATTGTTATTATGGATCTAGAATATATCTATGTATGTGCTCATCATGCTAACTCCTTGAAAAATATTCCATAAAAGAGGGACTTGGTACCCTTGCGATCAACGAGTGAGTGCTCGGGTTTTTTTGGTGATGTGCCAACGCGCCTTGGGCTGTTTGGTAAAATAGTAGACTTCAATTTTATCCTAGTGCATGTGGGATAAAGGATAAAGGAGAATTAGAAAGGATAAGATTGATTAGAGGAATTAACAAGTGATTAACAACTCATGGGAGTTGGAGATGATTTAATTAATCAACTAGGATTAATTAATAGGCTAGAATAAGCTTAGAAAGCTATTTAGAGATGATTTAGAGGGAAATAGGTAGGATTTAGATGATTTGAGAGGGGGATTTAACCAATAAGAGGGTTTATTGATTAAATACAAGGTTAAAAAGACTTAATTAACTAATAATAGTTAATTATTCAATTGAAAGAGGATTATAACTAACAAAGTGTCATTAATTGGCATCCAAAGTGGGGTAAAGGCTAGTTAATTAATGAAGTGTCGTTAATTAACCAAAATGGAGGGAAACATTAGTTAATTAGTGGAAAATCACCAATTATAATGGAAATGACAGGAAAGAGGGTAATGAGTGCAATCTTAGTATTAAAACTATGTAATTAGACTTTTAGTGTTTATAATACCCTATGTTTCACATTGTGCAAATTACATGATGATAATAGGTTAGATCTAGATTTTTGTTGAGTATGCAACATATGTGTGATGGAATAGAGAGAAATCCCCCCTATGTAATTTATGTACATAAATTCAACCCTTATACCTTGTATGGATGTGTTAGATGTATGTTTTGTAGTGCTCTTGTGTTTTGTTGCAAGCTTAGGTTGTGATAGATAATGCTTATAGTGCTTAACCTCTTATTTGAAATAAGTAACTAAGTATATATATGATTCTCTTGTTTGAATTTTGTAATTGAAAACTGAAAGGCCAACCCAAAGTGTTAAAATGTGCCTAAGAAGTGAAAAGGACATAAAAGAGTAAGAATAAGAAAGAGAGGGACATGAACATCTCGGATAGTTTTTTTCTAACTGGTGCTAGTGTGTGAGGCCATTAGAAGGTAAATATATCAAGTTTTTAAGTGTTTTAAGATGAAAAAATCTAATAAAGTGTAGGAGATAAAGTAAACAAAAGGTCGAAAGGATTTTTCAACCACCGGTTTTCTTTGTTAGGAATCATGTATAAATTAGTATGTTTTATGACCTAGAAATGTACATGTTGGTTCTCAAACTTGCACCCATTGCTTAGATCAGGATGAACTAAGTTGTTTGAGTCAACAATGGCACTATATCCAAGTGTGGGGCCTTGCGCATTTGAGACACACCTCCGGAAAGGCCAAATCCTCTACTTATTTCTACTAGTACTGCTACTCCTAATGCTAGAAATGGAAATCTAAGGTTATAATGGCAAGGGACTAGGGTAGGAGGATAACATAAATGTAAAAATAAACTAATGAATGTGATAAGACTAGAAAAAGTTGGGTGAAAAATATTTGTTTTGAGTGAAAAAAGGAGAAAAAAATGAAGGGAGGCTAGGCACATGTAGAAAAAAAAACTAGTATACATTCACATGATCAGTTTATGAGAAAAAAAAAAATGGAGCTGTAAGAAATTTAAAATGACACGTAAATAACACAATGTAAAAGGGAGGAAAGAAATAAGAATACAAACACGTTAAGGTAGATAATAGCCACAAAATTATGCTTCTATTACTTCCAAAATGCATAGTCGATTACAATGGCATATGAGGTGACATCTACATGTGAGATCCATATCTAGAGGTCTCAGAACTAAGAAAAAAGATCGATAACCCTTAGAAAATGCTAGAAGATCCAAAATGTCTAAACCTTTACAATGAGCCAAGATCTTACATTTATAGATGAATCGATGAAAGAAAAGAGGAGAAGGAGGGAAAATACAATTTGAAAACTCAACCACCAACAATGAATTCTGAAAAATCCACCTATAATCTATCAAATGTGCATCTCCAAGTTTTTATGGTATGCAAGATAAGGAAGGAGGAAAAATCCATATCAAATTATGTGGTTGAAGCAATCGGTCTACTCATTAATGGCATGATAGATGTTTTCCAGATTCTCACCTACCTAATCCTGCTAAAATTTGACTTTTAATGGCCTAGAATGTAGCCCATGTTAGTATATTCCCAATAAGTCTAGGTGCGTGTAGATCTAAGAACTGAAGAAGAAGTTATGACTATGTGAGAAGATCCGCATTGCAAATTAGACATGCAAGACACTTGGCACACATTGATTGACTAAGATATTGGCTAATTGTACAATTTCTTTATCATTTTCTACCATATGTCACTCATTGCTTCATTTTCTAGATTCGGTGCTTTGTTGGCATGCTTTGATTGGTTACATGTAGAACATTCAATGTCTGAAAAATGCCACATGGCACAAAAGGGCACAGAAGGAGATGCAAAGGCATGCACATGGGAGATCAAAATGTGAGAGGAATAAAGAGGAAGGGAGTGTGTAAAGATGATACATGCAGGGAAAGGGAGAAATGTGTGAGGAAGAAATGTATGGTTAAGGCATAATTATTATAAAAATAATGTTGGGTGGAAAGGAAGAAGGGAATGTGAGGAAGCCAAGGAATTAGATTATTTTGGAAAGCAAGTCTAGGGCATGCATGCGGGATGCATGCAATGCTTTGGAAGAAGGTGAATGTGTAGAGGGTACGTGTGAGGGGAAAATGGAACAAAGAGGAAAAGGAAAAGAAGAGGTGAAGGAAAGGTGGAGTGGGTAAGGGGTGTGTGAGCATTCTATAGCCAAGGAATGTGCCTAAGGAGAAAATGAGGTTAAAAACCTATAGTATAGAACCCTCAAAGCCTAAATGCAAATATAAGTTGTCTAAATAACTAGGGGAGTTATTTGGATAACAATTTTGGTGAATTTTGGGATGACTCCTACTAATAAATGAAGGAGATCAATTGCTTAGAGCATCCATTGGGCATGGAGTATGCTATGTGATCATGAAATTATTATTTGGAACCTTGAAGAATTTCTCCTTGAATTCACTTGATGAAACATTTATGAAACCTATTTTGAATCCTGAAAAATAATCGAAAATGTTTGGAAGATAATTGGTATCCTCAAAGTAACAAAATAGCGTGCTTAAGAACCACACGAAAGGAAATAACTATGCATAAACAAAACAATGTTTGCATGATGCACTTGGAGGAATTGAAACTACTCTAATATATACAATGATGAAGAAGAAAATCAATGGAAGGATTTAATATGGATCCCATTGACTAGGATTTATAGTATTCCTCCATCAAGATGAGTTAACTCGAAAGAGTTAGCCTCCTTACATGATCTAATGATATACAGCCACTCCAAAGTGCATCAAAATTTGAATGACACCCTAGTTTGGCTCTGTTAGCATCCCATTTTAAGACTTAGTCCCAAAATTTTAAATCTTGAGGCCTAAATTTTATGTCAAACCACTTATTTGTTGATTTCTGACATTGTTCTAGCTTAATCATGAACACATTCCTTGATTCTTCAAGTTTAACTAGATATGCCATTCTAATTTCTCTCCGATATGTGCCCTCACACTATAACTACTAGGAAAGATATAATGAAGGTAACTTAAAAGATAATGGGATTTTATCTTCCCTACCATAAACTAACTTATAGGGTGATGTACCTATTACCTTCTTCATCATGATTCTTTCTTCCTAGAGTGCACATGAAACCTTTGTATGCCACTACTTTTGGCTAATATTCATTTTCCACTTCATGATTCTAATTAGGTTCTTGTTTGTTGACTCTACTAGACCATTTCCTTGAGGGTAATAGTTGAATAAGTCTTCACTTATTTGCCTAGTTTAAGTGCCCAACAAAAATATCAGCACCAAGGAAATATTTTGCATTATCAAAGATAATGGTTTGAGGAACACCAAACATTGTTATAATTCCTTCGAGAAAGTCAAGGATGATTGACTTGGTTGATTCCCTAAGTGTGACAACTTCTGTCCATTTGGTGAATAAATCGTAGTTGTTAGCACCCATTTATGGCCAACGGTTGAATAAGGATTGATCAAGCCTATGAATTCAAGACCCCATTATGTAAAGGCTAATCCACTTGGATTGTTCGTAGGGGAAACACTACTAGTTTCTTCTTTCCTAAAATAAAGTGCATTCTTTTCATTTCATGACCCACTTGTGCACATCTCGAAACACGGAAGGCCAAAATAATCCTACCATTATGATCTTCATTACTGTAGTCTTGGCAAAAAAATGTGCACCAGAGAATCCATCGTGAAATTCTACTAACAATTTTTCAATCTACGTGCCATCAACACATCTCAATAGTATGCCATTAAGATTCCTCTTAAAGAGAAGACCATCAATTAGAATATATGGAATATATTGCATCCTTAGATGTATTCTTTTTTCTTTGTTCGATGAAGGGGTATATGCCCCTCGGAAATGAATGTGATCATTTCCTTCATCTATTCACATGCAACATAGAATTCATTCTATTTGAGTTCTACATGAGGGAGATATTCATCTAGAAAAATGAAATCTCAAGTTCATCCCGTGCATCCTCGAAAAAGTTGTTTGTAGAGTGCACTACCTCTAACCAGCTTCATGACTTTGATAGTCACATCATACTCCATGATTTTGGTCACCCATCATGCTCTCTTCTTGCTGATCTATGCTCCCATGATGAATTCTCTCACACTTGCGTGTGAAACTAACACCTTGATGTGGTTTGTGGAGAGAATGATCTTGAACTTCTTGAGTGTGTGCATGATGGTGAATACCTATTTTTCCATGTGACTATATTTCAACTCATAATCCTTCAATGTTTGACTTGAAAGAAACCCACTGGCTTCTCTAGCACTGTTTATTTTCTTATGTCAAGACAACATCACCACTTGTATCACCGCCATAAGCATAAAGAATGAAATCCTTTGAGTAATCCAGGTTGATGAGTGTTGGAACACAAGAAATTTCTTGCTTAAACTTGTTAAATCTCTCCTTTCCTTCTGTTTTCCACTTGCAGGATGTCTCCTTTCTTGAGCATGAGGGTGATGGGTCTTACCACTCCTAAAAATTTCAAAAAGTCCTAAAAAGTTGATTTTATCATGGAAGGACTCAAAGGATTTTTGTGTGTTAGTAGAGAAAGAGATAGGATGTTTGAAATATGCTTAGGATTAATTATGATGCCATCCTTTGAAACCACATCACCCAAAATATTTCCCTACACCACAACAAAATTACACTTCTTGGGGTTAAGGGATGCCCCAAAATTTCTACATCTCTCAAATACTTTTTCCAAAGGGTGCACCATGTGATCTGCACTCTACTTTGAGAAAATAGTTATGTCATTAAGGTAAACCAAGATGAACTCATTGATGTATCCTCTAAAGGAAATATCCATGGCACAATGAAATTTTGCACTGCATTTGATAGATTGAAGGGAATATTTTGATAAGCATATGTTCCCCACTTAGTTTTAAACATCATTTTTTATTGATCCTCTTCCTTAACTCAAATCGATTAAAACCACAATATCCATCCAAAGCATTGAGAACCTCAATTGTCACCATAGTCTACAAAATCTTCTCCATAGAAGGGAAGGGGAAATGATGCTTCAAATATTCTTTATTTAAATATTTGAAATCGATGTAGTGTAGGATTTCACCATTCTTCTTGCACATAAGAATAAGATTCGTGACCTAGGTAGAGTACTTGATTAGAAAAATTATTTTCACCTTAATGTGTTTAGACAACTCTTTCCTCATGAGGGCTCGATTTTTGGATTGATGGCATCTGATTTTATCTGGTGGGCTCGATGCAAGGATCAAGGTCAATGGAGTGTTGAGAAACACTTGAGTCAAATGCTTTGAGGTCTTCATACTCACAATAGAAGATATCACCGTATTTCGACAAAGAGAGATGAAGGCATTATTTTCATCATGTGGTAAGATTTACTGAGAAACAAATATTTCCTATGTGTAATAGTCACTGGAGTATAGTCTTCTTGCATTACATGCATACTCTATTCTTCACCCTTAAACTCATCATTAGGGCTAAAATTTTTCTCTAGGGTGAACAAGCCTTTACGAAACTTGTTTTTCTTGAGTTGTATCACTTGGTCACCATAGCTATCATGCAAGTCAGATTGCATGCTTGATGAGAACTCAATTTCATTATGTATGAACTAGACAATCTATGCATCACTATAAAACACTTTCCAGCTGATTTTGTTGTCCAGAATAGATGGTCTAATTACCATCTTGACATGCTACATTTTTCTTTCACAAAGTCCTTTGTAGGAGATAACTATGAGCTAAGCGCAACTATATGATCAACTTCTTTGTTCATCTTGTGTGGCACCACCTACAGATTTAGAGCATCAAATCTCTCAAGGAGGTCCCAAAATCTATGTTTATAAGCTTTGAGAAGCTTAATCCTTATTGCAAACATTTGTTGGTGACCTAGTGGATAACCAGTTCTGTGTCCCCAAATATCTGTAACTCCTTTTTTTTTTTTTTTTTCACAATAAAAAGACCATGCACCAATGCCTCATATTTTTCTATGTTGTTGGAGTATGGGAACTACAACTTATGTGTGAAGAAGAACTTATCATCCTTGGGAGAAATGAGAACAACACCTACGCCCATGCCATTTCTACTTTGAGATCCATCAAAGTATAACTTCCATACACCCGCACTTTCTTCATTTTTTTGAAGCACACGTGGAAACACAACTTCTTCTTCAAGGATGCATTAGATACCAAGCCCAATTTCAAAATATTTGAGCTCTTCAGCATATGGATAAAATTTTTGGTGCCTCTCCTTCTACTCATCTAACACTAAATCAGGAAGAGGATAAGGGTCATGTTGTTCTTTAGAAACTAAACTTTTTCTTCTTGGATTAAGAAATTGGCTTGGAGATGGGATATGTCATATGACTCTACATGATAGGAAAATATTGGCTCAACTTGTATGGTAAACTAGGTACCATACCTTGTCTTGAGTAACATATGGGACCAATCAGAAGACAAATAACCACCCACTTTTATAGTAAAATCTCTAGATAGGAAAAGAGAAAACAAAGGGGAAAGATCAATGATTGACACATCTTGAGTTATTGTGAGACTTGGACATGCATGGAGGGTCAACTCAAGATCCTTTATGACTCCTAAAGTGGTAATAGTTGAACCATCAAGTTGTAGGACTCCTTTTGTCAAGGGGTTGTACTTAAGACCTAGGACATCAACAATTTTCTTAGGCATGACGGAAGTACTAACACCTAAGTCAATCATACAATTATGGATGAGATGTTTGCCTATGATCAAGGACATATAGAATGGTGGGGTTTTGATGACCTCACTTACTTGTTTCTCGTCTCCTTCCCGAATATGTTGATAGCAACATGAGGTTTGTGAACAGTTGGATCAACGTGCGGAAGTTGGGACAGAGCTTCATGCAATGGGTCGCATTGAGATGGAATGCTTAGGGCATCCCACATTGTGACATTTATATTTATCTTCTTCATATAATCCACAACGTTAATGGAAGACCCACTAAATTATATATTTAGGGCACATTAACATCTCTCCATAATTTTTCAAGCACGGATGTAGGGGCCTTAGGTAGTACAAAGTATTAACTAACCAAGGGAGGGTGCACGCTTCTTTAGAAGGAGAATTTATCAGAACCTTACACATAATAATTGTGTATATTTACTATTGGATGCCTTGGATGCATAATTTTTCTTTTTAGGATCGACGTGTTATGAGAAATGAGACTTGTGCACTGACTCGAGCATTCTATTCTTATACCTTGTGTTGTCAACAACCTAGGTGCATGGTCTATTTGTATCATCTGTAACTTTGTTGATTGCACAAAATTCCTCGGTGCCAAAGAATATCAAGTTAGATTCAGAAGGGGCTTCTATATTCTCTTGATTTTCAGAATTTCTTGTGCTAGTGAAAGGCTCACAATTAGAATAATTATGGATCATATAAGCCTTGTGCGGGCACAACATTGGGATAGTGATATTGACTATGAGGCATGTTTCAAGGAAAACACCATTTAGACTCTTGAGCCATTTTATTCTAAAGTGGAACTAGTGCTTGACTTGTGCTAGGTGTTGGAAGAGGTTGTGATGGAGGAACAACTTATAAGGGAAGATGCGCAGTAACATGACATCTATCATTTTGGTAGTTTTTCCCATATCTCTAGTTTCCATACTTGATTCCTCCAGGGCTGATTGTTTTGATTATGTGCATGATTAGAATTATTTCTGAAGGCTTGTGTGTGCTACTTTTCTAAAGATATAACTTTATTAGATAAGTTCCTAATCAGGGCCTTCATCTCTTCATCTTCATTTAGTTGCATAGGAGAGTATGATGTGGATGAAATAAGTTACACACTCTACACCGATTAGGGGCAACAAAAAGATAGGGTCTTTGGAGACATCTCTCGGAAATAAGGGCATGGGCAGCCTAGGCACTAAATTGCCCACTGGATGAGATTATTCTCTTCCCTTATGGAAATGTTGTATGTATTAGGTAAATTTATTCCTCCCACATATTGAATCATGATTGAATCACCAATATTCAAATCCATTAGATATTATAGGAAAGCATGCTAGGATGTAGGCCTTACCACTTGAGAAATTTTTTTCCAAGTCTTCTGGAATCGATGTTAAAATCAGTCATCTTATTTTTGGATGCCCTTTTTGTTGTAGTTAGTTGTTCCACCAAAGATAGGTGATCTGATTTATTTTCAAAATAATTACATAGAGATGTTCCAAGCTCATCCCAGGTAGCAATAGATGTAGGTCTCAGGCCATGGTACCATTGGAGTGCTTTGCCTTTGAATGAAGCTACAAATAGTCTGACTACTACATCATCATGCATAATTAGATAGCCATAGAATACATTTTCTACATCCTGGATGTGTTTAACAAAGGTGACTTAATTCTCTCTCGTGAAGTATGAAATGGTCTTGAGCACATCTGCCGACATATCTTGTTGTGCATTAAGGTTGAGATGACTTCAACTAGTGAATCTGAAAAATACTCTCAAAGGGGAGGTGAATGTAAAGCCATGGCAGGATGCACATGTCCACTCTGAGGAGAAGTGGAATGTGTGTGGTGCACTAGAGATGGTGATGTGTGCGTAGGTATTCTACTACATACTATCCTCAGAGATAGCTAGATGTAATCAAAATATTCTTCATCCGAAACACTTTATGCAGTATGAACTCTTCTCATAAAAGGTGCTCAGGACTGCTGAAAACATAAGATCTAGAAATGTTGGGAGTTACCATATGTGTTGAAACAATCCCCCAAAGGCTAGAAATCACTAGGTCACACACCATAACTTAGCAATGTTAAAATTTGAGCTTTCAATGCTGATCCCATCGGGTGTGCCGTAGAAATTATTGGTTCTTAAACTTGCACCATTCTTAGATTAGGATTAATTGAGTTGTTTGAGTCAACAATGGGACTATATCCAAGTGTGGGACCTTACGTGCTTGAGACATACCTTCGTAAAGGATGGTTCCTCTACCTATTTCTATTTCTATTGCTATTCCTAATGCTAAAAATAGAAATATAAGCTAATAATTACAAGGGACAAGGGATAGGAGGATAACATAAATGGAAAACTAAACTAAGGAGGGTGATAGCACCAAAAAAAGTGGGGTGAACACTATTTTTTTTGAGTGAAAACAAAGAGAAAACATGAAGGGAGGATAGGCACATGTAACACAAACCAAGATACATTCACATGATCGATTTCATGAGACACAACAAGAAAATGGAGCTACAAAAGATTTAAAATGACACAACAAACACATAATGTAAAAGGGAGGAAAGAAAGAAGAATACAAACATGTTAAGGTAGATTATAGCCACAAAATGATGCTCATATTACTTCCAAAAATTCACAGTTTATTACAATGGTGTATGATGTTGACATCTACATGTGAGATCCATATCTAAAGGTCTGCAACTCAAAATACAAAGATGGAGAACCCTTAGCAAATGATAGAAGATCCAAAATTTCTAACCCTTTACAATGAGCTAAGCTCTTAAATTTATAGATGAATTGATGAAATAAAAGAGGAGGAAAAATATGATTTGAAAACTCAACCACCAATAATGAATTCCTGCAAATTCTCTTGAAATCTATCAAATGCACATCTCCAAGTTTGTATCACGTGTAGGAGAAGGAAGGATGCAAGATCCATATCAAATCAGTGATTAGATCAATTAGGTATACTCATTAATGGCATGATAGAAATTTTATAGCTTTTCACCTACTAATCACGTTGAAATTTGAATTTTAATGGCCTAGAATGTAGCCCATGTCAGCATTTTCCAACAAGGCCATGTGTGCAAGGATCCATGCTCTAGAGCGAAGTTATGACTGTCAGAAGATCCACACTACAAATTGGACACACAAGACACATGACACACACTAATTGATTAAGAGATCAGCTAATTATACAAGTTCTTTGTCATTTTATAGAATGTGTCACTCATTGGTTCATTTTCTAGATTTGGCACCCTATTGGCGTAATTGTATTGGTTACGTGTAGCACACTCAATGTCTGATAGATGCCACATGGAACAAAATGACATAAAAGGAGGTGCAAAGGCATACACGTGGGAGGAAAAAAAAGGAAGGGTGCGTGAAGAGATGACTCGTGTGAGGAGTGGAGAAATACCTAAGGAAGAAACATATGGTTAAGGCACAATTATTATAAAAATAATGTGCGGAAGAAAGGAAGAAGGGTGCATGAGGAAGACAAGGACTTAGATGATTTTGGAAAGAAATTATAGGGCATGCACATAGGATGCATGCACTGTTGGGAAGAAGGCGAATGCACAAAGGGTGTGTGTGAGGGGAAAATGGAACAAAGGGGAAAAGAAAAAGAAGAGGTGAAGGAAAGGAGGAGCACACAAGGGTGTGAAAGGGTTCTCTAGCCAAGGAATGTGCCTAAGGAGAAAATGAAGTTCACAACCTACAACATAGAACCTTCATATCCTAAATGTGAATACAAGTTATTCAATTAACTAGGGTATTTATTTAGATAAAAGTACCCAAGTGCATATATTTTTGTCTATATCATATTATATTTTTTTAAATCAAGTAAAAATTGAATGAATTTGTAATAGGTGGTTACGCTAATGTATTGTTGTGTTAACATAACTTTTTGATTATAAAGAAACTTTACCTTGTTGTAATCGATTTGTGATACTATGTTTTTATCATTGTTTGTTACTTGGGTTGAGTATGTAGTTGTTATTATGTCCCAAATATGATATGATTGTATTTATAATGTGACATACGTAGCCACGTTTGTGATGAAGCCAAAAGTGTGATAACATTAGTCCCCTATTTAAATCACATTAAATTCATTAGAACTTTAGTGAAATATGAAACTAGTAAATAAGTGATGAATTATTGGTGCATCATAAATATGCGAAAGGAAGTTTTGTTTTACTTAATGTTAAACTTGTTACATGATTATCATACCATAATCCTATGAATGCATGATAATACGACATTATGGAATCCGCATGAGCATAAATACATACGTTCATAGGGGTTGTTTTCCCTTGTGGTTATGTTATTTGGAAACATGGATTTAAAATTAGAATAGATGGTTATTTTTTGTCTTTGATTATAAAATCAAAACATTGCTTTACATGTTGGTATGGATTTCCTCTTGATGAAGATTTTTATTATGGAATTGGTATACAAGATAGTTGTTATGAAGGATGAAAAATCTTATTTTTGAAAAATCTATGATATAGTGGCAATAGCATAAATGACAACTTTGGCCAAAGTAATGTATCTATTTATATGCATTATCAGTTCACTTATCCTTATTATGTACTAGTAAGGAATCATATGATGGTATTGGTTGTCGTGATCTTATGATGGCATGTATTTTTAGAATTTGGGTATATTACAGATGGTTATTAGAATACCATTAATTTTTGATAGTTGAATTTATATATATTCCTTTCTCATGAAGGTTCGGGAACCTCTTTCTTATGGTAGGTGTGCGGGAACCAAAAACTTCTATGGTTGGAGGAAAAACACTCCAATGACTCTCTCCCTATAAACAATTGCACAAATGTGATATACATGTACACAAGAACTTATGGAAAGAATGAGTTGATAGTATATTACTTGTACTAAAACATATGGTCATATTATTGTACTTGGCTAGGGAAAATCTTGTTGTCTCATGTATTTGATATAGAATATGAAGTAAATCTGATATTAATCATTGTATTATGAAATGATTTTTGATCATACTTTTGTACAAAAATTGTGGGAAGAAATGTATAAAGTTTAAATGACATTTAATTGATCAAATCTTGTTTGACATTTGGAAATATGGTAATGAAAGGATGTTTTAAACCTTGGATTATTTAGAGGTATTGCTGTAATATTTAATTATATTTTATTAGTGTATGATATTTATTTTTCTTGTATTTGTTTATTTACTAGAATATTTCTTGCACTCATGAGATATGCTTTCTTAGATGTACCAGTTGTGTGTGAGTTAGCTTAACAATTGTGTCAATTTAGCTTACTAGTTGTGTGGAGTGAACTCTACTTCCACTATCGAGTTAGTGAGAGTTACTTATCACTTATCTGGGAGGAGGTTACACATTCACCTCCTATATGTACATGACTTTCATTAGTATATTCCATGGAGCATTGAGTTGATTTAGAGCCATTCTTGCCTTGTGAGTTTTGATCATATTGAATCTTATTTTTAGTTATTTTGATTTACGTAAGTGCTCATTTATTTATTTTTCATCAAAGATCCAAAATTCCAATATGGTATCGAAGAATTTTGGTGATACATTTACCATTTCTGAGTTATTTTTAGTTTTTGAATACTTCATTTGTGGAAATAATAGTTAATGTACACATAGATTTATCTCCGTCTTTGTTAGAATGGTTGTGAGCTTGGGTGTTTGTAGATTGATAATTTGAGGATTTATAAATTTTGGGGTTTTCGGCATCTTTTCTCAGTAATTCCATCTTTCTCTTACCTCCTTGAAACTCATTCAGGCCTATATTGGGTGTTTTTTCAAATGTTTGAGGCATTTTTACAAGGATGAGGAATTTTTGGCTTGTTAAGGGTATTTTTGTTGATTGAAGTGTTTCATACATGTGGTAGCACCTTGCATGAAGAATCAAAGTTTGAAGGGGAGTTTTCATCTGTGATGGATGTTTCCACCTCTATGAGTGGCGTTTTATATCTTTATCATGTATTGAAATGCATTTTTAGACCTAGGAAGGGTGTTTTTATACCCATGGAGTGTTGAAATTCATTTTTACACATGTAGCAGCATTTTTCTAACTCCGGGCCACCCCATAGATGCTTTGGAGCATGCCTAAAAACGACCATGTAACATTAAAAATCAAGCCGCCATGCCTTCTTGGCATCTCCAAGTCCAAAAATGACCTCCTTGGCATCATATTGCTGTCATAAGTAGTGCCATGCACCTCATGACAACAACAAGAAGAAAACATATAATGTTTTTAGGTTTTATTAACCCTAAATCAGCTATACACCTTTTTCCTTTGGTGGAGGCCTCCACTAATAAGGTGAACAAGTTGCTCTTATTTTCCAACTTGGATTTTAAATTGTCCAAAATTTAGTATTATTCACTTTTTGGATGCAAGTTATTTTGTTGGAAAATACATTAAGGGAGAATTAAATGGTTTTTAAACTTGTATCTTCACCTAACAAAGATGAAGGGTGATTTCTAGGTTAGTAGAGGCCAATTCCCCCTCACAAACTAAACCATTGCATTCTTCATTCCATCCTGTTTCCAACAAGTATACACACAACCCCCTTTCCTCTAATTTACGACATTTTTAAAATTAGTTTGTAAAATCCTAATTAAATAAGCCATTACTTATAGTAAATTGTATTTGATATAAATTTTGAGGGGTATCTCAGATTTGAGCACTATTCTGGTTAAAAGTGCATGTTTTCTCATACTCTACATGATGTATTCATTTATTTTTGTAAACAAACTGCTTTATAAAGTGCAACATTTCTGGGGGGTTCTTGCAAAACACATCGGGGACTTGTACTTTTCACACTAAGTTATAAAGTGCCATCTGGGATAATTTTGGGGGTTTATCTATATTATGGAGTTTCACCATTATGTTTTTATGCTTGACTCTAGGATTTTTTTGTCTTGGAAGGTAGACATTATCCAACATTGCATTATGCATGGTTTATTACCCTACCTCCATGGTCTCATTCCCTAGCCTAATGATCCTTGTAGACACCAAATTTGTGTCTTATGACCCCCGTGACCCGCATCTCATTTCGACCTAACCTCATCACCTAAACATTACAAAATTATTTATTAATTACCTTATAATTAATAAATCCACATCGCCATACCTACCACCTCATTTTGCCACCTCATCATGACCTAGTCCTAACCCTAAACTAACCTAATTAAGACCTATAACTTGGTCTACATCCACACCCATGACTAATGACTCCTTACTCGCACCCAAAACCGACCTTGTAGTAACTTGACCAAGCCCGCAACTAATCCCTCGGGAGAAAAGGAGGGAAAGTTGGCTATTTTACTAAAAATAGCCCACTTTGACTGACCGATACTGGTTCTACTCAACCGCCGTCTTCACATAACCGCCACAAATGACCTCCCCTAACCAGAAACAAAAGTCAAAGGATTTTGGATTAATCGGGATCATCAGAAGTGATCGAGAGAATCCAGATTTTACTTGGCCGAGCAGAGACAAGTGAAGAAACAAGAAGAGTTTGCAGAGAAGGACATCAAGCCCAAGACTGCAACTGAGTAACCAGAGCCCTGTGACACTCATCGATCATCGGGAGGGAAGATAGCTCATCTCCTGAGTGTCAGGTCATCCTACCTGAGTTCTGCCTTTGTCATCATAGTTCTTGGACCTGCATTCTCATCAATAACCAGTAAGTAGTATCTTGTATGTCCTCTTTAATAACATTTCTTAGACTTTTGAATCACAGCCGTCATAAGTCTATTCCTAGATCTACTACCCAGCAACACACTACATCTAACTATCATTCCTCTACCCTCTCATCACCCCGTTACCTAATCCCACTCATTTACCAGCCTTATAAACAACACAACCACCCTACAACCGACCCTCACCAAAAGTCCCTAAAACATAGCCCCTACCGATATCGGTTAACAGCAACCGGTATCGGTTACTGTGACTCAAAACCAAAAACCAGCCTTTCCCCCTACTTGTTTCAACGAGGCAATTAAATTGTTATTTTACAATCATTTGTGTTAATTCATATTAGCAGGGGAACTGACCACCTTTGAAAGGAAGTTTAATATTTCCTTGACCCAAGGTAGTTCAAATCATTTATTGTCTAATCAAAATCTAGTGGTCTTGTATTCTTATTTGCAGTAGTCCTTCTAAGACAAAAAGGAGTTCTTCACAATCAACTGATCCCTCTCTTCAGATGTACGCGCACACCCTCTCGACATTTAACAGGTATTCCTCCTAACCCTAACCCTTACATTGCTTTCTCAAAGGAATAAAAGGATAGAAGCAACGCTATTCCCAAAAGCTGAAACATTCCGTGCAAAACAAGCCTCTACAGAAGTATGAGTGGTTTAACTGTAATGATGAGGTATATGGGATTCTTGATCTTACTATTTCTAGGGATATATTACATTTATTCAAGCAAATGAGTTCCATTTCACTACCCAGGACCATTACCCGATAACTACATGGTCACTTTATTTAACCATCTAAGAGTGACGCTTCCCTAGACCACTCTAGTGCCTTCATAGATTCTCTCCCTTCTCACATCCCTTTCATTTTTGATTTTTCTTATTCACCTATTGCTACCCATGATTCCCATGTTGACCATTTGCCACAGGATATTGCTATTGAGAAAACTCTTCCTATTTTTTCCTCCACATATCTCATTATCATCCATGTTCATGCTTCCATTCACTCTCTGCTACAATTTTCTATTAGATAACCTTACTCGATACAGATGTGACCATTTTGTCCGTGCTCCATTGCATATTTATTGCTTAGTTGACGACACTCCACATACACTAGTTGCTACCTTTAAGTATAATGTTTCTTCATCTTGGACTTCAAGTAGCTCTTCATAGTAGTCTTCTCCTCCTACTTCATGTTGTGATGTTAATACATTCTTGTCGACATTTCTCTCATTGAGAAATCCCATTGGGACATGTATATTCCTAACTGAGTGATCTATTTACAAATTCTACTTGTAATGCATGATAGGAATATTCTTCGATTGAGCCATCACACATTCTAGAGGACCCATTCATCTCTCTCATTGGGAGTTCCCACCTTGAAACATTTGTCACTTCCACTATTTCAGATATGTTTCATGATCCACCTCTTCTTGCGGATCCTTTGTGAGGGTTTTTGGCCCCCAATCATCTTATCTCTTTGATATGTATACTAAAATGGCATTACCATTGTCTTTTGTGAACATGTTTTCTAGACCTATGCCACCTTTTTAGTTATAGAATAGATGTAGAGATCAAATTACTGCAAGCATCTTATTTCTTCGTGGGAGTGGGACAACTTTTAGTGCTCCTTTTTGTCCTTCCCAAGGGAAATAACATTGTTTGGTGTAGATAGATTCTCTTCAGCCTTTATGTAGGGGACCAAATCATTAAAAATCTTCTTTGGGGACATCTTGTCCTCACTTATATCTCTCTACTTTGGGGGATGATTATTGCGTGGGTACCTTATCGGGATGAGTTATTCTTTGGGACCCACTACTTCTTCTATAGTCTTCTTGAGTTATTTTTTTGTCTCTCTTTTGGGAGGGAGTTTTTTCCCACTGGGTTTTCTCCTTTTCTCTACTTTATGAGATATTTTCATTATATGTGGGTACCTCATTAGGCCTTGTTATCAAGACCCACTTTCCAATTTCACTACCCACCTTAGTTGTGCTTATGGGGGTGTTAATGTAGGATATTTATTTTCCTTGAATTTATTTATTTACTTGGATCTTTCCTACATTTGTGGGATATTCTTGCTTAGGTGTAACAATTGTCTCTAGTTAGGTTACCAGTTGTGTCAAGTTATCTTACTAGTTGTGTGTATTCAACTCTACTTCCACTATCGCTAATTAGTGAGAGTTACTTACCACCGATATAGGATGTGGTTACACATTCACCTCCTATATGTACATGACTTGCATTAGTCTATTCCATGGAGCATTTTGAGCATTGAGTTGATTTGGAGCCATTCTTGCCTTGTGAGTTTTGATTATATTGCATATTTTTGTTAGTTATTTTTATTTCTGCAATTTATTTTGCATTCATTTGTAATTAGAGATCCGAAACTCTAATATATGCATATTTATTTCTAAGTTACGTAATAAGATTTGAACTATATATATATATATATATATATATATATATATATCCACTTTATCTTGTGTTAATGAACGATCATTACATTTTGGTATCGAGTGACCTTTAATTAGATTCTTTACAATCATACATTGTAAGTTCACTATGATAATAGATTACCTAATTCCAACAATTATAATGGCTCACACAAGAATACATGTTGATCCAATATCTATTGATGCTACTAGAGACCAACAAGACAAATTAGATCAAATAATGAATTCCCTCCATGAGACATGGGATCACATCACCGCCTTAAAGAAAAAGGTTCAGGAAGAACCTAAGGAGGAAAGGAAAGGTGGTGAGGACCAATATGGTTTTGAGAATGAAGAAGAATATGAAGAATAAATATCAAGAGCAAAGAAGGATTAGATGGCTATAGATATTTCAAGGGATATAAAGAGGATTAGTCCTCCTAAAGTTTATGGAACCGCCTAGGAGATGGTACGAGTCTTGGCTTAGTGAGATTGATAAGTAATTCAAGATAAGGGATTTTTCTATGTAAACAAAGGAATTGTGTGGAGATTCTCAATTATCTAGAGAAACTTCATCAAGGTAGGATAGTAAGAAGATGAAGCCCATTCTTATTTCAAAATTGTTTCTAAAGAGAAATACATTTTTATCTGTACTCCTTGTTATTCCATAGGCACTAGGACTACTTCACATTCTTCTATTTCTATTAAAACTCTTGATGATGCTATTATCAATTATATGCTTGGTATTTATTGTGATACTATAGATAAAAATCATGATGAAAATGTACATGTGTATGATGTTATTTTTCATACTAGTCAGGATGATTATAAAGTTGTATCTCATACTTCTTCCATTTTTGAAAATGCTTCTAATGATTGTAAAGATACATCTCATGATAGTTCTTCTCCTACTTCATTATATGTTGATGATACGCTTGATGAAATACTTTCATGTGAAAATTTTGTATGATAATCTTGATGATATTTCGAGCATGAACATGTTAGTAATGATTCTACTTCTCTTAAGACTACTGAATGTGAATTTTCCACTCCACTTTCATCTACTTCTAAGGTTACTTCTAATGGTATGCATGATGATTCTTCCATTCCTACTAGCTCACCTATTATGCTTTCTTCTGATATTTCATGTTCATCTCCACCTATTTCTTCTTCCTCTCTCAATGACACTCATGTTGATTCTTCTATTCATCCTACTATACATCCTCTTATTTCTTCTACATCTACATCTAGTGTGCCCATAACATCTTCATCTTCTGCTTCTTCTTCTCACATTCCTATGATCACTCATAATGGAAAGATTCAACCTCTCAATGTGCCTCTTACATATTTTATGATTCCTCCACATGAAATTTTATCACTCATGCATGTTGTTGGTTAGTTGCAATCTCAATTTCAATCTCTCACTCTTGAAAGAAAAGCCTACTATGCTTCTATCAATAATAATTCTCTTCATGGAAATCATATTCTAAATAAAATTCACAATTCAAAATTTCCTAAGGATTTCATCATGCCTACATTTTCATGTTTTGATGAAACTAGCAATCCATATCTACATCTTAAGCATTACCATCTAGCTATGGATTCTTATTCAAATGATCGATTATTGTTAAAATCCTTCCGTCATAGTCTTGTTGATGAAGCTCTTCAATGGTACACTCATTTACCTTTTGGATCCATTATTACATTTTGTGAAATGGAAGATGTTTTTCTTCAATACTTTATACTCAATAATGGTCCTCACATCACACATGATCGTTTACCTAGCTTGCATCAAGGTAAAATATAATCTATTCAGGACTACATCTTATGCTTTTAATTCTTGCATGTATCAACTAGTATTTTAGCCTATTTATCTGGAAAAGCAATACATATTTTATCATGGATTGATTCCTAATCTAAAACAACAATTTTAATATGATACATGTGAATAATTTACACTCTTATGCTATAAGGTTATTGGTCTAGAACAAATCTAATTGCTACACATTTTATAGATCCTCCTTTTAATTTTGCATTATCTTCTAGTTCTTCTCCACTTCCATCTATCAAGCGTCCTCTAAGGTATCCATCTCCTCCACCTCATAAGCATGTTCCAACTCCTCCATCGATACACATCCTCCATCTCCACAACCACGTCTCTCTCCACCCAAATATTCACCATATCCTACTTAGGATCCATTGAAACTTGCAATCTTCTAGGCCTCATGATATTCTCGTGTGTTTTACTTGATAAGCACTTAAGTCACTTGCCTTCTAATCAACATCATCCTTTGCATTCTTTGCATCACCAACATGATCGTCCTTATTGTGTAGTTATCACCACATTAATGGTTATTAGGACAATGCATGTTGTGCCCTTAATGAAAAATTACAAAATTACAAGATAAGTGTGTCATTTCCATGGGCTCTCGATCTCGTGAGAAGTTTATTTCTCTAATTATGTGTAAGTGTGTTGTTACTCAAGTTCATTTATCTCCTCCTCCTCCTTCTTATTAGTCCACCACCTAAGGTCATCATTCATGCAAAACCTCCACCTCACTCATATACCTTTGCCTCATCTCATCCCTTGTACAATACGCTTACTTCACATTGGATTCATAAGCCATCATAATATGTGCTTCCTAATTCTGTTCCATCTCATTATACATTTGATTTGGATTATACAATCATGTTGCATCCGCTTCACATTCTTTGACCACTCCACCTTCCTCTATATCTTTGGTAGGTGTTTTTCTCACCCCACTTCCCAATGATGTACTCATGTTCTTATGATTCTTACATGACTGTTGAGGGATCTATTACAATAAGAACCCCACTCCATCATTATGCTACACACTTCATTGATATATCTATCTAGCGTACACTACAAAATCCTTTTGTCATGACGTACTCTTATTCTATGGTTCATTCTTGATTTCAAAGGGTTCTTAGATTATTTAACCTCATTACACATACATTAGGCGCACCAATCTTCTTCCCCCTCTCCATCGTACTTACATGTGACTACATACACTTTTATAATCATCTCACCACATTACTCTTTCACATCATTCATTTTATACATACATTTATTACCATCTATCAGTATTCACACATAAAATATAAATTTTGATCACTTATCTATATATGTCCTAATCAACATCATTATCCATTTTTCAGTATAATCATTTACATAATACAAATCAAACAACCACATATGAAAAAAAATCATCACAAAACATATCACAACTCAATATACATACCCACACACACACACACATATCGACAAATATCATATTTACAAAAGTAAAATCGTTTGGGGAAAGCCCCAATACATCACAATATATGTCATACATCATCATCATTGTCACTATATACAACTATGGGAGCTCTAAAAATAGATGCTTCACTACTCAATCTATGCCAATATTCATGGCCCATAGATCTCTCCATCTATCTATGTAATAACTATAACTTGACTAACTTCTCTACAAACCGGCACTATAGCTCTACATACTTTGTGAACACATCCTACACTAGGGATCCTCCACTTGTAGCCTCCTGTTTCTCACGAAATGTTTCCGTTCTTGGAATAGAGTTGCTTCTATCCTTTCATTCTCTTGAGAAGCAGGATAAGGGTTAGGGCTAGGAGGAATACTGTTGAGTGTTTTTAGGGTGTGCGCGTCTTTTGTAGAGAGAGAGATCAGATTGATTGCGAAGAACTCCTTTTTGTGCAAAGGACTACTTGCAAGTAAGAATACAAGTCCACTCAGATTCTAATTAGACAATAAATGAGGAACTGCCCTTAGGCCTGGGAAATATTGGACTTCCTTTCCTTGAAGGTGGGCAGGTTCCTTGCTAATACAAATTAACACAAATTATAACAAAGAAGTTATTACAAAATTACAATTTAATTACCTTGTTAAAACAATAGAAAAAGGCTGATCTTGGTTTTGAATTACAAGGTGACCGATGCTGTCAATGTCACCGTCTGCAATAACCGATATCGGTAGAGTACGATGATTTAGGGGCTTTTAGTGAAGGTTGGCTATAAGGTGGCTATGGTGTTTATTAGGCTAGTAAATGATTGGGGATAGGTAATGGGGTGATGGAGAAGATTGAGACAGTATGGGGCTGTTCTTGGGGGCAATGTAAGGGTAGAGGAGGTACAATTAGATGTAGGGTGTTACCGGGTAGTGGATCTGGGAGTAGACTTATAATTACTGTGATTCAGAAGTCCAAGAAATGTTATTAAAAGAATGTACAAGACAGTACTTACTAGTTCCTGATGAAGATACAGGTCCAAAGACTGTGATAACGAAGGCAGGGCTCAGGTAGGATGATCGGACAATCAAAGATGAGCTATCTTCTCTCCCAATGCTTGGATGAGTGTCACTGGCTCACAGTTACTCGGTTGCGGTCTTCGACTTGATGTCCTTCTCTGCAAAATCCTTTCTTTCCTTCACTTGTCTCTGCTTTCCAAGTGAATTCCAGATCCTTTCTTTTTGGTTGGGGAGGTCATTTACAGAGAATCAATGGCGATTACATAACCGATGGCGGTCGAGTAGGAACCAATGTCGGTTAGTTAGTCAAAGTGGGCTATTTTTAGTAAAATAGCCACCTTCCCCTCCTTTTCTTCCGAGGGATTAGTTGTGGGCTTGGTCAAGTCATTATTAGGTTGGTTTTGGTGCGGGTGAGGAGTAATTAGTCATGGGTGTGGATGTAGACCAAGTTATAGGTCTTAATTAGGTTAGTTTAGGATTAGGGCTAGGTCATGATGAGGTAAAGCGGGTTTAGAGATGTGGATTTATTAATTATAAGGTAATTAATAAATAATTGTGTAAGGTTTAGGTGATGAGGTTAGGTTGCGAAATGAGATGTGGGGCACAGGGGGTCGTAAGACACAAATTTGGTGTCTACACCTCCCTAACCCACTAAGTCTCCACCAAAGTGCCTCTTCTTTCTCACTCAAAAATATGATAAATGTAGCTTCCTCTTTTACCACTAGATCGTAAAGGTGGGCATGCTCTCTTGCAATGACATCTACTCACTCTAACATCCTACCTCATCATGAGCACATTATTAGGTACATTTTATGTCAATGTGTAGATATATGTTTCAATAATAAATGAGAAATAACCATCACCTGGATCCATATATCGACACATTAGTTACTACACACGATGATCAAAATTAAAAAACTAAGTGACAATAAAAAATAAAAATTCTCACACTTCTCTATCATGGGTACTATACCATCACCATCATGGGCAAGTTTCTACCCTCTACTCATCTAACTGGTGGTGCACCTACCAGATCTACAAAAACTAGAAACAATAACACCCATTAGTGTACTTCCCACCATGAACTATAGGCCTCAATACATCTCATGTCATCGAATGTATCTACTCTATAGCCACATCTACCTCATCCTCATTGAGGGGTACTAGTTGTGCTCCCATAGGTCCTAGTCTTGCTCTCAGACTCCTCGCCTTCTCTCATCACTTACACCCATACACAGATTTTTTGGCACATCCTAAGACATGTTGAACTAATGTGATACATACTCAGCCTAAAATATATCAGTCACTCCAGGAAATCAATCCTCCAACCACATAGTATGAACAATACATCGTATCTATACCCCATCCTCAAGTCATCCTCCATAGGCTGGGTATGGCCTCCAAATAATGGCCCCTAGCCCCATACAATCTAACATATATCTATAGGTAGTAGTATCCAATATCCTACTATGTGTCCCTATTCATATCAATGTAAATATCTCATTCCTAGCCTAATCGGTCTATGGCACATTAAGTGGTCTTAGTATCGTAATGTGCTCATAAGCCCATACATGTAATAATGTGGTGGCTCCAAGTCCACCCCCATGGTCCTCCTACGTGAACCTATATAAGTCTTTATACAAATGTGTCCAATACACATTGCACCCATGCATACCTCATACCATTATCCTCTATAAATTGAAAAATATCATGCATCTTATACAAGATACCCATACCTCCACCCTCCACTTCCACCGACAAGGAAATAAAAACTATAATGAACTTATGTAACCATAGAACACCTAGTCTCGATGGAATCCAAGATAATGTGGGTCTCAATATGTACCCATGTCCTTGTAAAATACCATCTATATTCTCTCATCTTCCTCTATGAACCCTCTACAGACATCACCTAGAATCTCTCACTAATAATAGGAAATAACAATATGTGATGTACATCCTTATAGGGTCATGATCATCTCCCGATAAGAAACAAAAATTACAAGCTTTTGCGCAAAGCACCTCTCACACAATGTAGTAATCATAGGAATGTTATGGGGTTATCTCCCATAATATCACTTTGTGCCACTATCTGGAATGGTCTATTATATCCCAATCTATGTAAGATATGTCTAATCCCAACATCATACACAAGTGTTGGACTCCACATAACTCTCTCAATGAATATCCCTCTACACAACACAAAACACCAAAACAAAACATGACATTAACACCTCATATGTACATCAAAGTAACTACTAAGAACATCAAAAAGAATCAATTTTCACATTCATCACATTCTAGGGTCAAAACAACCTCCTAGGTCACAAATGCCTAGGAGCGGGAAGTGGGTGCCCAAGAGCAAGCCACCAATGCCTAGATCTAGGCACTAGCATCCTAAGGGATGTTATCACCTTGTTTGCTCTTGCCCGGTTAGAAATGCATAGAAATTCAAAAAAACAAATTTAGAAAAAATTCATAAAAATGAGATCATTTCTACACATTTTAAAAAAATAATCATACTTACCATCTCATCAGTCATCCATACAGCCACGACCTCCGCCACCATCTTGAATCAACTTGATCTTGCTGATCTAATTTAAGTAGTTTTCCTAAGCTCAAAGCTCAAAGTAACACTCACTCAAGGTTCAAATGAAGTCATTATTCACCTTTTACTATTACTATTTATAACAAGTTTTAATTTCTCACTTATCTATAGTTATTATTTGCGCATATTCTTCCAACTAATACACACACACATTTTCACTCATATCTTGAGTTGCACTACTCCATTTTATTTCCCTTTTGTGCCATTCGGTTCAAAATTTCTATTACTATCATATTTTACACCTTCCACAATGCTATATTCCAATATGAGACATATCTAATTTAATATATACACTATTTTGTGACATCTAGTACACTTCACTTTACTCAACATCACATCATTACACATGTACTTTTGACTCAATGTTCATTCTTACTACCACTCCCCTTTTAACGAAAGAGGTGTATACAATCGAGATCACCCTATGATCCCCTCACACTACTACATGATCATTATAAATTTATAATTCTTCATTATCAAATAGTTTCTCATACATCATGTGATATTTTATATCTCCATCTATCGGATTCCCCTAGTGACCTTATATGGGGAAAATAAGAGAAAAATATCTCCTGAGTAATCTATCATATATAATCAATCTGAAAAGATTTTCTACTACTCATATCAAATTAATCAATTGACACAACATAACATATTTTACTACTCCTCCCAAATGACCTAACTTGGGAGTTACATTGCTACTTTCCCAAATGACCTAACATGGGAAACTACTCTATGCTCTATTGCTTCAAGATGACCTAAAATGGAAGCAATCTAGCATCATATAAATCGTGACACCCTTGGAGTGGGGGAAATGAGACATCACTTCATTTCCTATACTACTCCTATATGGGTTATTCTCATTGGATTGAAATGGATCAAAATGAACAAAATTTGGTCTTTTTCCATCTGTAGTAGCTAGACCTTTTTGAGGATGTAGTCATAGTTAGAGGGTAAAACTAGACCTCTCTCCTTAACACTCTTCCTCTAGTGGTAAAAATACCAATTCATCCAGTTCTTCATACATACAAAATTGGGTTGGGAATTGATCACTTCGTATTGGTGAGAAAATGTTTTGGGTGGAGAAATATGTGGATTTCTTGCCAATGCCTTGGGAATCAAAGTCCCTCTACTTAAATAGTGCATATTCTATATTTTCATGCAAAAATAAAGTGATTTTTATTCGTGGTGGCCTTGTGGCTAGGGATCCAACAGGGGCACTCCACTGACCCTATGGAAAAGCTAGAAATATCTTTCTAGAGAGGAATTTATCAAGAGAGTGGGAAGGGAGTGAGAATAAGAGGTAGGAGAAACTAAGGTTGTAGGTAGAATTTCAGAACCCTACATACACTAGTTATAAAAATTCACACATGCCTTTTTGAGAAGAAATAAACATGTTTTTGAACTACTGGCTAGAGAAAACCATACGTACAAAGACATACACATTCAAATGCCTTGGAAATCATAAAATTCTTCCTTTATTAGATTACAAAATCACAATTGTACATAGTGAGGAATTAAGAAAATGTGAGGTGGAGAAAATAGAATAAAATAAACTATCTCTTTGTTCCTTTGCAAGAATTACTCTCTCATGAGTTTACAAATTGACAACTAGCTAAGAATAAGCCCAAATGAGGGGCTAATTACAATTTATAAAGAAGAGATGACTTTTCATCTTTGCCAATGACACTTTGTATACCTTTTTTGACTTTAGACTCTTGATATTCCTAAGAAAATATTAAGTCCCTTTTATATAATCAAGGTGACTTAATTTACATTATGTTTCTAAAGTTTTTTTTAATAACTTAAAGGCATATCAAAAAGTGAAAACCCCAATGAAGAATTAGAACATTTGAAGAGAGAGAAATTTTGGGGGAGGAAGAGAGGAGAGAGAGAAGGAAGAAGAAGGGGGAAAATGATGTTGATGACGAAAGATCCGCCTCCGATGAAGTCCATATCTCCTTCCAAATGAATCGATGGAATGTCCCAATGTGATGATCTTTGAATCCCTAAACTATTTGTACCTCGAGAATATCCTTTGGATGGTTCAAGGACACCTTGGGTTAAGTGTTCAAAACACTTGTTAAATGAATTCACTGATGACCATGAACACTGACTCAAAAAATCCTTTCTAAAGAGATAGGAGCTCAAAACCAATCCTGTCAAGTTGAATGAATTGTTTCACCGATGATTACAACTTCCACCCTACACATGATATACTTATGACCCAAACCATGTAGTGAGTGTCAAAAGACATTATCAGGGTCTCTTGAGATGAGCTTTGAAAGATCTATGAGAGATGCCAAAGATGCTCCTTGTGACAATGTTATGACCTACTAGTGAAGATGGTATATTGAGGAGATAGGAAATGAATCCTGGTGAGGGAAATATTTGGTAACAATGATAATTCCCATTCTGTAAACTTGAATCCCATCATCTCTTGACACTTACTATATTTAGAGAGAAAAACTTTAAGTTTTTAGTAAGTGTGAGAACTCATCTTCTTGGACCCTTGCATGATTGGTATTCTTTGTCCTCTATTGCCAACATTTATCCTTGAATGTGACTTACTATTGATAGTAAGTTCTAAAATGGGAGATTTACTATCTTTAGTAAGTGATGAACTTTACCTTTCTCAACTATCTTGATGAGGTTGACTTCCTTAGTTATTCCTATGTACACTTCCTTCATTTTGACCACTCTCTGGAATGAATTTCTATTTTTAGTAGGTTCTGATGAGACAACTTGCTATTTTTAGTAAGTGTAAAAGTCATCTTTTTCAAACCTCAATCAGCTATGGGCATCTTGAATTCCTTCTCACTATGTTCCTCTCACATTTTGAGTCAACTTGCTATTTATAACAAGTGCTTGTGGAACCACTTACTATTTTTAGTAAGTGTTAATTATGGGTCGGGATGACCTTTTCAATGTTTTTCACCTATTATACTTCCTCTCTATATTTGTTGTGTTCTTCACATCTTCTTCATATGGTGAATTACCCAAAATAATTGTCTCCCGTGTAGGAAGGCTTTTTATTTTTATTAAGTATGATTATGGTGATTAGATCATGATGGGAAAAATATTTATGATATGGTTTTTTCCCAATATCAACCTTATGAAATTTTAGATCTACTCGATCGTTGATTTGTGAGATTTTAAAATTTCAAAATTTTCACCTAGAAGTGGCTGCGGGGACGACAACCATAAATGTAGATAAAAATTTACAGGTCTGGTTTTTAGATCTAATTGTGATGAAATTAACTCCATTGTGATATGTTTTTCATTTGGAGTCCATGTGCAAGTTTTTAGCTCGATCCGACTGTCAGATTGGTGGGAAATCCGATGAATGAGAGCTAGGGCACCAAAATAAGTTTTTTTATAAAAACTAATATGGATCATCATTTAGCCCTCCATATATTTCATCTTGAATCCTTAAAAAAGGAGGTCTGAAATTTTTTCATCTCAATGCATGCTTTGGATTGTGAGGTATGAGGATTTCTCCATTTTCATCATGAGGGTTTTTCGGATAAAAATATTCATTTTCTCTCCATTCTTCATCATGTTGATTTGATTATATTTTGAGATATCTATGTTTTCAGTGTGAGGGATCCATTTTGGATCTGGTTGAGTGCAGCAATGGAGGTTGGGAGGTCTGGAAAAAAATTTCGAGTTCCAACAGGGTATGGAGGTGTGGGGGATGAACTGGAATGGAGAAATGGCTAAGTCCTAACAAATATTCATCCAGGGAGAGAAAGAATAGGGGATGGGAACATTTTTTATGTCCCATATGTACCTTTTCTAAAGGCACTAAAGGGATACAAAACTCCCCTTTGCACCTAGTTGTGACACTTGGTGAAGTTTGGTTGGATGTGTGTTTGAGTGAGGGGGCTTGAGAGAAGCACCTGGGAGATGAGTTTTAAGTGTATGGGGAACCAAAAGGCCTAAGTGGGGTTGGAGGAATTTTTGTGTCCTTTATGTAAATTTTATAAAGGGATGAAAGGGACATCAATTTCAACTTTTTACCTGTTACGACACTTGGTGATCATCCATGTAGGGAGAGGGAAGGCTCCAACTTAGCTCTTGGGGGCTTAACTGGAAAAAAGAGGTCACATTAGTGTTTTGGGGGATAAAAATGGCTGGGTGAATTTTTTTGTCCCTTATTTCCCTTTGATAAATGGATTAAAGGGACTTGAAATCCCACCAAGACTCCTGGTGCTGACACATGTCCACTTGAAAAATGACTAACTGTGAGAACTCTTACCTTGGGCCCAACTTGCAACAACGATATGTCAAGCTCTGAATGAGTTTCAAGGTGAAATTTTATATGAAATTTATTTGAAACCACAAAATGAGTTGAATTATGATAGTTACAAGATTTAATTATGAATACATCACCTCCAAATTAACACTTATTTCTCGGGACCACCAGTTGCACTCTAGAAGGATGAGTTTCCTAAGGAAGTGCATGATGTTTCATGATGTCTCATTTTTTCCACCATTTTAGTAATGATAAATAATTTCCATAGGTAATTTTTTGGGATATTTAATATTAATGAAGATCCAAAAATATTTTCTTGAAGTTTAGGTACTTTGTAGTGTTTGCTCCTTTAGGCCCAAAAACCCACTTTTGCTGAATTGGCTCCAAAACCTCTGGATCTTTCAAAAATCTTGAAAAACAATTTCATGGATTATTGGAAATTCAATTCATCTCCATGTTGAATTTTTATCCTCTGTTCTTCTCCAAGGGTTTGCAATTATCCCGAGAAGGCAAAGGTAGCCCTTCCCAAAATTGCTCAAAAGTTGGCATTCTTTGAAAGCTCCTAAAATCACCTAGGGGGACTAACTTTGCTTTCCTAAATCACCTAGGGGATTGGATGGACATAAAATTGAGGAAAATTACATAGAATGAGTAAGGATTGGTGTTAATAATGGGTAGACTTGGGGTGTCTTGGAAAGGAAAAACTTGAAATTTTTGACACGGGGTATTATTGTCTGCTTTCTTCTAAATTTTTACCTCTGCAAAAACCTAGGATAACAACTCCATACCACTGTCAACAAATAATTTAAAATATGAAAATATCTCAAAACCAAAACTTAAATTTATCTAAGTGCTCCTTACAAAGGTTTTCCATCTCTATTTATTCTAGATGGATCGAGATGTTGATCCATGGTTCGCCATGTTATATGCTCTCATATTATGCACGTATTTCGCAACCATGCTTCTATAGACTTCTCACATGTATGTTCCTTACTACTTTAAGTTCATTCAAATAACATAAGGGGGGATACAAATAAAAAATCACGCACATACTACTATTCTACTATACTACCAAGTATGTTATTTTATATGTGGATCTTGCATAAGAAAATTACTCATGGGTGACACACTACATAGTTCATCTTCTTACTTTGAGTGTCTTTATTATTTTTATCTTTCACCTCTCTCACTTCCACACCCATTATTACGTAGTTCAAATGGATCCTTTTCTGTAAGTATTCTCACATTTTTCATCAGTCATCTCAGGAACTAAAGCCTAGGATTGGACACAAGTACATGGGTGCTCCTATCCTCCCTGGGCACTCCTTCCCTCTTTTGTTTTTTTCACACATTTTTAACATTTATGGTAATCCTTTTTTTTTTTCTTAATCCTATCCTGATGTCCTAATCAGCATGTTATATCACTAGTGTAAAAATTCAAGCAAGAGATCCCTCTATAAACATAACATTCATACCATTATAATGGGGGCACTTTTTATCAAGGGATATCTATCTACATATAAAAGGAAAACATCTTGGGATTATTATTCTAAATAAAGACTACATAGGAAGGGGAAGTTCATTTTTCCATCAAAAATTTCCATTTTATCCAGCTATAGTCCATTACCTTGGCATCACCGGTGCAAGGGCAATCTAGAGCACTATTACACACAAAAGAACATAAAACTACATGGGGTCTAATAAGTAGTGTAATGCTCAGTCATAAGTTCACTTTGTTGAAAACCGAGTATAGACCTACCTCATATTTTGAATCTTTATCTTATAGGATTTTATGTATTTTGGGGGTTTTACAGGATATTATTTGTGTTATATATTTACAGTGTACCTTGGTGATCTAAGTGTGACATATAGGAGATAATCACCAAACAAGTGAAAACCCTAGCAAAACTAAAGAAATCAAGTTCTAATATTTTCTATAGACTCTAACATTCTCTTTCTCCCCACACACCCTCATCCCTTCCTAGGTGCCCATGTCTTATCCATTCTGTGAGTTACATAAATTTTATCTAGCATTCCTAGTACTCAGTATAACATTTTCAATCAGTCTGTCAGACTAAACATATTTTGGGATAAGAAAAATATGAGATAAGTATATTACCTTTCACAGTTTCTTACATAGTTACATTTATAAAAGATTGAAATCATTTATACCTTGTTTTATATCATTGTAACAGTTTCTAAAATCATATTTTAATAAAATATACATATTTTATTGAATCATGTAGCTACTATATCCTAGGAACAATTTAAGGGGATGTTTTTGACAATGGTGGTTGCCAAAACTATTTTATGACCAAAAGATGACATATTTTAAAGTTTTTCCTTAGGGAGAGATGTTAGTGACTAAATTTTGGGAGAATTTCATGCATATTCTCAATTATGTACCCTAGTACCAGAAGGATGAGAAATTCAAAAATTCAAAATTCATTCTTAGACTAAATCCCACCATTTCTCGGAGAAGTAGATGTGCATGGACCCGCCACTATAGATGCAATGTTTGAAAAGGTAATCAAATAGGAATAGAAGATGCAAGAGGTTTCTAATTTATAGGAAGAAAATAATAAAAATTATCTCTCATCTACACCCCATTTACACACCAAGCCTTGGTGGAAAAAGGATAATAAGAAGGGAAAACCAATTACCAAAAGGTTCTAGGAAAATAATCTAGACAATAATTCCAATATAGGGAATGCAAATTATGGCTTGAAGGAAATGAAAATAGAATAAAATCACTGAGTGGTGGATGATTTGGTTGTGGAGGTGGCCATTATGTCAATAATTGTCTAAGGAAAACATAGGGAAATTTTCAATAATGAAGAACCCTTTCGATTAGAGAGAGGTTTTCCAATAGAGGATAAATGTAATGGTGAATAAATTCTAAGCATAACATAATTCTACAACAATATAAGCTTCAAGTATGTTATTTGATTTTCGATAAGTGATGATCCCTCCTAAATCCTATGTAAACCCCTATTTTGTCATGTCATCATTTTGCACTAAGTATGATATTATCATTTTGTAATTGATAGTTTATTATATTTTAAAAGGAAGTTTTGTGTATAACATTGTTATTTTCATCTTGTGTATGCTTCTTCAAAAATATGTTAAATGGATCCTTATGTATATTACTAATGTGTTTAAAGATAATATCTTAAAACATCACAAGAATCAACTATAGACAAGTGTAGGACTCACCCATGAGTTAGCATAGGACTCACCCAAACACTAATTCTAGACTTGATAAGAATGAAGAGCTCGTGTAAAGGAGGTAAATGACTTAGATGAAAAGAAAAAAAGTTGATATAGATAACACACAAGTTGACACAATGAGAGGGGCATGAGATATGAGATACCATCTCATCCATCATGTAGATTATGAGGACCATGCAAGCTCGACTTAACACTAGTTGATTGAAGAAGTGGAATAGACAAATAAAAAAATCATAGAATTATAATCATCATGATTATAGGGATAAAATACATGATTTTGACATATATTGGAGCTGATTAATTATCTCAACTAAGAATCAACTAAGGGTGTCATCTATAGTTAACAATATGAATCTGATTTAAATGTGGCACACATTATTCCTTCCATAGTTGTAACTACTTAAGCAATTAGTTATTGTCATAGATATCTCTTAGTTAAGTAGTTGTAATTATTGCAAATAATCAGTCCTCTTCTAGAGTGACTAGGAATTCTCTAGATATAAAAGAGCATCTGTAGTAAGATTAAAAAATTAATCATTGATTGTTGTAAAAGAAATTATTCTATTCAATAAAATGACTTATTCAAGGATAACTTGAATTGTTTGATTTACAACCTTAAACCAGATCGATGGGAAGTAGAAGGTTCCACTCCTCCTCAAATCTAAGGGAATGTATCTTGTTTATCTCATCTATGTTATTTAATATTGATTTAATTTACCAAATTTTGATTGTTTTTAGTACTTTCAATTCTAAGTTCAGTAATCCTCTATTTTATTAATATGCTTCATTTCTTAATAGAATTTAACATAGTATTTTATTGAGTTCATTAGAAAATAAGTATTGAACATGGTTTGAACAATTTATTTTGTTGCAAATATCCATGGACACCACCCCTGGAATGATAATCAAGAGATAACTATAATGTGAGTACCAACGACACTTATCACTTTTTGGCGCCCTTGCGGGAATCTTGGTGGTGAAAGTTAACTTGTGGTAATTAGTATTATGTTAATTAATCCAAAGTCATTTATTCATCAAACATAGGGACATATACTTTGAACACTTTCAGTGCTCTATACATAGTTACAAGTGTTCAAGAGATATAACTAAAGGATTTTTGTCACAATAAGTGGAAAACATAGTGCTAGAACTAAACTAGATTACAGATAAAAGTAGATACTATGGCTAATGAATAAAATAGGTAAAAATGAATCATAAGTAAAGAAATGAAATGTTGCAACTCTAATCTACTCATGCATAAAAATTAAAACAACAAAGAAAAAGGAAAGGGGTTTAGTGAACCACAAGTGGGCCCTGCCTTGGGTGTTATCCCTTCCTAAGGCTTGTGTCTACAGAAAAATGATAGAACTCATATTTTTATTCATCAACATGAAGATTACAGAATATAACTTACAAAAATTTCCTTATTATCAATCTCTATATTCTACAATCGTATCATTCTCTTTATATTCAATAGAGATGTGAGGAGACTTGTTCAACTAGTAGTTACATTTTTATTAGTACCAGATCATTCCCAAGAAATCCATGGATTCCTATGCATGTAATTAGAACTGAAGAGAAGTGTTATAATACATCAACATAACTAATTGTTCATTTAAACAACCAGTTTTGAAATTAGATCAACTAGTTCTAAGTTATAGTTGCAGAGAATAATTAGGCATTGATGTGAGATCCAATTTTGTTGACATCACTACTTCTTTACTAGCGGTATAAACTTAGATGATGCATTCTCATTGATCATATTTACCATAATCATGACTATTTATATGTGCATATTTTCCTTTGGCTATAGGTTCCTTGTTGTGGACAAGTCCCAATTGTTGCATGTCAGTTGCTGCGGACGAGTCCCCTTTGATTTATGGTAGAGTTTCTTTGGCTGCATGTTAGTGAAAATACATAACTCCTTACAACAAGTAAAACATTCAGATGAATAACTCAATAACCATTCATTGCATCAAAGAGATTAAAATGCACATTCAAAATCCATGAAATAAAGTAACTTAGTAATAACTATATTAATTAATATATAAGTGCCATAAACTTAAGTTTAGGTGGGAATGTCTTGACAGGATGACCAAAATAACAAGGTACAAGGGTATACAAACATGAAAAACTATAACAGATGAGAAAATCAATACAATATTAAAACATTAGTAATGGGTATCATCACACCCCCAATCTCTTGAATGACCTCATTCAAGATTTTCTTATTTACCCTTTTTCTATTTTTTTCTTGTTTATCCTTTTCCTTCTTAGGGGTATAGTTGGATGATGCTACGAGAGCTGTCTGAAATCAGTTGGCATAGATATTCCCTCTGGCTTAGTAAATAAGTAACCAACACTCTTCTTGTAATGCTCCATTATGCTTTCTTGTACTTCTTTGTTGAGTTCTCTTTCCCCAGACCAATGAGGGATTGGATGATGGAAAATAGCTAGATAGTGATGAGTACATTATTTGTCTTATTAATATCATTCATATGATTGATAATTTTTCATTTAAACATGGTTTTCTAATGCATGGGGATGCTTTGTATAGGTATATCTTAATGAGTTTAATGCATTTCCTTGCTTTTTCTCATGCAACATGATTAACCATATAAATTCCTAATAACTGCCTTCATGATAGAAATGTGGTGATGTGTGTAGAAAAAAATGAAATTTATTAACAATGCAATTAAGCAGCCCTATGTTTGGATTTGGAGTGTAGAAGTTGAAGACTTTTTCCATCTATCGGCCTATAACTATGGGTCTTGTTTCTAGCAATCCTATAGGAATTTATGAGTCTTAATCAATACTATTAGTGGAAGACATTAGTGCCAATAATTTGGGCGTATTTTATAACCACCCATGTCTATATAAAGACACCTCCTTCAAGAAAAAAATATTGTAGTTGGTAATATTTATAATTTTTGATCTAACTTGTTGCATTTAGTACTTTTCCTTTCTGCACTAAATATGTCATGGAACTTGTTTGAATTAATATAAGGAGATATCATTTTGATAATCTTGAGCTATTAAGATTTCCTTTGTCCTAAGGAAGATCGCAGGGACCAATTGACCGAGGAGACAAGATACTATTTACATTTACGTACACATATGGTTTTTTGATAAGTCATAATCACTCAGTTCCTTTACTGTAATTTCTATTTCAGTGTGTTTCATGAATTTTCTATTAAAGTGTGTTTGTTTTCCTTATTGAAATTTCTATTCAGAATTTGTGTTTCCTCTTATGAAAATTCTAGTTAGCGTGTGCTTTTAATTTTACTGTAAGTTTTAATTATGAGTGTGCAATTTCAATTCTATTCTTTCAATTATGCATGCACATTTCCATTTGAGTTAGAAGTACAACTTTCAGAATTCATTTTATCATAGTAACTTAATTCTATAGATTTACATTGAGTTTCCATAGATTAGTAGAAAATTCAAAAATATCTAACAAAAACCCCAATAAAAGACCCAATAGTATAACTGGATACATAGGGTTCCATTACATATATCCTAGGACACAACCTTGGTTTGATAATGACACTAGTAGATTAATCTATTAGTTAAATGATTTGAAGAATACATCGACCCATAATTTTTGGCACCATTTTCGGGGACATTATAAGCACAACATGCCATTTTATTCACTTTATATGCTATGGGTGTCTATGGATTTCATCTATGTAATCGAGTAGAAGTCCTTAGGCCTTGCTTACATAACAACCTTGATGCATAGGCCATCGATGATCAAGGGAGATTTATACCACGTAACATCCAATAAATATCTCCAAACAAACTACACGTAGAGAACACTAAGAGTGACATTGAATCCAATCCAACACCCGAAAATCCCTTATAAAAATTCTACATCATCCTATTTATAACTAGAACAACATTGAGAAATGAGAGACAACAAGAATAATGATAACCCTTGGGTAGAACGTTTACTTATCCCATTGTCTTCGATGAAGATGAGGATGCACATATGAAAGCTATCTCCCCATCCATCCTCCCTATATTCTCGAGGCATGTCTGCGAGAAGAATCTGATTAGTTCTTGTTTGAATTCAAAGTTCTTTGCCAAACATATGCCAAACATATGACTAGACTCTGTGGGAAGAAATAATCAAACAATAAAACTCTTTCCTTCCACTCTCAAAGACTCTTTCTCCATGAGATGGTTTATGGTATTTTCCTCTAAATCCATTCATTCTTGGGAGGCCAAAATTAGCATAAACCTTTTTTCGCACGAATGGATAAATATCAAGACTATTGAGAGGAAGGGATAGGAAATAATATTTCTTCTAGATAAAGCAAAAAGAAGATGAAAATCTAGAGTATTATTTGATAGATTTCTCTTTCTCCTTCAAGGTGAGTGGTTATGAGTTAACATGCAAAAATTACTAAGATAGTTTTCCTTAAAGTAATTCATGAGGAAACAAAATATTCCCTCCATCTTATAAATGATTGGGGATAGGTAATGGGGGTGATGGAAGGAGGAGGAGGTGATGTGCACAAAATTAGTATAGAACAAATCACTAATAACTATGTTGAAGTTACTCTAGAACACGAGGAGGTATGTGAAAAACTAGTAAAAAATCCAAGCTTTCCTAGGAACCTCACGAACTTCTAAAGGAAATGGCCAACATGAAAATAGACATCTTGTCACAATTCAAATTAACCCTTGATGGGATAAAATCTAAAACAAAGTGGGCTATTTTTAGTAAAATAACCATTGGAAATATATTTCCCTAAATGTAGGATGAGACATCCCTTAATTAGGTTAATTTAGAGAGTGTCTTTGGAAAAATGGGTGTCACGAAAAGACATGTGTTTTAATCTATGATGTTTGGCTCTACACAAATCAACTGACCATGATACTAAGGAGGAGGTTGCACTTTCTTACCCTAGCAACCTGAAAAAGGAGGATTGAATGTTGTCTCAATTCAAGTTGATGTAGAGGTAAAATTTGTTCAAAGGACAAATAATAAGGCTTTGTATTCTCCTTGACCTTCTCGTAACCACTTGAGGATGTCATGGCTTGGTTAGCCTCCTCAAACATACTTGGGGAAAATTTGAGTGGGAACCACTAAATTGGATGGCTTACCCACATCCACCACCATGGATGATTCCCTACAATCATTAGGATTGGACATTACTAGCCAATGCAAATATATGGAAAAACCAATAGTGGGTACCTCAACAAAATCCTAACCAAAACCAAAAGTGGGTACCTCAACAGAATCCTAACTAAAACCAACAATGGACACCACAAAAAATACTAACTAATAGAGGAGGTTCCAAAAACCACAACATTCTTTAATTCCTCCACCACAAAACTATCAATGACAGAAAAGTATCACAAACACAACTTCCAAATTTAGCCTAAAGCAAACCCTAAAAATCAATAGATAACTTCACTTGATGAAGCATGATAGAGTGATACAATGCAGGTCAATAATATTAGTAATTTACAACTAAGGTTTGGGAAAATATTGAATCCTCCTATTTTTATCACAAAAATACCTATAGAAAATGAAAATTAAGAGACACTTAAGGAAATGAAGAAAATGTGTAGACTCCACAAACACAAGACCTTAGGAATGCTCAAGGAAAGAATCAACATGTTGATATAGCTCCTTTTCCTGAACGATTAAAAGAAAATCAAACTGTAGATGAAACAACGTTAGTTCAAGAGTTGAAAAAGGTAAACATTGAGGTCCCTCTCCCCGAGAGAAATAAGGGATATTATTGAATTAAACTAGACCATTAGAAACAAGTGTATAAAGACACTAGGAAGGAAAAAGAAATACCAAAAACGGTCAAAGTGGAAGGGAATTTAGTTGATGTTGTTGCTGGAAAACTTATTTCACAAAAATATGGGGATCCTGGGAGTCCAGTCATTACTATTTGTATAAATTATCAGTCAATATCTAAAATTTTGGTGGATCTTGGTGCTTCCATCAATGTTATAATAACATATATGTTCAATCTACTATCCTTAACAAGATTGCAGCCTACCAATACCATTCTTCAATTAATAGATCAATCCATTGCTATATTGGATGGAGTGATTAAGGATATAATGGTCATAGTTGAATATTGGGAGTACCCTATGGATTTCATGGTCTTAAAACCTAAATCCCAGAATTTAGGATACCTAGTCATCTTAGGAAGACCCTAGTTGGCTATTGTTGCTGCATATATTGACTGTAGGTTGGGAAAAATGACCATTTTAAATGGGCAAAAATCAAAGAATATTTCATTATATCCACCTTCACAACCTTATGTGTCTAATTGTGAACATGTATGGGTATATTATTCGAGATACTAACTCTATGAGTCCTTCTTATCTAGCCACCATTACAGTAAAAAATCACATGACAAAAATTGTTGAGTCATATACATTGCTGATGAAGAAGGCTCTGTGGCTACAGAAATCAGCATTGTGGCTATGGAAATTAGAACTAAGGCTACAAAACCATTTTTTTAACACATCTGATATTATTACCTTGGTAAGTGACATTTCTAATGAAGATTGTAAGGAAATATATGCTTATAATGTAGAATGCACAGTCACTGATTTCTATTTTCCTTTAACCAAGATTATGTCTCTTGACAATGTAACTATTTTTCACATGCTTCACCCTCATGTTTGTCCCTTGAATTATTTAATCACTGATGCAGAGCTCTCTTTTTGAAAGATACTAAGAAAGTTATTGTTGATATAGGAAAGGAACTGACCATTAGTAATAATTTAGAGGCCAACCAAGATGCTAGGGTTTTCAAAATTTTGACGAAACATTCCCAATATTTTTCTTGGGATTATACTATATGAAGGGAATTCATCCTAACATCTACACTAACCATATCTACAATGAGGATGTTTAACCCATAAGATAGCCACAATGAAGAAATAATCCAAAGCATTAGAGACATACAAAAATGAGATAGAAAAAATGTTGAAGGTAGGATTTATCTATCCTATATCTGATAGTGAGTGGGTATAACCATTAGTTATAGCTCCCAAGAGAAATGGTAAATGGAGGATCTGTGTAGACTATAGGAAATTAATAAATCCACCAAGAAAGACTACTTTCCCCTACCTTTTATTGATCAGGTTCTGGACAATCTTGCAGGTAAGAAATATTTTTCCTTCTTAGATGGGTTTAGTGGGTATAACCAAATAAGTATTGCACCTGCTGACCAGGATAAAACCACCTTCACTTGCCCTTGGGGTACATTTTCATATCAGGTTTTACAATTTGGGATTTGTAATGCACCTGATACTTTTCAAAGAGTGGTCTTAGCCATTTTTTCACATCTCAAAAATGACTGTGTTGAAGTGTACATAGATGAATTCATTGTCCATGGATCCAATTTTGATGAATTTATGAATAACCTTGAAAAATTATTAAGTAAATGTGAGTACCACCAACTCTCCCTGAGTCATAAAAAATGTCTAATTAGGGTTAATCAGGGAATTTTCTTAGGCCATCATGTTTCTGCCAAAGGAATACAGGTTGACCCCAAAAAGATTGTAGTCATCACTCAGCTGCCTACACCAACAAATCAGACTGACATCATGATTTTCCTAGGACATGCATGTTATTATAGGTGATTCATCAAAGATGTTAGTAAAATTGCTTCACCAATGTTTTCTTTGTTGATAAAAGATTGTGTTTTTGAATGGTCCCCTCAGTGTCAGTAGGCATTCAATATTATCAAGGAGAAGCTAACCACCGCTCCAGTCTTGAGAGGACCCAATTTGGGGAAACCTTTCCATATTCACATTGATGCCTCTAATATAGCCATGGGATATGTTCTTGGACATAAATATGAAGAAGATCGATGTATGCCATTTACTTTATTAGCAAGAATCTAACCCCTACGGAGAGAAACTAAACCACTATGAAAAAGAATTTTTAGTAGTTGTTTACTCCCTGAATAAATTCAAACATTACATTACTGGGTACAAAATATTTGTTTATACTGACCACTCAGCCATAAGATATTTGATGAATAAACTAGTAGTCGGAGGTCAGATTATTAGATGGTTACTCTTGTTACAAGAATTCAATCTGACCATTATTGATAAGCCAGGGAAATCTAATGTTGTTGTTGATTTTCTTTCAAGATTGAATGTTTCAGGTGATGAAGAAGTAGTCCAGGATCATTTTCTAGACGAACATCTATTTTTGTATCAACTCAACCTCCATGGTTTTCTGATCTTACAAATTATTTGACTATAGGGAAGTTTCCTACCTATTTTACTCATAAAGAGAGATGAAGATTAGTAAAAATAGTGCAACATATAAGTGGTGTAATGGAATTTTATTCAAATGTTGTCTGATATGGTTCTTTGTAGGTGTGTTCGGAAGATGAAGTATACAACATAGTTTTATCTTGTCATGATTAGCTGGAGGAGGACATTACTTAGTGAAGAAGAAAATTCACAAGGTCCTTGGAGCTAGGTACTATTGGCCTTTTCTTCACAAGTCTCTGTAGTAAAAAGTATGTGTGGTAGTGTGATGCATGTCAAAGAATGGGAGGCATACATTATCCATGGAAATGTCTCTCAATCCTCAATCTGGTCTTAGGACCATTTGAGAAATGGGTGTTGGGCCCTAGAATATAATCTAAGTACAAGAAGGTGTATGGGCATGTGGGACCTAGTAAAAAGAAGGGCACACGGGTTGAAGGAACTAAGGAAAAATGGGTTTTGTACTTAGCGCATTCAACATCCTAGGTAGCACACAAGAAAAAGATGACCCTTATGGATAAGGTTTCAGCTGGTGGTTTGTGAATCAAAAAGGGAATATTCCAAGCATGCAATGGAAGTTTCTAGAGGACATTATTACAAGAATTGGAGAGCTCAGATTTGTAAAGGCATGTTTCCATGGAGGAACACTTGAAACTTGGTAAATGATCGTAACTTCTAGAAGGAATAGATGTAGGTGCTAAGGCTATATATACAAGCACCTGGTAGAAGAAAAGAATAGAGTGAATATAGTGGAAGAGAGGTGAATCCCTACAGAAAACATAATGGAGGGTGTTATGGCTAGGGATTAGGGGAGCTCTGTGAGTGATAGCATATAGAAGGGGATGGGTTCTCATTTTTCTTTGTAAAATGATGAGCATGACATAGCTTTGATGCATGATTTGGCTCTACATAATATGAGGATTTGTTATGACCTCAAGGGATGTAATGTGGGTTATTCACTTTGATAGTATGAATACAATGCTTCATTATAAATCATCTGTGTTTAATACTCATGATTTTATTTTATGTATAAATCATCTCCATGTGTTGCTTGTTATTTCTCTTACCTGCATAAAATGAGATGAAAATTTTTCCTAAGTTCATAAGAATGTGGTCTAGTTATTTTCTATCTTACATTTGATTTTTTGTTCTAAAATGATCCATTCTCGACAAAAATCACATAAAAGAGAGACTCGGTGCCAATGCATGCCTCGGGTAAGCACCCAGTGCTGGCTGGGTGATAGGCTGACATGTATGGCATTTCCATATTATATGAAGGGTACAAAGATGAATACATCTTGGTTTTGTTGTCGGGACCTCTTTTTTAAGTTATTGTAAGAAATGTCATGCATATTTTTCCCTATGATGTGTAATGATAGAGCTCCTAACCTTAGAAAGTGTTGAAACATGATTCAAGAGCATGAAGGATGCGTTTTCTCAAAGATTTAGCACTAGACTGAGTTTAATATGCGCGAGATGGGTATAAGAGAACCTATACCATGAGCTGTATAAGACATTCTTTTATTTCTTCCCAGAGAGCTATATGAATGGCTTTTAGTGTACGCATCTAGACCAAGATGGTACTATAGATCGTACATGTGGACCGAAGATGACTATCGAAAGGTGAGAATGCGATATGACTTGGATGCTATTGATCACTGGTGGAAGAGGGTGTTGACCAATTATACTTTAGAATATGCCATTTTGACATATTCTTACCCAAAATTTTCTGAGTTTGAGTTTCTAAGGGAGACTAGAGGGTCATTTTTGAGTGTTATTCCTCTAGATATGATGATCTTGTAATTACTTTGAGTTTAAAATCATTCCCCATGGCCGGCTAAAGATTTTCTAAGTCTTGGGATAGGAAGCTAGGGTGGAAGAAGATGGCGAGAATTGTAGTTGAAAAGGAAACGGAGGAGAGATGACTTAAGTATAATGAAGCTCGTGAAAGGGAGATGACTAGACAACATGAGGTTGCAAGTGTGATGGATCTATGGAGGTAGACGTTGTAGGAAGGCGTTAAGGCTCACACAAAGGAAGTGGAGCCTACACATCTATGCTACCCCATCTTGGAAACCATGGGAGAGAGGCCCTTCATCTTTCGATGAGAGTTCATCATATAGAGAAATAAGAGTCGTTGGTGTGCATCTGAACCCACCTAGTGACCAACCCCTAGTGCTTGGTTTTCCAAATCAAGGGAGAAGTATTGATAACCCGAGTTAGGATAGGTGGGAGTGATTGATCGACACATAGGAGATATATTTTTTTATTTTGAACATCCATGGATGTACAAGCAATTTCCTATATTTAGAGGAATATTTGGACAAGGTGCAAGTAAGTACAAGCTTTGGGTATCGCACCTAGGAGTGGTGCAGGACATACAAATTGTAGTGGGAAAATATTACAAACCATTGGCATGTAATTCAGTGGGATGCTTTGGGAATGTTTGGTGTGACCACTTCTAGTCCTTTGCTGACTACAAGAGGTGGATCTAGTGGGTCAAGAGGAACATGACTTGGTGGATCCAGAGATTTGGTGGGTTAGGAATATAAGCTAGAGGTAACCAAGGCTCGTATCGAGAGGATAAGAACCCCACCAGCTCCCTAAGATTTTTCGAGATATCTTTGCACTTAACAGTACTATAGGGTATTGAAGCTTGCTGCAGAGCATGTGCATAAATGTGAGTTACTATAGAACATGAAGGGGATCACTACCCTAGTGTGGAAGGCAATTCAGTTTAAAATTTTTTTGTAAGGGCACGCTCATAGTTGGCATAGGAATTATGACCCCCATTAGATGGTGGTAGAATACACCACATTGAAAAATTCCTTCCTATCAAAGTTCTATATTCCATATTTTGAGTAGAAGAGCATCAATGCTCTGAAGGAGATCCAACAGGGAATGACAAAGAGTGTGTGGGAGTATGACATGTGTTTTAAGAATCATCCTATGATATTCATCCTTCTCAACATGCTCAATGGTTTGTAAGAGGATTGATAACACCATTTACAAGGGATATGTCACAAGAGAATATTACAAACTAGCATGAGGCATTGGAAGTTTCCTTGCATGTCGAATCATTGGGAGTGTTGACATTAGCGTTAGCCCTTTTTAGAGGCTTAATTTTCTACAATGGCCAAGCAGTTTGGAAAAACTATCTGCAAACTCAACTCATGAGGTTTTTAGTGGTCTTTTTTATATAGAATGTGAAGTGGAGGGGCATGTAAAGGATAGTTTCCCTCATAAGTTGGTCCACACCATGATGGTAGACTGTGAGATCTTCCATAGGGATCATGATGTAAGTAGATGCCCTCTACTCTAGTGTGCAGACCACAAGAATTTTTCTTGCTAATACAAGATATGTACCTTTATAACCCATGATAGCAAGGATTGTAGACTGATTGATCAAATCCATGATGCTATTGATCTCGGTGTGCACTAGACTAGCCTTGCAAGAAGTTCTAAGGATGAAGATTGTTGTTATGAAGGATGTGTAGATGGAGGGGTGCATGGAAGATATTTTCCTAGAGGATTTCATGGTCGTGGTAACCGTGGTGGAGGATGGAGTGATTTCCCATGAGGAACATGTTATAATTTTGGATCTACAGAACATTATAAACATGAATGTCATGATCTATTACAATACTCATGGTGCGGAAAGAAACATAAGTGCGAAGAGTGTCCAAAACTTTATGAGCACACGAACTAGCAACACCGAAAGACAAGGATCTTCTATGGTAAGCATCAAGAAGTCCAATTCATAGTGGATGCCATGAGTGGTGCGTGAGTTAGGTATAGAACCTATGCTAGTAATGAACTAGGTAGAGGCCACAGATGCTAGGGAGATGCCAAGACCAAGGAAATTAATTTCAAGAGAGGAAGTAGTACATGGAAAGTATCCAGACCCTGCTCATAAAAAAGAAGTATATCAGGAGACTATGGATGTCATTCAAAGTTTACAAGGGGATATTTAGTATCTAAAGGATTAGTCCAAGCAGCAGGAGAAAAGAAGGAATGCCGAGGCTCTGCAAAGGGAAATGGATGAAGTCAAAGAAGTTTGTAAAATGTTAAGGCAAGAGAATATAATTCCCCTACTAGGAGAATGGCTAAGAGAGAGGGTACCACCTAGGAAAGAGGGTGAAAGGAAGATTTTGCATGTAAACCTTCCCCTCATAGCCTTGAATATGACAAGGAGATTACTTTGAATGTAGTTTTTGATGGGTGGCTTCTAAGTAATATTCTCATCGACATAGGAGCAGAGGTCAATGTTCTTACCTTAGATGCCTAGAATTAGATGGGAAGACCCACTTTGTGGCCATCTTAAAATGTTTTCTATATGGGAAACAAGACTAAGGAAATTCCCATTGGAGTCCCGAACAATACAGTTATCATTATTCAAGGGGCCAAGTTCCTTGGAGACTTCAAATTCTTGGCGCTTGTCGAGGTAGACAACTTTCCAAAGATTGCTCAGTTCCCATGTTGTTTTAAGAACAATGCTGACTTTTGGTTTAACAAAGGGTATATCAATTTTGAGAATAAGGGGGAAATTTTGGTCATCCCTTTGATGGATGGGAAGTCAAGCACCATATACTTTGAGCCCTTAGGAGAAGAAGTCCTTGATAGAATCTATGTGCACTCCATTAGAGATCCTGAGATAATTTACCCCACGAGGGAGTTCTCATATTTTAAGATGCTTAGTCTGTGAGTGGTGGCATGCAACAATTAGGTGTATGGGACTTATGATAATTGGGGGAAAGCTAGGATATGATTTAATCACCAAGTGCCTAGGATCAAAGAAGTTACCAAGTTACTTAGGAGGGGCATATCTAGAAATTTTCTTGCGGGAGATGGAAGCTCATTGTAAAAATGAGGATGAAAGAAGAGGGATGCTAAGTTACAACCTACTCAGAACTAAAACACATTTGTGGGATACACATCACGAGAACCTCTTAGAATGGCACAAGGTAAGAATCACATTTTATGTAAGGTTTTCTAGGAAACATGCACCCACCGCTATACAAGACTACCATGGTAAGGAGACTACTTAATTTCATATCCAAGCATGTGAGAAGGTCTCAATGGGAAGCATAGAAGCATTGCCACCTTCATTATGGGTGAAAAATTTGTATTCCACCTTACAAGGTTGTGTGCGTGGTTTGTACATTCATTTAGAGATGTGTCATTAGATGGATAATTGGCAAGAGTTGGTAGCTAATCTCATTCAAACTTCCGAATTTGGGTATATCATCACTTGCACTAATTACTTGACACGGTGAGTAGAGAAGTTCCTATAAAGGATTTCACCATAGCTACAACTACTAGATTCTTATGGGAAAATAGAATCAGCAGGTATCATTTCCCTCTAAGTATAAAAAGTGATAGGGGTACACAATTTCTCAATGAGATAGCTAGGATTCTATTAGCATAATTTATTGTGGCCCAACATAAGACTACCCCATATCACCCTCAAGAAAATGGGACTACTTTTTTGAGGCATTTAAAAAATACTAAGTCACATGTTAACTAAGATCTCGTGACATTGAAAGATAGGATTGTGATGATAAGGTATCAACCATTCTATGGGCATACAAGACAGCCTCAAAAGGTTGAATAAGGTCACTTCATTTCAAAGAGGCTATTTTACTTGGTGGAATTCATGTTACCTTCATTGTGTAGCACACGTAGGAGGGCTAGCGATGAGCAAGCACTTCTAAAGAAAGAATTGATAAGTTGATCTAGTTAGATGAAAGGAAATCACTTGCTAGATGGAGTGAGAATCTAGAAAAAGAAAGTCAAAAATCATGGCATGATCATCATATCAAGAACACGAAGTTTGAGGTTGGGCATTTGGTATTGTTATATGATTCCAAGTATCTGCGCCATCCTAGGAAGTTGAAATTCCATTATATGGGACCTTACATCATATCTTACATTCTTGATTTAGATGCTTTCCAGATTACAAGTGCTTTGGACATGATGATGTTACTAGGTCACTTCAATGGGAGTAGGTGAAGCCCTACTATAAATAAGTATTCTTAGTGTTTGTAATAAGGCGGTATTTCTAGTTAGCTTATAAATTCCCTTTCTTCTTTTTCTTTTCTTGTGTTTACCTTTCTCGTTACTTGTTCATTTTGATTTGTATCATTTTGCACCTTATGCACTTTGGTAACCACATTATTGTTTCCAAGGTTGTGTATGCACAAAATATTGTGCAACTATTTTTGTGTGGGGTAGAGTGGTGTGAAGTATAGGCCTATAATACAAGTTTTAACTGGAAGTAGAAGTTGTGGTAAATGGACCGATCAAAGGATAAAAATCATATAAGGAGTAAGAATCACATAGGAAAAGAGGTGGAAGAGAATGGTTGGTGTCAAAAAGTCTTTGTGGAAACCACATAAAAAGGATGAAGCACACAAGAACAAAATGAGGTAGGTGTATGAAAAAATTAGGTAAAGGACAGAAGAAGTGCCTTCGACTCTATTGACACGTGCGTAAGAGTTTTCAATTCGTTTAAATTTTTGCACACTAGAAGGTTGAAAAAATGTTTTCACATAGAATGTGACGTGTAGTTAAGGGCACTTAAAATTAGATTAGTGAAAAAAGAGGCATTTAATGTTAAAGTATGGTGGTAGGTGGTATAGCATTTAATGTTGGAAAGAAGAAAAACTATAAATAAAAGGTTGGGTAAATCATTTGTTACCTTGCATTTACAAAGAAGAAAGAGCCCTTGCGAACTAGGAAAATCTAGAGAGATATTTGTGCGAAGAAAGGAGAATCAAAGAAATTGAAAGTGCATAAAAAGGGTAGATCTGCAAACTAGTGTGAAAGGAGTACACTAACGTGGGGAAGTTTATAGAAGAAGCACTATCTTACGGAAGGAATTTTCCGATTAGGGTTTGGCGGCTAGGGCACGGAGTTAGAAGGGTTTATTTTCAAGATTGAGTTTTAGGATTGGACAGTGGTACAACAAAGCAAGAGGAAGAGGATTTAAGTGTTAGTACCGACAAGAAGAATGACACTAAGGAAACAAACCATTTCACCAAATAAGATAAAGGGAAAGGTCAAAGGAAAGAAGATTGTTGTTGTCACGAGAACCAATGAAGAATGGTATTTGAAAATTTTGTACACAAATGGGGTATTGCTAGGAAAATAATGGGAGTCACACTTACGAAATATGCTCATAAGTTATTATCATCATAGCACAAGCACAAATAAGAAATAAATGGTGTTGAAGTTGGTCCGACCACCAACTAATAGTAGGGGCACGCCCGATGGAATGCCCATTTATAATGATGAGGTGAAGGTAAAATTAGAGAAGGCTGGTCTATTACAATTGTACGAGTTTCCCTACTTTGGAAAACCTGAAAAACTTTACTAGTGGTTGGTGTCACACGTAAATGAAGATACTTTTTATTTAATAGGGCACAAGATGCACATCACACCACAACCGATATCAAAGGTCACTAGCCTCAATTGTGAAGGGGATAACATTGATCATGATATGAGTGATAAAGAGGATATTAAGGAGATTGTACTCCACGTATGACTACAAAAATGGTTCAAGATACTTTGACATTTCAAAAATACTAGACCCAGTGATGAGGATGCCCACATGCTTGGTAACCAAGCTCAATGATCAATAAATATGGACACAAGTAAACAAGGCATGGCTGAACATATGCCGAAGATATCAGAAGGGACCATCTACAAATTGTCTGCTTTCATCATAGATTAAATAATAAATAGCACATAGGAGGAGAGAATATAATCTTTGGTAATGTCCTCATCATTATGTTTTAAGAGATTGGAGTGCTTGACGGGCTAGAGAAATTTATTTGGAAATATCCAGAAGAGGATCCTTCTCCCGCAAAGATGTTTGCAAAATACACTTGTGAAACAATGACAATTGCTCACAAGGTGCACCTAGAAAGTGGTATAAGTGAATGCATGATGCATTTGGGGCTCAGTGGAGAATCGCAGAGCATTTTCTCACACTCATGAATTGAGAAGAAGAATTTTCTATATACAAACACTTTTGTATTGGAATATTTAGGTTGATAGATGAGAACATGAGTCTGTGGTGTAAACTACCCTTCTCCTTCACTACATTATATTTCCAAGATGGAGTAAATCAATTCAAGGAGGCCAAGAGACTAAGGTTCAACCTTATTGAAGTAGATGAAGTCCATTGCACCATGAGCCACACCGGAATCTAGTCTACCCTAAGAAGCACGTGTATGTTGAGAGATACGTCTCCTATAAGATACAAATGATGAATCTTGTAAGCCCTACCAATTATTAGAAGGGTTGTAGCAAGGATATACCTTCGCATAAGACCAAATTTTGAAAAAGGTGCTTTCTTGGAGAATGATGTCTGCATCCCTGAAGACCCCATAGAAGGAAGAAGGCCACACCCGAGAAGAGGGAAAGAGAAGAGGTGCAAAAGCACTAAGTTCTTAGACTCCATAAGTAGTAAGCATGTCGAGATGAGTTCTAAGCCTAGTAATTACATGCGGAGGAAAAATTCCCTAGTGAAAGAAAATACTCCGTAAGAAGAAGCACCAAAGGATGAAGAGCCCTCGCTAAGGAAGAATCACCAAGGAAGTGATCACCTGCCAAGGGAAAAGAAAAAGAAGGATCTCTTGTATTGGAATCTCCGAAGAAGGAAGAAGCGTGTTTGACAGATGAGGCCGATACAAAGGAAACAAAAGACCTAGATGCCTACATCTATGATAGAGATGATGATGATGAAGATGAAATAGAATGTGGAGACCATCCCATATATGAAATACATGATTTTGTAGAAGAAAGAGATGAGGAATATAGCAAAGAAAATGAGGAGGAGGATGAAGAAGAGGCTGAGACCCAAGGCAAGGGGGTAGGTGGGGAAGAAGTTACAAAAGAAAAAAGGACCCTAAGCCTAAAAGGAACAGGTATACCAAGACACAAAAAAATAAGTAGAAAAAATCATCAAGGACTTGGTAGAACAAGAAGTGGAATGCAACGCAAATGTGGTGATGAAGGAAGTTGAGGAGGAGAGTGTAGAAAAGGAATATGGTAGCATAGGGAGATCCCAGTTTGGCTGTTAGCTTTCCAAAGGCTACACACATAGGGAGGAAGAGCGTAGAGGCATCACAAGTGCAAGGAATGGGCTACATTGATGATCCAAACAAGTTGTTGCACGTGCGCTTCCAGAGCACCATTCCAATGGAACAACTTCTAGCCATGAATTCATTTGATGAGGAAGGTGCATACCCTTAGACAAGGAAAATGTTGTCATGGGTATTTGAGTCCCACATTGATGAGCTAGAATTTGAAGTAAGCCAAGGGTAATTGATGTAGGTGAAAAAAATAAAATGGATAAACCCCTTGGGGAAGGCTCGAGGTTGTGAGATGGGAAGATCTGCAATGTGCTCAAAAATTCTTAGTTGAGGTTGAAGCTAGGCTCTTCAGGAGAAATGATAGAGTAAAGTTCTTAGTGGTAGAGCTGGAGAAAAATGAAGAAGAGATATTTAAGAAAACCAAGCAATAAAAGCAATAAGAACTAATCAATTCTTAGTTAAGGTGTGAATTGAAAGATAAAAATTCAAGAGTTCATGAGGCATACAGAAGATAAAGATGATCATGGATTCCATTGTCTTAAAGCATCTGGACTTAACATCACCCATGCAAAAGTATGGATCATCCTTGCAATGTATATAGGAATTGACCTGCATACTCACCATGGAGAGGCAACCACTCACCCTAGAATCAACAAAGGAGGCATTGGTGCACCAAAAGAAAGAAAATAAGATGAAGGTTGTGGAGATTGTTGCTTAGTACAACAAGATCCTCACCGATGTAAATCCCACCATTCAAACTACTGAGGCCACATTGATAATTGAATGCAGACAAAGATAGAGTGACAAGTATCCTAGTTTCCACCCATGAAGTAGAATTTAAGGAGTTCTAGGAAAATAACAAGGGGAACAAGGCTGAGTGAGACAAGATCCTAGCTGAAGTAGAAAAGAAATCAGAAGCCATTGAGACCTTGTGGGGCTCAATCAAGAACCGGATGAAGGAATTGTACCCTCAAATCACTTGAAGGATGGATGCACTCGAGGATTTGGGAAAATAACTAGAGGATATTATGGAGAAAATGAGTGCTAAGGGAGAAGAGCTTAGTTTTGAAGAAGTAATCACCTTGGTGGGTAACCTCTGTCAAAGAAGCGTAGAATGAGGGAAACACTTCGGGAGATTAGAAGTTTATTTAAGGATTTACCATTCCTCCTCTAGAAGTAAAAAAATTTCCCCATTTTTTCGTTATTTTCCCTATTTTATTAATTCCTTAATTCTTCCATTCCAACCATCTATAAGGATCCACCATTATTTGATCTTTTATGGAAGTGTGTTTCCAAGGATGGAGAATAGGCATAGTGTGGGGTGATGTTGGGCCCCAAAATATCAGCTAAGTATTTGAAGAAGCACATGGGCGCACATGACCAAGTCAAATAAGGGTGCACGGGTTATAGGAGCGTAAGGGAAAACCTCTTTTGTACTTAGCCACATTTGGCATCCCAGGCAACACATGAGAAAAGCATGACCCTTATGGATAAGGTGGCACTGGCAATTTGGATCAAAAGGGAATATTCCAAGTATGTGATGGATGTTTCTAGAGGACATAATTGCAAGGAATGGAGAGCTTAGATCTAGAAAGACATGCTTCCATGGAGGACCACTTCGACACTTGGAAACTGATCTATAACTTCTGGAAGGCATGACGATGGGTGCTAAGGATATATATACAAGCACCCAGTAGAATAAAATAATTGAGTGCATATAGTGGAAGAGAGGAAAAACCCTACAGAAAAAAAAATAGAGGGTATTATGGCTAGGGATTAGGGGAGCTCTATGAGTGATAACTTATAGAAGGGGATGGGTTCTCATTTTTCTTTGTAAAATGATGAGCATGACATAGCTCTGATGCATGATTTGGCTCTACATAATATGAGGATATGTTATGACCTCAAGGGATGTAATGTGGGTTATTCAATTTGATAGTATGAATACAATGCTTCATTATAAATCATCTATGTTCAGTACTCATGATTTTATTTTCTGTATAAATCATCTCCATATGTTTCTTGCTATTTCTCTTACTTGCATACAACGAGATGACAAATTTTCCTAAGTTCATAAGAATGTGGTCTAGTTATTTTCTGTCTTGCATTTTATTGTCTATTCTAAAATGATGCATTCTAAAAAACTCAAATAAAAGAGAGACTTGGCGCCCGTAAGTGCCTCGGGTGAGTACCTAGCACCACTGGGTGATAGGCCGACGTGCATGGGATTTTTTGTGGGCCCAAAATATGAGATAAGTACAAGAAGGCATGTGGGAACGCGGGACCTAGTCAAAGAAGGGCTCACGGGTAGAAGGCATGTAAGGAAAAATGGGTTTTTTTAAGCCACATTTGACATCCCAAGTAGCACACAAGAAAAGCATGACCCTTATAGATAAGGTACTAGCCTTGTGACTGTGGATCAAAAAGGGAATATTCCAGACATGCGATGGAAGTTTCAAGAGGACATCATTGCAAGGAATGGAGAGCTCGGATCTGAAAGGCATGATTCCATAGAGGACCACTTTGACACTTGGAAACCAATCTGTAACTTATAGAAGGAATGGTAGTGGGTGCTAAGGATATATATATATATATATATATATATATATATATATATATACAAGCACAGTAGAAGAAAATAATAGAGTGAACACGGTTGAAGAGAGGCGAAGCCCTATAGATAATAGAACGGAAGGTTTTATGCCTAGGGATTAGGGGAGCCTTGTAAGAGATAACATATAGAAGGGGATGGGTTTTCATTTTTCTTTGTAAAATGATGAGCATGACATAGCTCTGATGCATGATTTGGCTCTACATAATATGAGGATATATTATGACCTCAAGGGATGTAATGTGGCTTATTCACTTTGATAGTATAAATACAATGCTTCATTATAAATTATTTGTATTCAGTAATCATTCTTTTCTTTTCTGTATAAATCATCTCCATGTGTTACTTGCTATTTCTCTTACCTACATACAATGAGATGATAAATTTTCCTAAGTTCATAAAAATGTGGTCTAGTTATTTTTTATCTTGTATTTGATTGTCTATTCTAAAATTATGCATTCTAACAAAACTCACATAAAGAAGAGACTTGGCACTTACGCATGCTTCGGTGAGCACCCAACGCTATTGGGTGATAGGTCATCACGCATGGAATTTCCTTGTTATGTGAAGGGTACAAAAATGACTACATCTTGGTTTCATTTTTGGGACCTCTTTTTAAATTTGTTTTGAGAAATGACATGCATCTTTATCCCTATGATGTGTAATGACAGAGCGCATGACCTTAGAAAGTGTTGAAACATGGTTCAAGAGCATAGAGGAAGATTTTTCTCAAAGATTCAACACTGGACCTAAGTTTAATGCATGTAGATGGGTAGAAGAGAACCTATACCATGAGCTATATGATACATTCTTTTGCTGCTTCCTAGTAGAACTATATGAATGGCTTTTAGCATACACATCTAGATTAAGTTGGTACTATAGATCACATGTTTGGCCAAAGATGACTATCGGAGGATACAAAATACATATCTAACTTAGACACATGTTATTGATCACTTGTGGAAGGGAGTGTTGGCTAGTTATACTTTGGAATATGCCATTTTGATGTATTCTTGCCCAGAATTTTCTGAGTTTGAGTTTCTAAGGGAGCCTAGAGGATCATTTTTGTGTGTTATTCCTTTGGCTATAAATATCTTGGTCATTAATTTCAGTTTAGAAGCATTTCCCATTTACGGATAAATATTCTTTGAGCAAAGGGAGAGGAAGCTATGGTGGAGGAAGATGGCAGACATTACGGCTGAAAAGAAAGGGAGGATAGATGACTCAAGTATAATGAAGCTCATGAAAGGGAGATGACTAGACAATGTAAGGTTTCAAGTGTGATGGATCTATGGAGGAAGACATTATGGGAAGGAGTTGAGGTTCACGTGGAGGACATGGATCCCGAGAAGACTGCGATACCCCATCTTGGTAATCATAGGAGAGAGGGCCCTTCAAATTTTGATGAGATTTCATCATATGGAGAAAGAAGAGCCATCGACACACATTTGAACCCACCTAGCGACCAACCCTTAGTGCTTGGTTTTCCAAATCAAGGGAGAAGTATTGATAACCGAGTTGGTATTGGTGGGAGTGAACGATCGGCACCCAGGAGATATAATTTTTCATTTGGAACATCCATGGCTACACAAGCCATTCCTATATTTGGAGGAATATTTAGACAAGGTGCAAGTATGCAAGCTTTGGGTATCGCGTGTGGGAGTGGCATGGGACATACAATTGGTAGTGGGACAATATCAAAACCGTCAACATGTAATTCGGTGGGATCTTTGGGAATATTAGGTGTGACCACTTCTAGTCCTTTGCCAACTATAGGGGTGGATCTAGTGGTTTAGGAGGAACATGAATTGGTGGATCCAATGGATCTAGTGGGTTAGGAAGAAACACTAGAGGGAACCAAGGCTCTATATCGAGAGGACAAGGACCCCAACCAACTTCCCAAGTATTTTTGAGATGTCTTTGCACTTACCAGACTATAGGGTATTAAAAATGCTACATAGCATTTGCATAAATGTGAGTTACTATGGCACATGAAGGGGATCACTACCCTAGAACGAACGTAAGTCAGTTTGCAAAAATGTTACAAGGGAACACACATAGTTGGTATATGAAGTATGACCCCCATCAGACGGTGGTAGACTACACCACGTTGAAATATGCCTTCCTAGAAAAGTTCCATAATCTAGAGTTTGAGCAGAAGAGAATCAACACTCTGAAGGAGATCCAACATGGAATGGAAGAGAGTGTGTGAGTATGACACACTTTTAAGACTCACTTTTCAAATCTCTCATTTGACATTCATCCTTCTCAACATGCTTAATGATTTTTCATAGGATTGATAACACCATATAGAAGGGCTCTATCACATAAGACTTTTACTGAGACCCTTGCGCAAGGAATTGGAATTTTCCCTACATGTTGAAGTCATTTGGGAACATTGACACTGGAATTAGCCCTTTCTTGGAGGCTAAAATTGTTGTAATGGCCAAGCGAGTTAGAAAAACTATCCACAAAATTAGTGCATAAGGTTCATAGTGGTATTTGGTGTATAGACCAGTGAAGTGAAGGGGCATGCAAAGGATATTTTCCTTGGAATTCGGTGCGCACCATGGCGGTAGAATGTGAGATATACCACGGGATCATGATGCAAGTAGATTTCCTCTACTCCAGTGCACAATCCACTAGAATGTTTCTTGCTACTATAAGATATGCACCTCTACAACCCATGATACAAAGGATTGTAGACTAATTGATCAAATCCATGATGCTATTGATCTGGGTGTGCACTAGACTAGCCTTACAAGATGTTATAAGGATGAAAACTATCATTATTAAGGGTGTGTATATAGAGGGGTACGTGGAATATATTTTCCCGAGAGGATTTCATGGTCACAAGAACCATGGTAGAGTATGGAATGAGTTCTCATGAGGAACATGTTATAATTTTGGATCTATAGAACATTATAAACATGAGTGTCCTGATCTGTTACAATTATCATGGTGCGAAAGAAAATAAGTATGAAGAGTGTCTAGAAATTTATGAGCATATGAACTAGCAACACCGTAGAAATACAAGGCCGATGCTATGGTAAGCATCAAGACGTCTGATTCACAAAGGATGCCACGAGTGGCATGTGAGTCGAGGCTAAAACCTATGCTTAGTAATGATGCAGGGAAGAGGTCATACACACCAAGGAGATAGCAAGACTAAGGACACTAGTTTCAAGAGAGGAAGTAGTACATGGAAAGTATCGGGACCCTAATCATAAAAAATAAGTATATCGGAGACTATGGATTTCATTCAAATTTTGCAAGGGGATATCTACTGCTAAAGGAGCAGTCAAGGTTGTAGGAGAAAAAGAAGAAATGCCGAGGCTCCGTAGAGGGAAATGGATGAAGTCAAAGAAGTTTGTAAAATGTTAAGCCAAGAGAACATAATTTCCCTACCAGAGAATGGAAAAGAGAGAGGGTACCACGCATTGAGGTAGAGCAAAAATTGCAATTTTTACATGCAAACCTTCCCCCTCACAACCTTGAATATGAAAAGGTGATTACTTTGAATGCAGTTGTTGATGTGTGGCTTCTGAGTAATATTCTCATTGACATAGGAGCAGAGGTTAATGTTCTTACCTTATATTCCTGGCATCAAATGGGAATGCTCGTGTTGTATCCATCTTCAAATGTGTTTTATATGGTGAACAAGACTAAGGTAATTCTGATTGGAGTCCCCAAGGATGCAGCTATCACCATTCAAGGGTTACGTTCACTAGAGACTTTGAAGTCTTGGTGCTCACCGAGCCGAAAACTTTCTAACATTTCTCGGGTGCCCATGGTGTTATAATAATAATGTTGACATGTGGTTTAGCAAGGGGTATATTAGTTTTAAGAATAAGGAGGAAAGTGTGGTCATCCCTTTGACGGATGGGAATTCCACACCCTTCGAGAGAAGAATCCTTGATAGAATCTATGTGTGCTCCATTAGAGATCCTAAACTAATTCACCCCTTGGAGGGAGTTCTCCAATTTGAAGATGCTCATCATGAGTGATACCACTAGTGTGGCATACGACAATTGTGTGCATGGGATTTATGAGTTAATTTGGTGAAATATACGAGGATCTGTAACAAGGGTGACAAAGGTGTGCTAAGTCAAATGCCTAAGAGGAAAGAAGTTGACAAGTTACTTAGGAGGGTATATCCATAAATTTTCTTGGGAGATGGAAGCTCACTGGAACGATGAGGATGAAAGATGAGGGATGCTAAGTTACATCCTACTCATAACTGTAGCACGTTGGTGGGCTACACATTGGGAGAACCTCTTAGAACAAAGTGAGGTAAGAATCACGTTTTACGTAAGGGTTTCTAGAGCAATGCACCCATGGCTATACAAGACTACCGGGTAAGGAGATCAATTCATTTCATATCCAAGTGTGTGAGAATTCTTGGATGGGAAGTGCAAAAGCATTGCCACCTTTGTTATGCATGCATAATTTTTATTCCACCTTACAAGGCTATGTGCACACTTTGTACATTCATTAAGAGATATGTCATCGACCGTGGTAATTGGCAAGAGCTGACAACTGATCTCATTCAAACTTTCAAATTTTGGAGTACCAAGCCATTAATGGATAAGGCATTGCAAATGATCAAGCATCTTACAATAGGAGATAGCGCTATGGTAGAAGATAGGCTACTAGAATTTCTAGGTGAGCCTTCTATGGAGATGTGCCTCAGTGAAGAAGAAGAATCCGAGGAAGTACATTTTGAGTACGTGTGTATGGAAAATGAAAAGGAAAATTGGTCTATGTCATAGATGGGGAAGAGATGGATACTTTGGATGTGAACCATTTAGAGGGTATGCGTGAGGTCATAGATAATGTTGATGAGCGAGAAGACACCTACCATGAGTCTTTAAAAAAAAGAAGGTTAACATTGGGACAAAGGCAAAACCTAAGGAGGCTATCATCGGTGACTATTGGTCGGAAAAGGAAGTTTTAAAGATCATTGATCTATTGCGTGAGTTCTAATATTTTTTTCCTCGTGCGTACCATGAACTCAAAGGCATTCACCATTCCTTAGGGGAGATGAAGATCAAGTTGAAGGAAGGTGTGCAAATGATTCGAAGACTCCTTACTAGATGAATCCAAATTTATGCGTATGGGTTAAGGAAGAGATAGATAAAATGATAACATCTGGTATCATTGAGGTAGTGGAAGAATCAGAATGGATAATCCTGATGGTTATTAGTATTAAGAAGGATGGAAGGATAATAATTTGTGTTGACTACAGGGATTTGAATGTAGTATGTGTCATCGATCACAACCCCCTTCATCAAGAAATTCTAGAGGGAGTATCCAGCACGAAGTCTACTCTTTTATGGATGGTTTCTCGGGTACCACTAAGTCGAATTACAAGGGAAGATTAGAGAAAGAAATTTTTTTCCACCGAATGGTGAAGTTTTTCCTACATGATTATGCATTTTGGATTAAAGAATGTGCTTGTTGTGTTCTCATGCATTATGGTACAAGAATTTTAGGAGTTCATCCATAAGTTTCTTCAAGCTTACCTAATTGACTAGACTATATATGGATTGGTCATCCTCATTTTATACATTAGAACAAGTCAATTTTTTTTTTTTTGATAAATGCTTCCTGGTTCTAAATACATAATTTAGAACTCACAAATCAAATAACCATTCTTATAACAGATAACCATATGCAGCTGTAATGACTCGGAGTACCTCCGATCTATTCATTCCATGACTCGGCAATCTACCGATCTATTCATGAGTAATAAGAGTTAGCATTTTTATTTAACACATCACTCTCGCGGTTCTCTTCCCTATTCTGGGATTCAAAATGCTCTGTCCAAGGAACCTAACTGAATAATTGTTACCATTATTCATCGGCATCTCATCCCTTAGACCAGGTGACTCAGGACAACGCAATCAGCAGCTTGCGATACTTTGGCCAAAGATTTGAAACATACTGCTTATGTCTCGTATTCCTTAACGGCATACTCGTCAATCTGAATACGTCCTTCACCCCATTCTTATGTTATGTAGAATGTCTTATACCGACTTCTGTCACCCCCTTATCCCAAGTTATTCACTCGAGAACGGATTAGTAAGGTGACAACGTTATATGGATGCACTCGAGGACTAGGGATAAGATGACATACTGGGTCAACCCTAGTTAAACCAGTGTGTCATGATACCCCGAGTCTCCTAGGCAGCCATATAATGTGACCACATTCCTAATCGGTCCCAAAGTAACTTGTTCGAGTTAAAGGTGTAAATCTTAACGATCAATGCAAAGGGTGTCATCATAAGTCACCTACATTGTTGTATCTTCGAGAAGATCCTAATCTTCTCGAAGGTACAACCCTGCAGTTGACTTGTGACGTCAACCTTTAAATCCGCCTCGAAAAGATCTACTTATAAAAAGGTGTTACATACGCTGAGTTAAATTATATTAAAAGACGTTCCCCTTTAAGGTTAGTCTTTCCCGATCCCTGGGTTCCTCACCTTAGAATGACCTTTCTTAATAAAACCCTTTACACAGAGAAGTTATTAAGACTAAGGTTCCATCAAGGAGTTCATAGAATACACATAATTCTAAATCAACGAAATTGGACAGTAACCCAAAATCTTCACATGTGATTGCCAACAGAACCCCTTTTTGGTTTATTTCAGTTCTCATTACTGAATTTATATCGTACATATAAGTATCAAGATATAATGATTAAGAATCCAATTAAATGTTGTCCTGGCTTAATCAAGACTAGGGATTAATAATTTAATTCAGCTTGTTTAGCGTTCTGCTTAGGTTTATTTTAACCCTAGTTTCCAGTAAGACAGTGATCCATATTTCAATTTAGCTTTAGATAGAACACACTAGAATTGCTAAACAATCATAAGTATTCAGTCACATATTCTTGCAAGCTTACATTGATAATCACAAAAGTCTCCAAATTATACAATAATAACAATGCTCTCAAGATATTTGAACCGAAGAAGGTCAAACTATCAGGATAAGAATACAAACACATAAGTAACAAACATCAATTTTCCATTCCTTCCAGATCTAATCAAATACATTTTATGCATTCAGCATACTTGATACAATGCTCTACGGAAAAAGAACATCTTTCCACTTATAGTACATTTAGAAAATCAAGCTGTATTTCAACTTAAAATCAAATTAAACAATCTGATCATCCTATCAGATCTGCGTGCTTTTACCACTTACGGCATCCATCTGCAAAAATTGTCAACATGGGTCAGTTCGATGAACTGAGCATGATAAGCACTAACTCTTAAAACAATTGCAATCCATCAATTGTTTTCATTAAACACCCTGTTTAAATGAGATCAATTCACCCAACAAGTAAACATATTTCATCATAATATTAGGGATCAAGAAGAACAAAAGTATCTGAGACAACTATCCATCTGAATCCCCAGGACAACAAACATCAGACAGATCATTACATTCATCATAGTAAAATGAATATCATAACAACCCATGCTTCCAGCAGTAGTTAAAATAGTTCCCACAGTTAGATAAAAATATATATCAACATATACTTTACAACAAAAGAGAAATGAACGAATCATACATATTTCCTCCGAACTGACTCATGACTGTACCGTCTTTCCAAGAGACAAGCATTCACTTTAAACACATACGGATATAATGCATTTAGAGACCGCCATAAGCACCACAGATTTGTTAAAGATCAAACATAACAAACTACTATAGTTATCCAAAGAAGACAAGACAAGAGCTCTCACGCCAAGCAAAGTTGATGACCATCTACCAAACAGACTCCACAAGACCTTCCACATGAAGCGGAAAACAAGAAGATATTCACCACATCGCCTGTCGAGGTGCAGTCGATGGCTTCTTAGTTCAGTCAAGCTCAAGGCAGGATAGTCATGCTACAAAATACAAAAACACGACTACAATCCCTCACATCAACCTACAGCCCCCTTCTAGTCCCTAATAAACACTGTAAGGCTTCTAAACCCAAGGTCGAAATCAAAGAACTTCTATTTTATCGCAATCAACAATAGACTCCTTGACATTAAGTAATTGATGTTTCACTAAGACTTATGCAGAGATAATCATACAAAATCCCCGTAACATGCACAGCCTCATCAAACTGGGATAATAAGAAAGGAAACATAACATTCTGTATTCACATCTGAACGTATTCAGAGTTTGAAGTATGGTATTCACGACCCATTTGTACAGAGCCACGATACTTGATATCATTCAATACTCAAGGAATCCCAACAGTGTCAAAAACAACAGTGTACCAAACAGACTTAAATAGAGGCAGATACACTGGTTACCTATCAAAGATTCAACTGAATCCGAACAACAGTATACAAGATAAATAATAGTTAATGATTCTAACTGTGCCAACAATGGTAAACATTCAAAATCAGGCTTATTCAAAAGCTAAATACTGAATTTGTAACAAGGAATCCAACTGAGCCTCTTCCATATTTTTCGCTCAAGCTTACACAGAAAGGAAACGTAAAAGTACACTAAAGAGTCTGTACCAAAAATTCATTACAAAATAACAGAGGTCGTATACCTGTTACTCCTTCAGGACTCCAACAAAATCAAATTACCAGTATTCAAAGATATATAGCCTCAACAGTGGACCATAATATACGAACCATTCAATGTACTCCACAGAGTTGTTTTGAATATAATAAATATAATGCAAACTATCATCGAGTTAAATCCCGTAATTGTAACACAAGGGAGGGAGAAACAACTTCCACAGGATCGCAATAAATACTGAAACACAACCAGTTATTCATTCAACAAAACCTAAATATCATAGCGGAACCCCAACAAGATTCAATAACCACTACCTTAATAATCTCGACAGAACTTACAAAGAAGTCCAAACAACTGAACAAAAAGTCCATCAGTATCCTTTCCATCGAGTATCAACAACAATCATCAACAGTAAGCATTATCAACAAGTTCCAACAGTAGGCATGTACCCATCAAGAGAACAATTCATGGGCTCTCACAGAGCAGGCCTAGTATGCATTCTTGCATATATTTCGCCAATTAAAGCCGGAATGCAAAACACCAAGAAATATAGCAACAGATTCAAAAAAAATACACCCATCAAGGTTTAAATTGAAAAATCGAACCAAAGAAGAAGATACAAAGATGACAAAATCACACAAGGCTACCATATAAATCATCTAATTCCAAAAATCATTTGAACAGAGTTGTTCTAATGAAATCATTTGAAAGAGAGCAAGATTTTTAAAGGTTAGGGCCTAACATGCCTGGTTATTTGCTTAAAATTTCGAAGCAGACCAATGAAAGAGCTCGAACCTTCTCCTCCTTTTCCAAGTTAGATCCACCAACAAAATTTTGCTATTTCCATGACTTATATATTTTCCTTGCCAGAGAAAAGAGCTAGTTACGCTCATACTTGCCATGCAACTCCAAGAAGACCGGTGTGATGAACCAAAGGAATGATAGAGGGAAAACCGGAGCTCATGAAAAACCAAACAAACCATTAACTTTCCATTTTGCATGCCTTCCCGTGAAATCCGAGCTCGACTACCGAGTTCATTAATTGCATTTACTCCCAATTTCCCGCTCAATCTCCACTGCCACCGACCGCCATAGTTGGCGATGGACAAATGCACATCAAAGACCATTTCCAACTTTGGCGACCTCTCGCCACGCCGCTCTAGTTAGCCGCTTTAAAAACTCTCCACCAAATTACTCCGTCCCTCATGCTTATCCATGCATTTAATAACATAGAAACTGCCGCCCATGGTTCGCACCCTTCCAAAGGTCCCCTTCCTCCTTGTTCAATAGTTAGGTTAGTAACTTAGGTTAGGATTTAGGATAACACCTAGTCTAACCACTTTGCACATAGATACTAACTTAGAACATTAGCTCTTAGCCTAGGTCTAGGTTAGATTAACACTAATCTAACCCCTAGGTTAAGTTTAGTTTTAGGTTACTAACCTTAATAAATCCAGTTAGGTCTAACATTTCATATGCTCAGAAAAAGAACCTACAACATACATTCACGAACAGGGTTCACTCCTGCACTGCCAAATGGCTAATGAATTATATGTAATCAATTATTACTCCGGTCCACGATCAAGACCTTCCAGATATATCACGATATCGGGAACCAATTCATTTAACACGATCAGCCTGAGTTATACTCCGGACTAGCTTATCCAATGCATCCAGACCTTGCAACCTGCTCAAGGTCTGTAATTTTAATTCATCACGAATAAACTTAAAGCACCACTTGGATCAATACCACTGATCCAAGGCTAGGTCTTATAGATGGATAACTTCATAATTCATTCCGAGGTCAGATTAAACTCAGGTGTAAAATGAAAGAAATAAAAGAGTCCAATCATATTCCGACTCAGTCAAAGATCTTGAATCTCAAAGAAGATACAGTACATATCAAGCATGACTTCTCAATCAAAGGAACACATCCTTTTTACAAAAGAAATCACATATCAACACTTGTATGCTCAGGAGGAAGTAACAATAGTTCAGGGTGTTACATGCTTCCCTCCTAAAAGATTCATCGTCCCGATGATTACATATTCAATTAACCTTCAGGTCAACCAATTTATTAGTTCACAAAACAATGCGACTATTTTCCAACTTGAATAGTTCCAGAAATCAATGTCACAACACATTTTATTCAACCTGAATAATGTTTGCCTTCATCTGGCTTTCATAATTACTTAAAAAAAAAAAGTCCATAAAAGAATGTTTTGTCAATAGATTTCATTCTGTTGAAAAAGAGAAGGAAAAGCAATTTTCATCTCTTCCAGATTTTCCCAAGTTGCACTTTCTTCGTTAAACTGGTCCCACTGACCTTACATTGCTGTATTTCACGATTTCTCAAATGCAATTGGTGAGTTTCCAAGGACTCGTGTGGGTTTAACCACGATTATTCCTGGGTCTTGGACCTGCAAGGAATTCCAATTTAAAACATGTGACAGATCTGAAACGTATTTCTTAAGCAAAGAAATATGGAAAACATCATGCATGCGAGATAAAGCAGGTGGTAATGCTAATCGATAAGCTACAGATTGATTATTTCGACAATTTCGAAAGGTCCCACGAATCGAGGTGACAACTTGGCAGCCTTGCCAAAAGTTATAGAACTCTTTCTGGGTTTAACACGAAGAAAAACCTTCTCACCAAGCTCAAACCTTCGATCAATCTGCTTAAGGTCAGCATAGCTCTTCTGTCTATCCGCTTCTTCCTTTAATCGCTTCACGAATCAGCTTAACTTGTTGTTCCATTTCGTGAGAATCTCTCGTCCAATTACCACTCTATCCTCAATACTATCCCAACTAACAGAGTTCTCGCACTTTCTTCCATAAAGTGCTTCAAATGGTGCCATTTTGAGAGATGAATGATAAGTGTTGTTGTATGTGAATTCAACTAATGGAAGATACTCTTCCCATTTATACTGTTGATCCATGCAATACATTCGCAACATGTCCTCCAACACTTGATTTACCCTCTCAGGTTTGTCCATCCGTTTCCGGATGATATGCGTAATCAAGTTTAGTTTCGCTTCCAAGAGCTCGTTAAGCGTTTGCCAAAATCTTGACGCCATTCTTGATCCTCGTCGATATAATCAATTTCGTACACCATGCAATCTGAAAATTTCGTGTACGAATCTTTTGGCCAAGCACTGTGAATCATCCTTTAGATTTCCAAAGCGATGAAATGAGCTACCTTAGTCAGTTTATCTACAACTACCAGGATAACATCATGTTTATTCCTGGACATGGGTAATCCTTGTACAAAATCCATGGTTATTACTTGCCATTTGTACTGCGGTATGCTATGAGGATATAACAAATTCAAAGCAGGTGCATATGTTCTGCCTTAACCCGCTGACATTCCAAACAATGAGTCACAAAATTTATGACATCCTTTTTCATACCTTTCCAAAAGTATTGTTGTTTCAAATCAGCAAGCATCTTTGTGATTCCCGGTGTCCAGAGAAAGGTGAATTATGAAATTCAACTAACAACTTCTTCCTCAAATCATTCAACATAGGTACATATACCTTGTTTTCATAACGCAAGATTCCTTCATTATCAAAATGAAAACCTTTATACCTTATATCCTTAGGTTCTCAGCAAAGCAAGCTACCGCTTTTACTTGTTGAAAGTATGAATTATCGATTCTGAGGCACTTTTTACCTCATCTTTAAACTGAGTTCTTAATGTTATAAGAGCAGAAATGTGCCTCCTACGACTTAGAGCATCAGCTACTCTATTCTCCTTCCCTTTGATATAGCTAATATCAAAATCATATTGTGATAAAAATTCTAACCACCTTCTCTGTCTGGCATTCAGGTTAGGCTGAGTAAAAATATATTTCAGTCCTAAGTGATCAGCCAACTCAAAAGGTTTCCCAAGTAAGTAGTGTCTCCAGACTTGAAGTGCATGAACAATGGCAACAAGTTCCAAATCATGAGGGGCATAATTCAGCTCATGTAATTTAAGTTTTCTACTTTCATATGCTATGACTTGATCATTTTGAAGCAAAACACCTCCAAGGCCTTCCCGTAAGCATCCGTTACAACCGTAAACTCCCATTAGGTCTGTACAGCTACTAATATAGGTGCAGAAGTCAACCGGTCTTTCGAGAATTTTGAAAGCCGCTTCACACTTATCATTCCATATGAATTTCTTATCCTTCTTCTCGCAATGAAGTTATTGGTGCAAATACTTTAGAAAAATCCTTTACAAATTTTCTATAGTAACCAACAAGACCCATGAAGCTTCTTACTTCATGCACATTCTTTGGTGCAGGCCACTCAGTTATTGCCACTATTTTTGAAGGATCTACAACAATTCCTTCTTTACTTATGACATGACCCAAATAGTGAACTTCTGAATCAAAGAAAGAACATTTGGATAACTTACCATACAACTTTCTTTTTCTCAAAATTCCCAAAACTATCTTCAAATGCTCATTGTGCTCCTCAACGCTTTTAGAATAAATGAGAATATCATCCAAGAATACAAGTACAAACTTGTCCAAATATTCTTGAAAAATATTGTTCATTAAGTTCATAAAGGCTGCGGGTGCATTAGTTAATCCAAAGGGTAGAACCGTGAATTCATAATGTCCGTACCTTGTTCGGAAAGTTGTTTTATGAATATCTTCTTCTCTAATCCTTAACTGATGATAACCAGATCAAAGATCTATCTTAGAATAAACCGCTGCTCCACGCATCTGATCAAATAGATCGTCGATCCTTGGAAGTGGATATCTGTTCTTGATTGTTGATTTGTTCAACATCCGATAATCAATACACAGCCTAAGTGTTCCATCCTTCTTTTTCACAAATATTACATGCGCACCCCCAAGGTGAAACACTAGGTCTAATCAAACCTTTAGACAAAAGCTTCTTGCAATCGTGCCTTAAGCTCACTAACTCGTAGTAGTCATCCGATAAGGTGCTTTGGAAATAGGTTCTGCTCTGGTTTGATTTCGATGGTGAAGTCAAATTCTCTCTTGGGTGGTAACCCTGTAATTCCTCAGAAAAACATCCTCGAAACTTTGTAATGAGGAAATTGTTTCATGCAATCACCATCTTCTTCTGAAAGTTCAGATATCTTTACCGCATAAAGGGTACATCCTTTATTTTAGCCTTTTAAGCCGCATAGCCGATGCTTTTTCTAACTGAAATTTCCCGTTTCACACCTTGAATCTCTGATTGTTTCCAGCTGATCATCTAAACATTTTATGTTCTTTTCATAGCAATCTACCTTTGCTTTATGGTCAGCTAACCAATTGACACCGATGACAATGTCATACGATCCTAAAGGTGTAACATAGAGGTCAACTTCCGTGGAGAAATTAGGTAAGTCAAGGACTGCCCCAAAAAGACACATACTCACTGTATGAACAGAGTTATTACCATACTGTACAGTCCAAGATTTATCCATTTTTCCAGCTTTTCTTTTAAGTTTAGAAGCAAGTTTATTAGAAATAAAACATTCAAGAGCCTCCTGTATCAAAAAGAATAGTGACAGGTATGCCAAATAACTTACCCTAACTTCTATAGGTGTCACTTGCTTTTCAAATTGCTTGTCTGCATCGCAAAGATGTATCTTATGTCATTGATTACCATCATCCTTCTTCAAAGGGCACGATTTGCATAGTGATCTTTGCCACAATTGTAGCAGCCTCCTACAGGTCCCTTTTTAGGCTCAAAATTGCCTCCAGCCTTGTAATTGTCACGTTGTCCTCCATAGGGCTTCTGCCCATTGTTATAATTTTTAGCAAAATTATCCCTTATATTTCCAGCAGGCTTATTTACTACTGCTTTCTTACTGTTATCTCCTGGAAACTTACTCTTGTTTCCAAACTTTTTCCATGGTCCTTTTCTGGGTGCAAGAGAGGTTGAAGAAGGGTTTGCAGTCTTCTTCCGCACTTCCTCTTTATGAGCAGAAATAGCCTTTAATTTCTGTTCTTGCCTTATGGCCTTTTCAACAACTCCTTCCATAGTGGTTGGACTGTGAACATCGACCTCTCCCCCTATCACGGGATTCAATCCCATGATGAATTTCCGTATTCTGAACTTCTCGTCGCTTTGATATCATGGGTACATACTTGAGGAGTTTTGTAAACCGCTCCCAAAGATTCGGCCACTGTTAGCTTCCTTGAGCTAAGTTCTGAAATTCTATCATTTTCTGATCATAGAAAAGTTGTGGCAGCCAACGTTGCCTAAAATAGCCTTTAAATTGATCCCAAGTAATATTGGTCTCATCAATATTTAGTTCAGCTTTTCGGCTATCCCACCACGAAGATGCTTCGTGGGAAAGCTGATAGGCTCCCTAAATAGCTTTGGTTTCCTCTCGAGAAGTTCCTTATTGCAAAGTACTTCTCCATTTCACTGAGCCGCCTCTCAGCTCCATCTCCTAATGTGGTGCCATCATACTTAGGTGGGCTTATCCTTTTTATATCATTAGTGAGTTCTGCTGCCAACCTGGCCTTTTTATTTTCTGGTTGGACAGGTGCATTTCCAGCATTAACATCAACACCCATATTGGGGTTGTCCTCAGGAGGTTGCTGATTGTTATTATCAGCTTCTTCATCCTCCTCATTCCCCATCACCTGTTGTTCAAGTACAGCTAAGCGATCTCTTGTGTCCAACAGGGCAGCAAGGATCTCATCAAGTTTCTGGGTTGTTGCCACTCCTCCATCAGTGGAGCATTATTCGCAACGCTCCCCTTGTTCTAACCATTTTCTCACACAAGAAAATTCAGGTTTTTATCGATTATGGACACAAGAGGCCCAAGAGCTGCAACCTTCAGCTCTGATACCAAGATGTAACATCCTCATTTTATACATTAGAACAAGTCAATTTTTTTTTTTTTTTTAAATGCTTCCTGGTTCTAAATACATAATTTAGAACTCACAAATCAAATAACCATTCTTATAACAGATAACCATATGCAGCTGTAATGACTCAGAGTACCTCCGATCTATTCATTCCATGACTCGGTAATCTACCGATCTATTCATGAGTAATAAGAGTTGGCGTTTTTATTTAACACATCACTCTTGCGGTTCTCTTCCCTATTCTGGGATTCAAAATGCTCATCTCAAGGAACCTAACTAAATAATTGTTACCATTATTCATCGGCATCTCATCATCCTTACCACTGTGACTCAGACAACGCAATCAAAGAATTGCGATACTTTGGCCAAAGATTTGAAACATACCGCTTTATGTCTCGTATTCCTTAACGGCATACTCATCAATCTGAATACGCCCTTCACCCCATTCTTATGTTATGTAGAATGTCTTATACCAACTTCATCGTCACCCCCCTTATCCCAAGTTATTCACTTCGGAAATGGATTAGTAAGGTGACAACGTTATATGGATGCACTCGAGGACTAGGGATAAGATGACATACTGGGTCAACCCTAGTTGAACCAAGGGTGTCAAGATACCCCGAGTCTCCTAGGCAGCCATATAATGTGACCACATTCCTAATCGGTCCCGAAGTAACTTGTTCGAGTTAAAGGTGTAAATCTTAACGATCAATGCAAAGGGTGTCGTCATAAGTCACCTGCATTGTTGTATCTTCGAGAAGATCCTAATCTTCTCAAGGTACAACCCTACAGCAGCTTGACTTGTGACGCCAACCTTTAAATCCGCCTCGAAAAGATCTACTTATAAAAAGGTGTTACATACGCCGAGTTAAATTATATTAAAAGACGTTCCCCTTTAAGGTTAGTCTTTCCCGATCCCTGGGTTCCTCACCTAAGAATGACCTTTCTTAATAAAACCCTTTACACAGAGAAGTTATTAAGACTAAGGTTCCATCAAGGAGTTCATAGAATATACATAATTCTAAATCAACGAAATTGGACAATAACCCAAAATCTTCACATGTGATTGCCAATAGAACCCCTTTTTGGTTTATTTCAGTTCTCATTACTGAATTTATATCGTACATATAAGTATCAAGATATAATGATTAAGAATCCAATTAAATGTTGTCCTGGCTTAATCAAGACTAGGGATTAATAATTTAATTCAGCTTGTTTAGCATTCTGCTTAGGTTTATTTTAACCCTAGTTTCTTTCGTGAAGACAAAGTGATCCATATTTCAATTTAGCTTTAGATAGAACACACTAGAATTGCTAAACAATCATAAGTATTCAAATACATATTCTTGCAAGCTTACATTGATAATCACAAAAGTCTCCAAATTATACAATAATAACAATGCTCTCAAGATATTTGAACCAAGAAGGTCAAACTATCATATAAGAATACAAACACATAAGTAACAAACATCAATTTTCCATTCCTTCCGTAATCTAATCAAATACATTTTATGCATTCAAAGATACTTGATACAATGCTCTACGGAAAAAGAACATCTTTCCACTTATAGTACATTTAGAAAATCAAGCAGTATTTCAACTTAAAATCAAATTAAACAATCTGATCATCCTATCAGATCTGCGTGCTTTTACCACTTACGGCATCCATCTACAAAAATTGTCAACATGGGTCACCTTCGATGAACCGAGCATGATAAGCACTAACTCTTAAAACAATTGCAATCCATCAATTGTTTTCATTAAACACCCTGTTTAAATGAGATCAATTCACCCAACAAGTAAACATATTTCATCATAATATTAGGGATCAAGAAGAACGAAAGTATCGAGACAACTATCCATCCAATCCCTGAGACAAAAAACATCGATAGATCATTACATTCATCATAGTAAAATGAATATCATAACAACCCATGCTTCCAGCAGTAGTTAAAACAGTTCCCACAATTAGATAAAAATATATATCAACATATACTTTACAACAAAAGAGAAATGAACGAATCATACATATTTCCTCCGAATCGCTCATGACTCACTGCTTTCCAAGAGACAAGCATTCACTTAAACACATGCGGATATAATGTATTTAGAGACCGCCATAAGCACCATAGATTTGTTAAAGATCAAACATAACAAACTACTCAGTAGTTATCCAAAGAGATAAAGAGCTCTCACGCCAAGCAAGTGATGACCATCTACCAAACAGACTCCACAAGACCTTCCACATGAAGTGGCAAACAAGAAGATATTCACCACATCGCCCGCCGAGGTGGTGCAATGACGATGGCTTCTTAGTTCACCAAGCTTCAAGGCAGGATAGTCATGCTACAGAATACAAAAACACGACTACAATCCCTCACATCAACCTACAGCCCCCTTCTAGTCCCTAATAAACACTGTAAGGCTTCTAAACCCAAGGTCGAAATCAAAGAACTTCTATTTTATCGCAATCAACAATAGACTCCTTGACATTAAGTAATTGATGTTTCACTAAGACTTATGCAGAGATAATCATACAAAATCCCCGTAAATACGCATAAATCATCAAACTGGGATAATCAGAAAGGAAACATAACATTCTGTATTCACATCTGAACGTATTCAGAGTTTGAAGTATGGTATTCACGACCCATTTGTATAGAGCCACGATACTTGATATCATTCAATACTCAAGGAATCCCAACAGTGTCAAAAACAACAGTGTACCAAACAGACTTAAATAGAGGCAGATACACTGGTTACCTATCAAAGATTCAACCGAATCCGAACAACAATATACAAGATAAATAATAGTTAATGATTCTAACTGTGCCAACAATGGTAAACATTCAAAATCAGCTTATTCAAAAGCTAAATACTGAATTTGTAACAAGGAATCCAACTGAGCCTCTTCCATATTTTTCTCTCAAGCTTACACAGAAAAGGAAACGTAAAAGTACACTAAAGAGTCTCATACTAAAATTCATTACAAAATAACAGAGGTCGTATACCAGTTACTCCTTCAGGACTCCAACAAAATCAAATTACCAGTATTCAAAGATATATAGCCTCAACAGTGGACCATAATATACGAACCATTCAATGTACTCCACAGAGTTGTTTTGAATATAATAAATATAATGCAAACTATCATCGAGTTAAATCCCGTAATTGTAACACAAGGGAGGGAGAAACAACTTCCACAGGATCGCAATAAATACTGAAACACAGCCAGTTATTCATTCAACAAAACCTAAATATCATAGCGGAACCCCAACAAGATTCAATAACCACTACCTTAATAATCTCGACAGAACTTACAAAGAAGTCCAAACAACTGAACAAAAAGTCCATCAGTATCCTTTCCATCGAGTATCAACAACAATCATCAACAGTAAGCATTATCAACAAGTTCCAACAGTAGGCATGTACCCATCAAGAGAACAATTCATGGGCTCTCACAGAGCAGGCCTAGTATGCATTCTTGCATATATTTCACCAATTAAAGCCGGAATGCAAAACACCAAGAAATATAGCAACAGTTCGAAAAATAAAATACACCCATCAAGGTTTAAATTGAAAAATCGAACCAGCAAGAAGATACAGTGACAAAATCACACAAGGCTACCATATAAATCATCTAATTCCAAAAATCATTTGAACAGAGTTGTTCTAATGAAATCATTTGAAAGAGAGCAAGATTTTTAAAGGTTAGGGCCTAACATGCCTGGTTATTTGCTTAAAATTTCGAAGCAGACCAATGAAAGAGCTCGAACCTTCTCCTTCTTTTCCAAGTTAGATCCACCAACAAAATTTTGCTATTTCCATGACTTATATATTTTCCTTGCCAGAGAAAAGAGCTAGTTACGCTCATACTTGCCATGCAACTCCAAGAAGACTGGTGCGATGAACCAGTGAATAGACAGAGGGAAAACCGGAGCTCATGAAAAACCAAACAAACCATTAACTTTCCATTTTGCATGCCTTCCCGTGAAATCCGAGCTCGACTACCGAGTTCATTAATTGCATTTACTCCCAATTTCCCACTCAATCTCCACTGCCACCGACCGCCATAGTTGGCGATGGACAAATGCACATCAAAGACCATTTCCAACTTTGGCGACCTGCCACGTCGGCTCTAGTTAGCCGTTTTAAAACCTCCACCAAATTACCTGTCCCTCATGCTTATCCATGCATTTAATAACATAGAAACTGCCGCCCATGGTTCGCACCCTTCCAAAGGTCCCCTTCCTCCTTGTTCAATAGTTAGGTTAGTAACTTAGGTTAGGATTTAGGATAACACCTAGTCTAACCACTTTGCACATAGATACTAACTTAGAACATTAGCTCTTAGCCTAGGTCTAGGTTAGATTAACACTAATCTAACCCCTAGGTTAAGTTTAGTTTTAGGTTACTAACCTTAATAAATCCAGTTAGGTCTAACATTTCATATGCTCAGAAAAAGAACCTACAACATACATTCACGAACAGGGTTCACTCCTGCACTGCCAAATGGCTAATGAATTATATGTAACTGAATTATTACCTGGTCCACGATCAAGACCTTCCAGATATATCACGATATCGGGAACCAATTCATTTAACACGATCAGCCTGAGTTATACTCCGGACTAGCTTATCCAATGCATCCAGACCTTGCAACCTGCTCAAGGTCTGTAATTTTAATTCATCACGAATAAACTTAAAGCACCACTTGGATCAATACCACTGATCCAAGGCTAGGTCTTATAGATGGATAACTCCATAATTCATTCCGAGGTCAGATTAAACTCAGGTGTAAAATGAAAGAAATAAAAGAGTCCAATCATATTCCGACTCACCAAAGATCGAAGAAGATATAGTACATATCAAGCATGACTACCAAAGATCTACAATCCATTCTTATAATAGCAAAGAAGATACAATACATATCAAGCATGACTTCTCAATCAAAGGAACACATCCTTTTTACAAAAGAAATCACTTACATACGCTGAGTTAAATTATATTCAAAGACGTTCCCCTTTTAGGTTAGTCTTTCCCGATCCTGGGTTCCTCACCTTAGAATGACCTTTCTTAATAAAACCCATTACACGAGAATTTATTAAGACTAAAGTTCCATCAAGGAGTTTATAGAATACACATAATTCTAAATCAACGGAATTGACAAGAACCCAAAATCTTCACATGTGATTGCCAACAGAACCCCTTTTTGGTTTATTTTAGTTCTCATTACTGAATTTATATCGTACATATAAGTATCAAGATATAATGATTAAGAATCCAATTAAATGTTGTCCTGGCTTAATCAAGACTAGGGATTAATAATTTAATTCATCTTGTTTAGCGTTCTGCTTAGGTTTATTTTAACCCTAGTTTCCAGTAAGACAGTGATCCATATTTCAATTTAGCTTTAGATAGAACACACTAGAATTACTAAACAATCATAAGTATTCAGTACATATTCTTGCAAGCTTACATTGATAATCACAAAAGTCTCCAAATTATAGAATAATAACAATGCTCTCCAGATATTTGAACCGAAGAAGGTCAAACTATCAAGATAAGAATACAAACACATAAGTAACAAATATCAATTTCCATTCCTTTCAGAACTAATCAAATACATTTTATGCATTCAACATACTTGATACAATACTCTACGGAAAAAGAACATCTTTCCACATGTAGTACATTTAGAAAATCAAGTTGTATTTCAACTTAAAATCAAATTAAACAATCTGATCATCCTATCAGATCTACGTGCTTTTACCACTTACGGCATCCATCTACAAAAATTGTCAACATGGGTCAGTTCGATGAACTGAGCATGATAAGCACTAACTCTTAAAACAATTGCAATCCATCAATTGTTTTCATTAAACACCCTGTTTAAATGAGATCAATTCACCCAACAAGTAAACATATTTCATCATAATATTAGGGATCAAGAAGAATGAAAGTATCAGAGACAACTATCCATCTGAATTCCCAGGACAGCAAACATCAGACAGATCATTACATTCATCATAGTAAAATGAATATCATAACAACCCATGCTTCCAGTAGTAGTTAAAACAGTTCCCACAGTTAGATAAAAATATATATCAACATATACTTTACAACAAAAGAGAAATGAACGAATCATACATATTTCCCTCCGAACTGGCTCATGACTGTACCATCTTTCCAAGAGACAAGCATTCACTTAAAACACATGCGATATAACAGACGAGACCGCCATAAGCACCACAGATTTGTTAAAGATCAAACATAACAAACTACTGTAGTTATCCAGCAGTACAGTAGCTCTCACGCCAAACAGTGATGACCATCTACCAAACAGACTCCACAAGACCTTCCACATGAAGCGGAAAACAAGAAGATATTCACCACATCGCCTGTCGAGGTGCAGTCGATGGCTTCTTAGTTCAGTCAAGCTCAAGGCAGGATAGTCATGCTACAGAATACAAAAACACGACTACAATCCCTCACATCAACCTACAGCCCCCTTCTAGTCCCTAATAAACACTGTAAGGCTTCTAAACCCAAGGTCAAAATCAAATAACTTCTATTTTATCGCAATCAACAATAGACTCCTTGACATTAAGTAATTGATGTTTCACTAAGACTTATGCAGAGATAATCATACAAAATCCCCGTAACATGCACAGCCTCATCAAACTGGGATAATCAGAAAGGAAACATAACATTCTGTATTCACATCTGAACGTATTCAGAGTTTGAAGTATGGTATTCACGACCCATTTGTACAGAGCCACGATACTTGATATCATTCAATACTCAAGGAATCCCAACAATGTCAAAAACAACAGTGTACCAAACAGACTTAAATAGAGGCAGATACACTGGTTACCTATCAAAGATTCAACTGAATCCGAACAACAGTATACAAGATAAATAATAGTTAATGATTCTAACTGTGCCAACAATGGTAAACATTCAAAATCAGGCTTATTCAAAAGCTAAATACTGAATTTGTAACAAGGAATCCAACTGAGCCTCTTCCATATTTTTCGCTCAAGCTTACACAGAAAGGAAACGTAAAAGTGCACTAAAGAGTCTGTACCAAAAATTCATTACAAAATAACAGAGGTCGTATACCTGTTACTCCTTCAGGACTCCAACAAAATCAAATTACCAGTATTCAAAGATATATAGCCTCAACAGTGGACCATAATATACGAACCATTCAATGTACTCCACAGAGTTGTTTTGAATATAATAAATATAATGCAAACTATCGTCGAGTTAAATCCCGTAATTGTAACACAAGGGAGGGAGAAACAACTTCCACAGATCGCAATAAATCTTGAAACACAAACCCGAGTTATTCATTTAAAAACCTAAATATCATAGCGGAACCCCAACAAGATTCAATAACCACTACCTTAATAATCTCGGCCAGTAACTTACAAAGAAGTCCAAACAACTGAACAAAAAGTCCATCAGTATCCTTTCCATCGAGTATCAACAACAATCATCAACAGTAAGCATTATCAACAAGTTCCAACAGTAGGCATGTACCCATCAAGAGAACAATTCATGGGCTCTCACAGCAGGAGCCTAGTATGCATTCTTGCATATATTTCGCCAATTAAAGCCGGAATGCAAAACACCAAGAAATATAGCAATAGTTCGAAAAATAAAATACACCCATCAAGGTTTAAATTGAAAAATCGAACCAGCAAGAAGATACAGTGACAAAATCACACAAGGCTACCATATAAATCATCTAATTCCAAAAATCATTTGAACAGAGTTGTTCTAATGAAATCATTTGAAATAGAGCAAGATTTTTAAAGGTTAGGGCCTAACATGCCTGGTTATTTGCTTAAAATTTCGAAGCACCACCGAAAAGAGCTCAAACCTTCTCCTTCTTTTCCAAGTTAGATCCACCAACAAAATTTTGCTATTTCCATGACTTATATATTTTCCTTGCCGAGAAAAGAGCTAGTTACACTCATACTTGCCATGCAACTCCAAGAAGACTAGTGCGATGAACCGGTGAATGATAGAGGGAAAACCGGAGCTCATGAAAAACCAAACAAACCATTAACTTTCCATTTTGCATGCCTTCCTGTGAAATCCGAGCTCGACTACCCAGAGTTCATTAATTTCATTTTCTCCCAATTTCCCGCTCAATCTCCATTGCCACCGACCGCCATAGTTGGCGATGGATGATGCACATCAAAGACCATTTCCAACTTTGGCGACTTGCCATGTCGGCTCTAGTTAGCCGTTTTAAAACCTCCACCAAATTACTCCGTCCTCATGCTTATCCATGCATTTAATAACATAGAAACTTCCGCCCATGGTTTGCACCCTTCCAAAGGTCCCCTTCCTCCTTATTCAATAGTTAGGTTAGTAACTTAGGTTAGGATTTAGGATAACACCTAGTCTAACCACTTTGCACATAGATACTAACTTAGAACATTAGTTCTTAGCCTAGGTCTAGGTTACTTTAACACTAATCTAACCCTAGGTTAGGTTTAGTTTTAGGTTACTAACCTTAATAAATCCAGCTTAGGTCTAACATTTCATATGCTCGAAAAAAGAACCTATAACATACATTCACAAATGTGGTTCACTCCCCGCACTACCAAATGGCTAATGAATTATATGTAACTGAATTATTACCTGGTCCATGATCAAGACCTTCCAGATATATCACGATATCGGGAACCAATTCATTTAACATGATCAGCCTGAGTTATACTCCGGACTAGCTTATCCAATGCATCCAGACCTTGCAACCTGCTCAAGGTCTGTAATTTTAATTCATCACGAATAAACTTAAAGCACCACTTGGATCAATACCACTGATCCAAGGCTAGGTCTTATAGATGGATAACTTCATAATTCATTCCGAGGTCAGATTAAACTCAGGTGTAAAATGAAAGAAATAAAAGAGTCCAATCATATTCCGACTCAGTCAAAGATCTGCAATCTGCAAAGAAGATACAGTACATATCAAGCATGACTTCTCAATCAAAGGAACACATCCTTTTTACAAAAGAAATCACATATCAACACTTGTATGCTCAGGAGGAAGTAACAACAGTTCAGGGTGTTACATGCTTCCCTCCTAAAAAGATTCATCGTCCCGATGATTACATATTCAATTAACCTTCAGGTCAACCAATTTATTAGTTCACAAAACAATGCGACTATTTTCCAACTTGCATAGTTCCAGAAATCAATGTCACAACACATTTTATTCAGCCTGAATAATGTTTTCCTTCATCTGGCTTTCATAATTACTTTAAAAAAATAAGTCCATAAAAGAATGTTTTGTCAACAGATTTCATTCTGTTGAAAAAGAGAAGGAAAAGCAATTTTCATCTCTTCCAAATTTTCCCAAGTTGCACTTTCTTCGTTAAACTGGTCCCACTGGACCTTACATTGCTGTATTTCATGATTTCTCAAATGCAATTGGCGAGTTTCCAGCACTCGTGTGGGTTTAACCACGATTATTCACGGTCTTGGACCTGCAAGGAATTCCAATTTAAAACATGTGACAGATCTAAAACATATTTCTTAAGCAAAGAAATATGGAAAACATCATGCATGTGAGATAAAGCGGTGGTAATGCTAATCGATAAGCTACGGGATTGATTATTTCGACAATTTCGAAGGGTCCCACGAATCGAGGTGACAACTTGGCAGCCTTGCCAAAAGTCATAGAACTCTTTTCTGGGTTTAACACGAAGAAAAACCTTCTCACCAAGCTCAAACCTTCGATCAACCCACTTAAGATCAAAGCGCATAGCTCTTACGTCCTCCATTTGCTTCCTTTAATCGTTCTCGAATCAGCTTAACTTGCTATTCCATTTCGTGAGAATCTCTCCGGTCCAATTACCACTCTATCCTCAATACTATCCCAGCTAACAAGAGTTCTTTTCTTCCATAAAGTGCTTCAAATGGTGCCATTTTGAGAGATGAGTGATAAGTGTTGTTGTATGCGAATTCAACTAATGGAAGATACTCTTCCCATTTATACTTTGTTGATCCATGCGATACATTCGCAACATGTCCTCCAAAACTTGATTTACCCTCTCGGTTTGTCCATCCGTTTCCGGATGATATGCGGAATCGAAGTTTAGTTTCGTTCCGAGAGGCAGTATTAAGCGTTTTCCAAAACCTTGACGTCATTCTTGGATCCCCGTCGGATATAATCAATTCACGGTACACCATGCAATCTGAAAATTTCATGTACGAATGTTTTGGCCAGCACTTTGGTGAATCATCCTTTAGATTTCCGGTGATGAAATGAGCTACCTTAGTCGGTTTATCTACAACTACTAGGATAACATCATGTTTGTTCTGGACATGGGTAACCCTTGTACAAAGTCCATGGTTGTTACTTGCCATTTGTCTTTGCGGTATGCTATGAGGATATAACATCCCAAAGCAAGGTGCATATGTTCTCGCCTTAACACCTACACCGACACTCCAAACAATGGGTCACAAAATTTATGACATCCTTTTTCATACCTTTCCAAAAGTATTGTTGTTTTCAAACCAGCAAGCATTTTTGTGATTCTCGGGTGTCCAGAGAAAGGCGAATTATGAAATTCAACTAACAACTTCTTCCTCAAATCATTCAGCATAGGTATGTATACCCTGTTTTCATAACGCAAGATTCCTTCATTATCAAAATGAAAACCTTTATACCTTATATCCTTTGGTTACTGCGGCCTTTTTTACTTGTTGAAAGTATGAATCGATTCTTAAAACACAAGTGTGCCTTTCATTGGGGAGATTTGCAACAAATGACATTCGACACTTTGGTGATGGACTTGTCATGGCACCCATATTACATTTTCCTTCTTGGGATAAGCCTTTCCATGTGTATGATGATGCCTTAAAAAAAACTATGGGGGTAGAAATAACACAACTTCGTGAGGGAATTGTTGATCATCCCTTGTGCTTTGCAAGTAGGAAATTGACACCAACAAAATATAATTACACAACTACTAAGCACAAAGTAATGTCTATGATCTATGCACTACACAATTTCAGAAAATATTTATCAGAAACACCCTTCATATTTTACATAGAACACATGGAATTGAAATACTTAGTCAACAAACCCGTTCTGCAAGGGTGCATATGTCTTGAGGTCCTTCTATTTCAAGAGTTTGAATTCACAGTGGTGGTGAAGCCAAGAAAGAGAAATTCAAGGCCTGACCACTTATCAAGGATTGATTTGGGAGAGGATGTACAAATCATTGAGGATACTATACCGGACATACAACTATTTAGGTTAAATACGTGCCCTTAGACTTGGAAGATATAACAATGTTTTTAAAAATAGGTGTGGTGCCAGAAGGGATGAAGGATCTGGAGAGAAAGTAGTTAGCAATACATGTTGCACCCTACATGTTGATTAGTGAGGGATTTATATAAGTTAGGTCATGACAAGATTTTGTCTTTGATGTGTATTAGAACATGAGCGCATAGCCATTATGGAAGAATCACATGATGGGATTACAGGAGGACACTATGTAGGGAATTCTTTGCCACATAAAAGACTTTATTAAGCTGGCTTTGGTGGGAAACCATCTACAAATATTGTATTGAGTTTTGTAAGGCCTATGATCACTTTTCTAGCACCTTGGGAAACATGGAAAGAGAGATGAAATGCCTTTGTGACCAATAGCTAGAGATCCTTGAACCATTTGAAAAATGGGCAATTAACTTTATAAGACCAATTGTGCCAACCACGTGAAGGATGGGTTTGTGGTATATCATCACTTTTACTGATTACTTGACATGGTGGGTAGAGATAAGCACCTCTGAAAGGATTTCACTACGGTGATAACTACTATATTCTTATGGGAAAACATAATCAATAGGTATGGTTTCCCTCTAAGTTTAATAAGTGATAGGGGTACACACTTTCTCAATAAACAAGAAGGATTCATTAGCATAATTTATGGTGGCCCATCATAAGGTTACGCCATATCACCCTCAAGGAAATGGAACTACTAGAGGCATTTAAAAAAATACTAAGTCACGTGTTAACTAAGATCTGTGATGTTAGAAGACAAGATTGGGATGATACGGTATCAATCATTCTATGGGCATATAGGAAAACCTACTGAAAGGTTAAACAAGGATACTCCGTTTCAATTGGTGTTTGGCATGGAGGCTGTTTTCTTGGTGGAATTCATGTTACCTTCGTTGTGTATAGCACACGGGAGGGTTAGGCTGATGAGAAGGCACTTTGGAAGAAATAATTGATAAGTTGATGTTGTTAGATGAAAGGTGATCACTTGCTAGATGGAGTCAAAAGATAGAAAAATCAAGACAAAAATCATGGCATGATCATCATATCAAGAACAAGAAGTTTGAGGTTGGGCATTTGGTATTTTTATATGATTCCAAGTATCTGCACCATCCTAGGAAGTTGAAGTTCCATTAGTTGGGACCTTACATCATATCTTACATTCTTGATTCAGGAACTTTCTAGTTACTAGTGCTGGATGGGATGACATTACCAGGTTACTTCAATGGGAGTAGGCTGAAGCCCTACTATAAATAATCTTTCTTGGTGTTTGTAATAAGGTTGTATTTCTATTTAGCTTAGAAATTCCCTTTATGCTTTTCTTTTCTTGTGTTTTCCTTTATTATTGCTTGTTCGTTTCATTTTTTCTCTTTTTGTGCCTTGTGCCTAATCGGTAACCACATTATTTTTCTAGGGTTGTGTATGCTGAGAAGACCGCATATCTTTTTTAGTGTGGGGTAGAGTGATGCAAAGTATAGGCCTATAATACAAGTTTTATCTAGCATTAGAAGTTGTAGTAAGCATGACCGGTTGAAGGATAAAAAGTGTGTAAGGAGGTAAGAAGTGCATAGGAAAGGAGGTGACGAGAATGGTTGGTGTTAAAAAGGCTTTGTGGAAACTACATAGAAAGGATGAAGTGTGCAGGAACAACATGAGGTAGGAATAGGAAAAAATTAGGTAAAGGACATAAGAAGTTCCTTGACACTATTGACGTGTGCATAAGAGTTTTCAGTCCGTTTGAATTTTTACATGCGGAAAGGTTGAAAAATGGTTTTTTTGCGCAGATGTGGCACATAGGTAAGGTCACTTAAAATGCTCTTAATGGAAAAATCCAAATTTAATGTTAAAGTACGGTGGTAAGTGGTATAAAATTTAATCTTTGGAAAGAAGCAAAACTTTATATATAAGGTTAGTTAAATCATTTGTTACCTTGTGTTTATAAAGAAGAAAGAGATCTTGTGAACTAGTAAAATCTAGAGAGAGATTTGTGTGAAGAATGGAGAATCTAATAAATCTAAAGTGTGTAACTAGGGTAGATCTAAAAACCATTGTGGAAGGAGTACATAGGTGTGGGGAAGTTTGTAGAGGAAACATCATCTTATGGAAGGATTTTTCCAGTTAGGGTTTAGTGGCTAAGGCATAGAGTTAGAAGGGTTTATTTGCAAGATTGATTATCAAGATTAGACAGAGTGGTAGAACAAAGCAAAGGGAAGAGGATTTAAGTGTTATCACGAAAAGAAGAATGACACCAAGGAAACCAACCATTTCAAAAAGAAGACAAAGGGAAAGGGAAAAGAAAAGTAGATTGATGTTGTTGTGAGCACCAATGAAGAATGGTACACAAAAATACGAAATTACCTAGATGGGGTATTGCTAGGAAAAAAAGGGATTCAAACTTACAAAGATGTTCATAAGTGATTATAATCATCGCATGGGTACAACTAAGAAATTAATGATGCTTTGGGTTGGTCGACTAACTAACATGGGACGCTTGAGACATAATGCCCATTTATAATGGCGAGGTGAAGGTCAAATTGGAGAAGGATGGACTACTACAATTGAGCGAGTTGCCCTACTTTGAAGAATTTTTATTTTTGAGGGCACAAGATGCACATCACACCACAACTAATATCCAAGTTCACATGCCTCAATTATATAGGGGATAACATTGATGACGATCATCCGAGTGAAAAGAGGATATCAAGGATATTGTAGCTAGATATGACTACAAAAGGGTTCAAGATACTTTGACATCTCAAATACCGGACCCGAGTGATGAGGATGCCTACATGCTTTGTAACTAAGCCCAATGATCAAGAAATATGGACACAAGTAAACAAGGCATGGCTAAACATATGCCAGAAGATATCAAAAGTAACCATATACAACTTGTCTACTTTCATCATGAATGAAATTATAAGCAACATGTAAGAGGGAGATATGATACTCTTTAGTATCATCCTCCTCACCGTTGTGTTTTTAGAGATCGGAGTTCTTGACATCCCAAAAAAATATTTTTTAGAATATCCAAAATATGATCCTTCACCCATAAAGAGGTTTGCAAAATAAACTTGTGAAACCATGACGACCACTCACAAGGCGTGACTATATAAGTGGTATAAGCAAATGCGTGATGCATTTGGTGATGAGTGGAGAATCTCGTATTTTACCTGCACTCATGAATGGAGAAGTAGAATTTGTAATTTATCAACACTTTTGTATTAGCAGATTTAGGTTGACAAAAGAGAACATGAGTCTGTGGTGCAAACTACCCTTCTCCTTCACCACGTTATATTTCCAAGCTAGAATAAATTAATTAAAGGAGGTTAATAGACTAAGGTTTGACCTTAGTGAAGTAGATGTAGACCACCATGAGCTGCGCAAGAATCTAGTCTACCCCAAGAAGAACACATATGTGGAGAGAAACATCTCCCATGAGATACAAATGATGAAGCTGTAACCCCGCCAATTCTTGGAAGGACTACAATAAGGATATACCTTCGCATAAGGCCCTACTTTTAAAAAAGGTGCTTACTTGGAGAATGATATCTCCATCCTTGAAGACCCCATATGAAGGCAGAAGGTTGCACCTAGAAAGATAGAAAGAGAAGAGGTGCAGAAATCACCAAGTGTTCAGACCACACAAGTAGTAAACACTCCAGAGAAAAGTGCTCAACCTAGTAATTACGCGTGGAGGAAAAAATCCCCATTAAAAGAAAATACTCTAGAAGAACAATTACTAAATCATAAAGATCCCCTCACTAAAGAAGAATCACCAAGGAATGGATCATCTGCTAAGAGAAAAGAAAAATAAGGATCTCTTGTAATGGAATCCCCAGTAAGGAAGAAGAAAAAGGTTACAGATGAGGTTGATTTAGAGGAAACAAAATACCTAGATGCCTAAATCGGTGACAGGGATGATGATGAAGATGAACCAAGAGGTGGAGACCATCCCATCTATGAAATACATGATTCTAAAGAAGAAATAGATGAGGAATATAATGAAGAAGATGAGGAGAAGGAGGATGAAGAAGAGGTTGAGACCCAAGGAAAGGGGTAGGCGGGAAGAAGTTACAAAACAATAAAAACCTAAAGCCTCACAAAGGATTAGGTAGACCAGGCCATGGAAAAATAAGTAGCAAAAATCATCAAGGACATAGTAGAATAATAAGTGGAATGTAGTGCGGATGTCTTTGATGAAGCAAGGCCGAGGAGGAGAGCATACAAAAGGAATATGGTAGTATGGGGGAGATCCCAATTTGGCTTTTAACTTTCCAAAGGCAACATGCATGGGGAAGAAGAGTGTACATGGCATCACAAGTGCAAGGAATGGGCTACATTGATGATCCAAACAAGGTGTTACACACGTGGTTCTAGAGCACCGTGCCAACGGAACAACTTCTAGCCATGAATTCATTTGATGAGGAAGGTGCATACCCTCGATGAGGAAAATGTTTTCATGGGCGTTTGAGTCCCACTTTGATGAGCCAAAATTTGAAGTAAGCCAAGGGGAACTGATGTAAGTGCTAAAAACAAAAGGGATAAACCCCTTGGTGAATTCTTAGAGGATGTCAGATGACAAGATCTACAATGTGCTCAACAAATTCTCAGTTGAGGTTGAAGTTAGGCTCTTCGGGAGAAATGACATGGTAAATTTCCTAGAGGTAGAGCTAGAGAAAAAGGAAGAAGAGCTCTTTGAGAAAACCAAGGACTTAAATCAAGAAGAGCTAATCAATGCTCAGATAAGGCGTGAATTGAAATATGAAAAGGAAAGAGTTTGCGAGGCACAGAAGAAGATAGAGATGATCACATATGCCATTTTCTTAAAGCATCCAAACTTAATGCCACATGTATAAAAGTATGGATCATCCTTGTAATGTCTAGAGGACTTGACCCACATAATCACCATGGAGAGGTGAAAACTCACCCTAGAATCAATAGAGGAGGCATTGGTGTGCCAGGAGAAAGAAAATTAGATGAATGTTATGGATATCATTTCTTAGTAAAATAAGATCCTCGTCAATGTTAAGGATGTCACACAAATTGTTGAGGCCACCTATGATAATTGTGCGGACAAATATAGAGTGGTAAGTATCCTAGTTACCACCCATGAAGTGGAACTTAAGGAGTTCCATGAAAAGAACAATGGGAACAAGGCTAAGTGAGAAAAGATCCTAGCCAAAGTGGAAAATAAATTAGAAGCCATTGAGACCTTGCGGGGCTCAATCAAGAACCAGTGAAGGAATTGTACCCTCAAATAACTCGAAGGATGGATGCACTCGAGGATTTGGGAAAATAGCTGGAGGATATTGTGGAGACAATGAGCACTAAGGGAGAAGAGCTTAGTTTTGAAAAATTAAGTGCTCGTGGTGGGTAACCTCTATCGCAAGTGTAATCGACACTTGGGGGAGATTAAAAGCTGATTTAAGGAAGGATTTCACTCTCCTCCTCCAAAATTAAATAAAGTTCCCCATTATTTCATTCTTTTCCCCATTTTATTCATTCCTTCATTCTTCCATTCTAACCACTTGTAATGATCCACAATTATTTTATTCTTTATTGAAGAGTGTTTCCGGCAACAAAGAACAAGTGTAGTGTGGGGTGATGTTGGGCCCCAAAATATCAACTAAGTATGCGAAGGTGTGTGGGCACGTTTAAACTAGTTAAAGAAGGGCACATGATTTGAAGGCATTTAAGGAAAAATAAGTTATGTACTTAGCTACATTCGGCATCAGGTAGTACATGAGAAAAGCATGACACTCATGGATACGGTGCGGGCACTGTGTATTGTGGATTAAAAAGGGAATATTTCAGGACATGCAATGGAAGTTTCTAGAGGATATAATTGTAAGGAATGGAGAGCTCAGATATAGAAATGCATGCTTCATGGAGGACCACTTCGACACTTGGAAACCAATCGTAACTTATGGAAGGCATGACAAGGTGGGTGCTAAGCCTATCTATACAAGCACCCGATAGAAGAAATTTAATAGAGTGAATATAGTGGAAGAGAGGTGAAGCCCATGAGAGAACATAATGGAGTGTGTTATGGATAGGGATTAGGAGAGATCTGTTAGTGATAGCATATAGAAGGGGATGGGTTCTCATTCTTCTTTTTAATATGATGAGCATGATATAGCTTTGATGCATGATTTAGCTCGCATAAAATGAGGATCTGTGATGACCTCAAGGGATGTAATGCGGGTTACTCAGGTTTGATAGTATGAATATAATGCTTCATTATAAATCATCTGTGTTTAGTACTCATGGTTTTACTTTTTCATAAATCATCTCCATGTGTTACTTTTTATTTCTCTTACTGTATCTGATGAGATGCAGATTTTTTCCTAAGTTCATAAGAATGTGGTCTAATTATTTTCTGTCTTGCATTTTATTGTCTGTTCTAAAATGATGCATTCTAACAAAAAATAACATAAAGGAGAGACTCGACCTTGGGTGAGTTCCCAAAGCCTCTGGGTGATAGGTTGGCGCATATGGGATTTCCTTGTTACATGAAGGGGCCAAAATAAATCACTAGGGTTAGTTGTCGATGGGTTCAAATGCACGCCGAAGGTTATTCTTTCTCCATATAAAGAAATCTCATTCGAGAAGATGAAGGGGTCTCTCTCCCACACTTTCCAAGATGGGATAACACAATGTAGACACCAAATTTGTGTCTTACGACTCTTGTGACCCGCATCTCATTTATGCAACCTAACCTCATCACCTAAACCTTACACAATTATTTATTAATTATATTATATTTAATAAATCCACATCACCTTACTTTCCACCTCATTTTGCCACCTCATCATGACCTAGGCCTAACCCTAAACTAATCTAATTAAGACCTATAACTTGGTCTACATCCACACCCATGACTAATGACCCCTTTCTCGCACCCAAAACTGACCTTGTAGTTACTTGACCAAGCCCGCAACTAATCCCTCAGGAGAAAAGGAGGGAAAGTTGGCTATTTTACTAAAAATAGCCCACTTTGACTGAACCGATACCGGTTTCTACTCGACCGCCGTCGGTTCCGTAACCGCCATCGGTTCCCTGTAAATGGCCTCCCCTAACCAGAAACAAAGGTCGAAGGATTTTTGGATCAATCAGGATCATCAGAAGCGATAAAAAGAATCCGGATTTGCTGAGCCAAGCAAGAGACAAGTGAAGAGACAAGAAGAGTTTGCAGCGAAGGAGACCAAGCCCAAGACTACAATTGAATAATCAGAGCCCTGTGATACTCAGCTGATCATCGGGAGGGAGGTATCTCATCTCCTGAGTGCCAGGCCATCCTACCTGAGTTCTACCTTTGTCATTACACTTCTCGGACCTGCATCCTCGTCAATAACCAGTAAGCTACATCTTGTGTGTTCTCTTTAATAATATTTCTTAGACTTTTGAATCACAGCCGTCATAAATCCATTCCTAGATCTACCACCCAGCAACACATTATATCTAACTATCATTCATTTACCTCTCATCACCCCGTTACCTAATCCCGCTCATATACTAGCCTTACAAACAACACAACCACCCTACAACCGACCCTCACCAAAAGTCCCTAAAACATAGCCCCCACCGATATCGGTTAGCAGTAACCGGTATCGGTTATTGTGACTCAAAACCAGAAACCAGCCTTTCCTCCTACCTGTTTCAACGAAGCAATTAAATTGTTATTTTACAATCTTTCGTGTTAATTTATATTAGCAGGGGAACTGACCACCTTCGAAAGGAAGTTTTATATTTCCTGGGCCCAAGGCAGTTCCCTCATTTATTGTCTAATCAAAATCTTGTGGTCTTGTGTTCTTATTTGCAGGTAGTCCTTCCAAGACAAAAGGGAGTTCTTCGCAATCAACCTGATCTCTCTCTACGGTACGCGCACACCATCTCGACATTCAACAGGTATTCCTCCTAGCCCTAACCCTTATCTATTTCTAAAAGGAATGAAAGGATAGAAGCAACTCTATTCCCAAAAAGCTGAAACATTCCGAGTGAAACATTTTGGCACGCTGGTGGGACCCATTTTGGGTTTCTGTCTCTCTTGTTTGCTTTCATTTAGGGAGCATACTTGCTGTTGCTATTTTTGTTATATTTAGTAAAGGAATTTGTCTTTCTTTCCTAGTTTTGCATTAGTGAAAGTCATCTTATTTGCTTCATCGAATATCATTTTCGATTTGGGTTTAAAACACGTGCATTACATTCTTGCTTGTTGTTTTCAATTCTAGTGAACATAGACTAAGTAACAGGTCGTACACGTGGGGGTGATTTCCACGGTATTGATAGGAAATTAATCTTACTTTCACTACACAACACATACCGAATCACTTCATAATTAACACAACAGCTCAAAACATCCCCCCTTTTCCGCGGTATTCCTCCGCCCGATTGAGGTAACCTTATAAGCCAAAACAAACTTGACATTTCCTCTAAGTCTTCTTTTAGGATTCTGACATCATTTTACGTCTAAAGGCATAAGCCCACGATAATTTAAATTAACCCTAGGGTTAGTCTCTGGATTTGCGTGTGCATCTTGTTTGTTTTCAGTTTTGTTTTCTCTGTTATACACTGTCTTCTGTCATCACCTCAGAACAATTGATAAATGTACTAAGCTTTGTTAACAATCAAGTCAGTAGCTTCTTATATTTTCTTATACTAGTCTTATTACACCGATATCGGTTAACTGACCGACGTCGGCTATAGTCTAACCGACATCGGTTATCAGACCGATATCTAGCATTCTTGTCTTTTACGATTTCGACAAACCAAAGAACCTACCAATTTCACCATTAAAGTGCATTTTACTGTTGCTTGATAGATTGAAACCCTACTGGGTACTCCTGTCCATGGTTGTTATCACTCGAAAGCAAGCCACCGCCATGGTTTCACATGCTTTGCTCGTGCCTTTGCCCCGAATCACCCCTTCACATTCTATAGGGAACCCTACGGACACCAGTGAGATCCCCAAAATTCCTGTAGGAGATAAGGAATTTGCCAAATTTCTGGATGCTAATCCTAGTGCCGTACAATACTATTTGTCTCATGCCCTTGACCGTACGCCCGATGGTCAACTCCTTGTTGGCATGCCTATTAGTATAGCAGCTCACTTAGCTCCCACTCTACCTAATAACACCGCCTTGCTTCCTGCATCTTTAGCCCCGTCTCCCAATCCGACGGCTTCAGAGGTTCATACGACACAGATTGGCTTTCCGTTGGTTAATCTTGGACCCCACATATCATTACCGCCGACTGCCCCTACCTCATCTCTCTTGCAGACTGCTCCGTTCATGACTTGCTCTCTGCCACCTATCCACACGAGCTTTCCTTCTCAAGCTCCGCCTACCTTTTCATTCCCATACACGTATCCAGTGACCTCAACATCTTATATGGGACATCCCTATTCGGTCACCTCAACATATTCATCCTCCATACCTTATCAACACTTAACCCCACCATTGTCTAGCGGAGGCCCTTGGCCCAATTTGCCTCTGTTTACCACAACCACACCATCATCTCATCCAACCATGGATTTCATCAAACAAATGATGGACAAAATGCAAAATCTGGAGGCTTTTGTTTCAGGAAGTCGTAGCACCTTGACATACGAGCAAGTTTGTGAGCCTATTCACCCTTCTGTCCCCCTTCATTCATATCCTCCTCAATGGGAATTGCCGAAATTTACTCATTTTAATAGTAAAGAGGATCCTCAACAACACTTGCGATCATTTAGACATGCTTGTTATTTGATTGCTCATGATGATGCCTTGTTACTCCGCACCTTTCCCATGTCCTTATCAGGACCCGCCTTGGAGTGGTACAGTGCTTTAACCCAACACTCAATCTTCTCTTTTAACCAACTAGCCCAATCTTTCTTGGATCATTTCTCCATTAACATTGCCAAGAAAGTATCTATCACCGACCTCTATGCCATCCGACAATTTGAAGACGAATCTATCACAGATTTTGTTGGATGATGGCGCCTTATCAACCAACTTACATATGCCTTACCTCAGTGAACTTATCAAACTTTTTTACGCGGGCATGCACTAAGCACATTTCTCCTACCCTTCAAATTCAAACTTTCGCACATTTGATGAGGCCTTTACCATGGCTCGAAACTAGAAATTCAAGCCTTAGAAGAAGAGAAATTTTGGTTGTAACAAAACCCCAATTTCCTGAACTCCGTGGTTCCACCAATAAACCAAACACCACCACTCCTCACACATCCACTTCTTCGAAATCAAAAGGAGTACGTCCCACGCGGTGATGGTCAAATCTCAAGCCTTTCATCCTAATACCCCACCAAAAACCACCTATAAATATAAAGCCGAGCCCATCAATTACACTCCCTTGGGAGAAACTTATGGCGTCATCTTGGAAAAATTTCTCAAAGCTGGAGCTATCACCTTGCCTCCTGTTAAACCTCACTCTGGGTTTGACTCCACCCGCGCTATACCTTCTTGGTACAAAGAAAATGACTTCTGTAACTTTCACCGCGTAAAGGGACATAGTCACAAAAACTGCAAGATGTTGAAAAACATAGTGCAGGAAATGGTTGATGCAGGGGATATAACCCTCGATAATCCTAATGCCCCTGCCAACCGAAATTTGAAAATATTCAACAAACCATTCCCGAATCACTCTTCCAATAGTAACATAAACCAGGATATCTTAGCCGAGGAGAGTGTTCATGAGATCCATGCAGTCTTCGACTCCCAGCCAAAAGCCTCTATCGAGAAAATTTTGAATCAAGCCTCTTCACTGACGCAGGGGCCCGAACCTCCTTCACCATCATCAAGCCAAGGCGAAATCATTCCTTTACCCATGAAGGAGTTAACTGCCCAGAGTTCTCTTCTCATAGATGAGTCTTCTTACACCACATCCCTACAAGACTGCGAATGGATGTTATCTAACTTATCTATTTCCCAAATGTCTCCTTCTACCACTCTTGCTACACAAGAGGAAGGCTCACTACTCCTTTTGTCATCCTTAGACGAGAAACCTCTTGCACCGACATCACCAAATTCTGTAACCATGCCGGATCCTCTCAAACATGCCCTCCTACCTATTAGTTCTTCATCGCCTAAATCTTTTCAGCGACTGGTTGACCTCTTAACACCTATTGACGATTGATATTGCCTCATCTTCCTCTGTATCACACCCACAGTGGACCGGAATCACAACCCACCTTTCTTCCATACAAAAATTCCAATTCACACCTGAAGACTGTCATTCTCCAGAAGATAGACGAGTCCTATGGGAACGTTTGAGTACCCCCTATTCTACTCAAATGCAGATGACCGATCCAGACACCTCTACCATATACCCGAAGTGTTTACAGAAACTCAAAATGCCTATGTCCTCATCTTCACCCCCCGCATCTCTACCCAGTATCTCATCCACCTCTGTCAGCCTAACCAAATCTTCCCCTACACTTGGGACCTCACCAATACCCAGTCTAACACACCCGCCTAAGCGACTAGATTTATCCAAAAATAAAGCCGCCCCTCCACTTAGAAGACAAATTCAATCCGTGCCTCTATCACAATTAAAACCATCATCGTCACACCTACCTTCCATATTGGGGCCTCATCCCTCCACCTTGCATCAATATATCATACCTTCTATATTTTCTTTAAAATGACCTACGCCTTCTCGCACCCATACAGAGATCTAAGGGTATATCAACATTGTCACCTCACGTATCCTGTCCACCCATCAACCCTAAACAAATTTCATCATCAAAGGACTTGTTTTCCGTCACTCCTCTTTTTTCGCCATTGTCTCCGGATACCACGTTATCTGGAGCCTCATCATCTAACCAGCTAAACGTAGCTCCTGCGCCAAAGAAACCACGTTTAGTTAAAACCACATGTCAACACCCCTTGGCTAAACCACCACCCATACAAACCAACCATGCCCAAACATTACCAAACCTACTCAATCAATACCCTCATCCTCCTCCAATTTTGACCCACTCAAAGGATCTTACGCCAAAATCCTTGCTATGTTGGTGGAGAATGCGACCATTTCTCTACCCCCACTTAGACCTTATGACCCGTCTAAACCTTGACCTATAGGTTATGATGAGTCTAAAATCTGCGCTTATCACCACACACCAGGACATGATGTGGAGGGATGCAAAGCTTTAAAAGCCATCCTTCGTCAGTCACCTCTCTCAGATAGAAAGGTTAAGAAAGACAACTTACGAAGGGAGAGACCTTTAGCTTCAATTCCCTCTCCTATACCACCTGTCCCCGCCTCACCAATATCTATCATTATTACAACCCCACCTCTCGAAGACCATGATTTATCCCGACCATCTTCATCTCAGGTCCACGAGATTAATATGATTAGTGTTGCTACTCGAGCGCAGAAAAACAATGAGAAAGCGAAAGAAAGCACACCTGCGTCCTCTCTTTCTCCATCCACCATCCCGATCGCACCACCACCTAAAGTGGTTATTCGTGGACCCACTTACCCCGTCTCTAATGGAGTTTCCCACCGAGCCATGATCAAACAGCTTCACCAATCACCTGTAAAAATGACACTGTATGATCTCATTCAGACTTCTGAATCTCATCGACAAGCTCTCGTTGAAATCCTTCAAGGGATCGAGGTCTTACCTAATGAAACCCTGCCTGTTACCTCCATTCTAACACCCAATCATGTTGCTTCCCTCACCAAACAACCTACCACCCCAACCACTTCTGTCTCTGTACAACAAGCTACTGCAGTCAGTTTCTCAAAGATGAAATTGTTGACTTTGGTACAGAAGATCCTGACCCTGCTCTTTTCATCTCAGCTTACGTCTGGGACATTCGGGTACGTCATGTTATGATCGACGGGGGTGCTAGCCTAAACATCATCTCTTCAAAAGCCTTCCAACAAATGAATATCCCTTCTAGCTACATGTGTGCCAACCCCATCATGTTGCGGTCATTCAATGATGCTATTACCTCTACCTTAGGCACCGTGATCCTTAACATTCATGTAGGACCACGTACTTTACCCGAACTCTTCTATGTCCTTGAGGGAGAGTTCCAATACAATATATTGCTAGGTCGCCCTTGGATCCGGGCTATGGGATGCGTTCCCTCAACCTTACATAGATGCATAAAATTTGAGTACGAGGGGAAGTCTTACACCGTAAAAGCTGATCCTCCCCCCTTCAAAACCTGTAATATGTTATATCACCCTAATGATGTGCTTGTACCAATCAAGACACCCATTCATCCAACCCAACCATCCACTTCAACCACACCTCTACCATTCACTTCAACAGCACCTACACCTTCAACCCATGAAATCACCGTCGTAAAAACCACTTCCCTTCCCGCAGCTAACATCCCAACCGCAGACCCCTTAGTAGATGTTTTTCAACGCCTTACACTGGGGGAGTATCACCTATATAATGTTAGTTCTTTCCATACCCCACAGGAGTACGGACAGGTACATGCACATCCTACCTATGACCGTCGTGTGGGGGAAGTAATCCCCTACGGACCACCTCACTGCCGCACTAACCTAACATATGGGGGTGTCGACGCATCTTCTCGTTGCCCCTGAGCCTCCTCTTGGTGTGGTTCCTTTCCAATCCAATTTTCAATACCTGACAAATCGTCGTTTCGCCCTTACCTTCTTGACTCACTGTGCTTGGAAAGGCTTTGGTTTTGGTCTTTATGAACAAGGCCGACATACAATCATTCCTGTAACTACTCGCAAGCACAATGATCATAGTGGTCTCGGATTTCTGGGAACACTTACACCGAAGGAACCTCATGTCAGTTGTCTTCTGGAAGATGATGACGTCACCCCTACCGAACCATCATCACCCATTTTTCCTTCGTCACCACCTACGAGTCGATAGATCCCTAATCTATCCCTCCTAACTTTTTTTTTCATAAATGCTATCTTCCTAGGTCCTCTCACTTATCAACGCGATAATGAGGACCCCTCTTCTATCCCCCTTCTGTATCCAGACATGATTGAAGAGGACTCACCTTCAATTAACGTTGTTGAGTGCCAGGATGATGACTCCATCCTCACTTACCTTGTGCGGACGACTCTTATATTCAATGCACCTTACCATCTGAAACTCAAACCATGTTGAACGAGTCTACTATAGAAATCAACATCCACACTGGAGGAGGATCCTCACATTGTGAAGATCGGACAATCCCTTAGCGCATCGTAATGGTCACCTTTACTACCTTTCTTCAGACTTCCTCAGTAACCAAGCTTTCGCTTGGTCCTACGCTGACATGCCAGGAATTGATCCTGACATTGCTGTCCATAACATTACCCTGAAACCCGATTCCAAACCAATTAAACAGAAATTGAGAAAAATGCATCCACGCATTGCCCTCTTGGTCAAAGAGGAGCTTCAATGACTCCTTTCTGTTTCCTTCATCCTGCCTATTGACTATCCTCAATGGATTTCTAACATCGTACCTATCACTAAAGCGATGGGGGGACTTCGGATATGCACGGATTTCTGGGATCTTAACCTCGCTTGCCCTAAGGATGACTTCCCCCTACCTAGTATTGACCAACTTGTTGATCTCACTGCGGGCCATGAGATGCTCTCTCTCATGGATGGCTTTTCAGGATACAACCAAATTTTGGTTGCCCCTGCCGATCAACATAAAACTACCTTCATAACTCCTTGGGGAACCTTCTGTTATCGTGTAATGCCATTTGGCCTTAAGAATGCTGGTGCAACCTATCAGCGGGCTATGACCTACATTTTTCATGACATTATGCACACTATCCTTGAAGATTACGTCGATGATCTTCTTGGCAAATCTAAACATCGTAGTGAACATCTCGATGTTTTAACCATTATTTTTGATCACCTGTTACAATATTCACAAGGTCTTCAACCAAAGAAATGTGTCTTCGGTGTCCTTTCAGAAAACTTCTTGGCTTTATTGTCTCTTTGCATGGCATTGAGGTCGACCCATCTAAAGTCAAAGCTATCCTAGAAATGCCCCCACCTACTAACCTCAAACAATTGCGTAGTTTACAAGGTAAGCTCCAATCTATCCGGCGTTTCATCTCTCAACTCTCGGATCGATGTCAACCTTTCCATCACCTCCTTAAAAAAGACATTGACTTTCAATGGAGTAAAGAGTGCCACCAAGCCTTTGAGGCTCTCAAAGCTTATCTCTTGCAGCCACCCGTGCTTATCCCACCTCGGGATGACTGCCCTTTTCTACCTTTACCTTCCGCCACCGACCATGTCAGTAGGGGCCATGCTTGCACATCGTGACTCCGAGAATCACGAACAAGCCGTTTATTATATAAGTCATACTTTGGTGGACTATGAGACTAGGTATACACATGTAGAAAAGTTGTGCCTAGCCCTATCATTCGTGGCCACCAAACTCCAACACTACCTCCTGAATCACAAAACTTTCATCATCACCAACACGGACCCCATCCATTATATGTATGCCAAACCCCATCTAAACCAACGCATCGCCCGATGGCTCATGCTCCTCGCCGACCTCGACCTTGAGTTTGTCCACCAGAAATCAATCAAAGGACAAACCATCGTAGATCAACTCGCGGAAGCCCCTCTACCCGGGGCACAATTTATTAATTTTAATTTCCCTGACGAACTCATCGCTACTCTTTCCCTCAGGGAGGAGTCGTATCCAATGACCCTCTTCTTCGATGGATCCAAATGCCAGCAAGTGGAGGAGCCGGCGTTGTTCTCATTCCTCTCGACGCTGAGCCTATGCCTCTTTCCTTCCGACTCGATTTCCCCTGCACTAATAATACTGCGGAATACGAGGCCCTTGTTCTGGGTCTCCAGGTTGCATTACACTTAGGTGTCAAATCTATCAATATTTTTGGCGACTCTCAATTGGTAGTCAATCAAGTTATGGGCATCTACCAATGTAAAAATGAGGAACTTCAAAAGTACAAACGCTACGTGGATTCACTTCTAGCCTTATTTACTCACTATTCTATCCAAACCATTCCTCGCTCCACTAACAAATTTGCGGATACTATGGCTTGCTTAGCCTCGCAAATTCCAGCTTCATCAACTGACTCTGACATTTTTGTCTTGGTCCAACAACTCTTTGCCCCATCTTACTAAGCCCCAATTGTTTGTATGATAAATAATGTGTCTCATGCTAATTTATGGATACCTGGTATCACCAATTTCACGACTACCTTACAACCTCTGTTCTCCCATCTGAACTTACTAGTACCGGAAAACACGCTTTTCTTAAATGTGTTTCTCGTTATGTCGTTATGGGGGGACTCCTTTATAAACGTGGCTTTGATGGCATCCTCCTTCGATGTCTCACCGGCGCGGAGGTCACCTATACCATCCAACAGGTCCATGACGGTATTTGTGGTGGACATTTTAGTGGCCTTGCCATGGCCAAACGAATCCTTTGCCTAGGTTATTATTGGCCTACTCTCAATAACGACTACTACGAATATGTTAAGTGTTGTGTTATGTGTCAACAACATGCCAACCTTCAACATACTCCTAGCCATCCGCTACAGGTCACACGAGATCTTTGGCCCTTCTCACAATGGGGTTTAGACCTTATTGGTGAGATTCATCCGTCCTCTTCGCAACGTCACCGATGGATAATCATAGCAACCGAATATTACACAAAATGGGTGGAGGCTATTCCGCTCATTTCAACTAAAAAAGAAAAAATTGTAGAGTTCATTAACCACCACATTATCTGCATTTTTGGTGTTCCTCATCGCTGATAATGATAATGGAAAATCTCTCAAAATAAGTTGTTTGCAAGACCTTTGACAACTTTGGTATCAAACTTAGCTTCTCATCACCCTACTATCCACAAGCGAATAGACAAGCCGAATCTTCTAATAAAACACTAACCAAAATCCTTATGAAAGTTCTCAATGAGTTTGGAAGAAATTGGCACGATCACATCCCCTTTGCCCTCTGGGCTTATCGTACTAGCATTCGCATACCTCCACTAATGCCACACCTTTTTCTTTGGTATATGGTACGAGGCTGTCTTGCCTCTTGAAATACAAATACCCTCCCTCATAATATCTCTTCAGGATATTCTCACCAACGATGATTTCCGCCAAGAGCGTTAGCCCAATTGGAGCTTCTTGACGAGCGTCATCTTACAGCTCTTGATCACCTTCAAATCTATCAAAAATGCATCAAGCGTGCTTATGATAAGCGACTTCATGAGCGTACCTTTAAGGTTGGTGATCTTGTCCTCAAAGAGAATCAACATGTAACCAAACTAGAAAAGAGAAAACGTGGAAAATTTGCTCCCAATTGGATTGGGCCTTACATAATCACTCACACTTATGGATCAGGCACTTATCGTTTAGCTTCGCTTAATGGTAAACCTGAGCCTGAACCCCTTAATGCCTTGCATCTTCGACCTTTCTACTATTGAATTTAGTGTTATATCACTTCTTATCTACCTACCGCTCGTCCCTTGAGCTCATTTACCGTTACATACACTTTGTTTCCTACATCTTACAATCAAATCAAGCTCACATAGTTTGATTCCCACCTCCCCTTAACGATGCCTTCCCTTTTTAGTCTAGTCCATGACTTCAAAGTATTAAAATGACACATTCTTAATTATATGCTTATGGGATTTTCTTGAGTCAAACTTTCTACCAAACTAGATGCTTTACACCAAAAGGACATCTGGCTCTCTAAATTATATATAGACTGCTCCCTCGAAGGACAGCTATATGCCAAACTATTGCTGCTATTATATATAGACTGCTCCCCCGAAGGACAGCTATGCACTAAAATCACATCTGCTACTATAAATAGACTGCTCCCTTGAAGGACAGCTATACACAGTCAGCCTTTATCAGAAGCTTCTCGCATTGATCAGCTTCGTGAAGACCTCAAGAATAATACAATCAATATCCCTTGTAGACTTCCCGCATCGATCAGTCTATATTCAGTAAAATAAAGCCACCTTCAAAAGAACTTTTGAGTCATGGACTTGTCTATTTAGGGTAGGTTCTCTTTCGTCAGAACACTCACTTTGTAACAAGTTCTCCGTACCTCAGCTATACCATCCACCTCACCTCACCATTTGTTTAAACTCAAGGGACGTGACGTACACCCGATATATTGTGATCATACAACTCTTTTCACCTATTGACTTCTCGCCTACATGCACGGCACCTAGGGTTCAAGCTCATCCTGCATTAATATGTGGTTTGTTTAGCTCTTTTTAACTACGGAGTAACTTTTTCCTCTTTGAGTCGAATCTAGGATTATGTGTTGATCTTAATCAGGACATGGTTCCCTACCACTTGGGTAGGCTAACTTTTGCTTCACTTATACCTATTCCAAAATCACCAATTCATTACCAACACCAACAACATTACCCTACCAATATCAATATCAATATTTTTACCAACCAAAAAATTGCCTAACCATACCTAAATTGCCTGAATTCATCTCTCCTGGTCCTAAGGAGAACTACATCGGTCTGAGACCCCTCCTTGCTTTGTGCAATGGGCTATGTAGGTAGCACTTTGGAGACATGGGGTCTCCCAAGGTTAGCTTGACCATCTCCTACCATAATCTATCATGTGTGGTAAATATAAATATTTTTGTGTATTTCTATTTTAATCACATTCCTCTTTATCCTTTTTCAAAACACTGAAAGTCAAAACACAAACATTCTTATTATTATCGTAACTCAAATCAACATACATATTCAGTTTTATTTAGATGTTAAACAAATACATCTTCTCTATCATCGACATGCAGGTCGGCATCCTTATTTATTCTTATACCTCGATAACATTTATTTAGACCCTCACGCCTCATCCCGAACCAGGTGATGATCATGATCGTCGACGCCTCTCACCGGGCCTCTCTGTCCTCAAAGGTACCACGGCTATTGGTACCACCCACTGATCTACCAATCTCTCCTGTAACATATGAATACGCTCCCTCGCATGGAGGTATCTCGCCTCTAGTCCCTCTGCCCGTGACTCCGCAACCGCTAACAATCCTCTTGCCTCATTCACCTGCGTTTGGAGCTGATGAACTAAACTCTGCAGACGATCTCTCTCCACTGTAATCACAGCTATGTCAGGATGATCACGTACCCCTCGTAGCTCTGTTACCCACCATAATCTATAGGCCTCTATCGTTCTTGCATACATTACCCTGCGATCGGCTGCTATCTCCTCTGGTCCTTCTAGAGGTGTTGGCCGGGAGTGAGAATGCTTTGCCTCAACGTCGATCCTCATATATGGTCTATAAGCTAGGGGTATATCTGCACAAATCTAAATTGTCACCGCACGCGATCTAGAGGAATCCTCTCATACTCACCTGGCCTGTGCCCTACGATCCACCTCAATCGCTCTACACCCCTCAACTCCTCCGCTATATTCTTTGTTACCATATAGTTCCCGTACGGCCTCCAACAGATATCCGCCATCGTCACCATCTCCCATACACGCCTATAATACTCAATGTCACCCATCACACGGCTGGATCTTGCCTCTTGTTCTGCCTGGACCCATCGTCAAATCCCAACCTCTGCACTCCAGTCTCTCCTGACTGGATGGGTCGGCCTATTGGTCGCACACAAACAATGTGCTCATAGGCCCAACAATGTAATAAAAATGAACAATCCAGTGTCGTCCTGTGATTTTGTCTACACGCCCATAAACCCTCAGTATAGTTCGCCAAATATGCACGGTGCCCATGCAAAATCACGTTCCTTTCTATCATTTCCCAAATAACACACATCAATGCTTTTGGAAATCTTCCCCATCCACCCTCGAAGAACGTATAATATCCAACCGCTATCATTAATATCACTGCTAACCTTGTTTCCTCAGGGTGGGCTGCATACATTATACCATATGTGAATGTCAAACCTCGCTGTGTCAAGTCTCATGCATATGGACCAAATATCAAGTTGTTATCGCTCCTCGTGTTTCTACGCTAGGTAATGACCGATATCTTGGTCTTCCTATAATTGGGAGTCTCAAAATACGGAACACATATTCTAATGTCACTTTGTCATCTCTCTTGTTGGCGAGATAGAAGGTATTCCTTTCTGATTCCATCTCTCAATCAACGCCTATAACATACCATGGTTATGTGCGACTTCGTGAATAATAGTGGATTCCACTTAACCCCAAACGATTTATCAATTCCCATTCAGCTGGTGTTACATCTGCTGGATTCGTGACAATAGCGCCTGCACGATATCGTTCATTCTTAACCCTGTCTCCGCCTGCACACATCAAATCGACACACAGCCATTCAATAAATCAAATCCCCAAGGGTTTTTTCTGACATTCTGGAAATTCCTACAGCCACCGCCATCGGTTTTAGATAACCGGTACGAGTTCAATAACCGATACCGGTTATCTTAAGCTGATATCGGTCGAAATCAACTCTACACAACCTGCCTAAAACAAAACACCACCTATAACAATAATTTGATCGTTTCTCCTTCTCTGTACATACAAGCATGCCCGAAACCCCTGACTGCCTACCCCATCACATTCACCCTATCCCGAATCATTGCCTATCACCTTTTCTTTCTCTACTTAATCTCCCACATCCTATTCACAAAACATGCAAGAATCAAATTACTACCAAGATGTTTACCTCTTGGGCTGCAGCAGCTTGAGGTGGCACTTGTCTTCCCTCTCGTCCCTGCCTGCTGGATGCTTCTCCTCGTTCTGCCATGTTCACCACCCTTTTCAAATTTTCCTTTCTGCCTTCTGAATCTCCGCTCACATTCACTCTCCCTGTCTCTTTTCTCCTTATCACTCAAATCTCTCATGCAATTACCTGTCTCAGTCGTCAAAAAGTGTCACATTCACGTATTTAACTTCTTGCATGGCTCTCAAAATAAGAACTTCAGTTGCCACCCCCGCTTTTCTATTTTTAGAAAAGCTCCTTTTTCTAAAGATAACCGGTATCGGTTATCTAACCGATATCGGTCTACTTACTACCGACATCGGTTATTTAACCGACATCGGTCATATCCTATCTTTTTAAAACTTTAGTTCTTTTCTTTATTTTCTACCTAAATTTTGAGGTGCCATCCCTTTTTCCTGCATCACAACACCATTATCTATAATTTTTCATAAAATCCACATCTCATTACAATTTCATCAACATCATCTATCTATATTACAAAAATAACCAAGCCATCAACAAATGATATCAAAAACCATCAATCTATATACCATTTGGATCCACTCAATGAATACATACATACATCCCATCAATCAAAAAAGACATCAACATCATTAATATATAACACCATGTAAATCAAACTCATCATACATTAAATATCACAAACCATTTTTCAAAACACTTAACACATTTTTACGCACAACATGTGGGTCAAATCATCATATCTATATATATACAAAGTTTCAAATATACAATGTGCCTTACTGCATGAGGCCTCTGTGATCTCATAATACAACAAAGTGGCACGCATGCCACAATAACTTCAATAATCTCGACTCGGCTCGCAGGCGGTCTCTCTCATATCAAAAAACATACTCGGCTCGCAGTTTATATACAATAAATGAATGAATGAATGAATAAATGAATACATAATATCTAGCACATGAGCCTCTCTATAAACATAGCTTGGTTCGCAGATCGGTGCCCATATCCAATGAACCAATACAAAATATGCAGGGACCCTTAACTCTCTCCACCCAGCCTTACTCTGTCTGCTGCTGGTCACTGTCTCCCGTGCCTCTCGCCTCCCGCCTGTAACATGACCCACCGGCTATGGGCACATGCCTCCCTAAGATCTCGGCTCCAAGAGGTCTGCGCTCTATGCGCCGCATATGGCGATAATCAGCCTCGATACCATCAAGAATATCCTGATAGTACGGGCATCCACTCTAGCCTCCATATGATTTATCTCGAGCCACCGTAGGTGCTTTGGGTGGTCCCTGACACCTACTACCTACCATGCCCCACATGCTGCTTGCCCAGTGGTGCTACTGGTGGTGCTCATGGTCAGGGCGGTACACTGTACTGTGCCTGATGCATGCACGGTGGTGCTCACTGCGCACATGCTATACTTCACAGCTCAAGCTACCTTCCTCCCTGTAAGACACCTATACGTGCTCGTGTAGTAGCAAGTTCCCCTCATGTAATAGCTATATCTGGCCCCTGGGTGATCCCTCTCTCTTATCACTACTACTAATCAGTCTGCATGTGCCAGTGTGTGCTCTCACAGCTCTCTCTCCGGCCCACCAAACCAAAAATGCTCCTGTGCAGCCGGCATCATCTACGGTATCATCTGCCGGCCTCTCAAGCAACCCAATCAGGGTCCACGGGCATGGTGCGGCGGTGGGGCCTCTACATCATCCCTCACGTGCGAGGGAAGGGAGGTGGCTCATCCTGTCAGTAGTTCATTTGCTGCGTACCCTCTCAGGGGTATCCGCTCATGCTCCCCGGCCTCGTCCCGCAATCCGAATGTATCTTTGGATCCATCTCAGCTGTGATCGGGCTCCTCCACGGGGGTGATGACCTCTATACGGTCTCCATACAATATCTACCGCCATCAGAGCCCTTTAACATATATGCACTGTAATAAGTGACATCCCACCCTGTAAACACACGCTCGTGGCTGGCCCATGACCCCCGAACCAGCCTCAAAGCCGTATCTATAGATGACCTGTGGCCCTGGCTGCTGGGGCAGCCCTACTGGTCTAATGCATATGATATGCTCATATGCCCAACAGTGTAGTAAAAACATCGAGCAAATCCTGAATCACCTCATCCGGTGATAGCCCCACAGCTCTCGGTATAACTACACCAGGTATACTGGTGCCCAAGCATAACATGTGTGCTCCTCCACCATCTCATGTAGCACCCCCATAAGCGCCCGTGGAAAGCGGCCTCCCTCTGAGTCTGGGAGGGTGAAGCAGGTGATCCCGATCATCATCAACACGGCAAGCCGTGTCTCATGGCGGTGGGCTCGGTACATATCCCCATACGTGATACTCGCATCTTTGTGATATGTCGATGTAGCGTAGCTACATCCTCGAATATGTGGAGGATGCTTGTCCATGGTGTCTCGGCGTCGACTGCAAGACCTCTCCATCAATCGGTAATCGAAGGATGCGATACACATCCTCCAATGTGATGGTCATCTCTCCAGTCGGGAGATGGAACACATTGGTCGCCGGATCCCATCTCTCGATGAGGGCGACCATCAAACGTGATCCTTTCATCGCTCTCAGATCGTTAGACTCATGAGTCCCACCTTGCACATGATACCCCATGCTGGCGCGGACACGTGTGGCCACATCCGTCTCAACAGTGGGGCATCTTGTCCCGCATCGTCAGCTGCTGACGTGCCTGCAAAACCAACTCACTACATTAGCCCTACTCTTTATCACAACATCTACTTATACCCTCTACACCCACCTATCTTACCCTAAAAACCTCTACGATATCCCCCTCCCTCTTCACACCCAAACAACAACCTAAACAATACCAAAACACTCAAACAATACCAAAACACCCCCACCACAACCCAAACAATACCACAACACCCAAACAAACAACCCAAATAATACCAAAACACCCAAACAACAACCAAAAATTCAAACCAACAACAAAACCCAAACCAACAAAAATAACTAAGGACCGGTACCGGTCACTTATGACCGACACCGGTCCTCTTCACCGATGCCGGTCACTATAAGACCGACACTGGTCACTCACAAAACTCCGTCCACCAAAAATTTCATGACCGATGCCGGTCGCTTAGCGACCGACATCGGTCGCTGTAAATTCCGGAGCCGAACCCCGCGCGGCCCCCAAATCCATTTTTTCCTATTTCTCCCTCTATACCCGCCCAAACACCCTAAAAACCTACCCACCCAGCCGCCTTGGCCTATTTAACCTATCTACCCTCTCCTTTTTTCAAATCATTTCCATTTATTAATTATTTTATCAAAATCTAACATTCCTACCCAAAACCCAAATACAACATAATATACTCAAATCCACACAATGAGGGGTTTCGAACCTACCGGTACGACGACACGTCGTCATGGTGGGATGGGTGGTGGTGGTCCAGCTGGTCCAGCACCTCCTGCTCCTCCTGGCTGTGCCATGGCTCTAACTCCCTCTGCTTGGGTCCTCCACCAATCAACTGCTGCCTCCTACTCACTCGGGCCCACTACTCACTCACTCCTCCACTCAAATAGCGCCACCTCAACCAACAAATGCTCCAATCTCAACACTCCACCTCAGACAACTCAAATTGGTTTTCAAATTGACAATGTGACAATGACAGGCCGTATTTTTCTTTTTATAGGTTTTTGACCTATAACCGATATCGGTTATATTGTGCCCTAAGGAACCGGTATCGGTCACCTAACCGATATCGGTCATAGACAATCGACACCGGTTTTATTCCACCTCTTCCCCCCAATTTCTGCCCTTATTTACTAATCGCCCTTTCTCACAAACATCACCTATATCAACCTTTGCTGCAAACCCTTTGTTAACCTATTTGGCCTGACCCAATGCCGCAACCAACCTATTTGGCCTGACCCAAGGCCGTAACCAACCAATTTGGCCCGACCCAAGGCCTCACCCCAACCATTTTGGCCCGACCCAAGGCCGCAACCCAACAATTTGGCCCGACCCAAGGCCTCACCCCAACCATTTGGCCCAACCCAAGGCCGCAACCCAACCATTTGGCCCAACCCAAGGCCGCAACCCAACCATTTGGCCCGACCCAAGGCCTCACCCCAACCATTTGGCCCGACCCAAGGCCACAACCCAACAACTTGGCCCAACCCAAGGCCGCAACCCAACCATTTGGCCCGACCCAAGGCCTCACCCCAACCATTTGGCCCGACCTAAGGCCACAACCCAACAACTTGGCCCGACCCACGGCTCTCCCTAATCAATCAGCCCGACCCAAGGCCATACCACTTAAATACCTCGCCCAACATCAACAACATACACTTTTATCCACCCATCACGTAACTTTTGTTCAATCGAGTTCACCTGTTCGTGTTTTAGCATGATTAGGGTCCTTGACTTGATCTGTCGACCAACTTTGCCTAGACCTAGACCGTGACGTTTATCTCAACCAAACCAACCATTTGGTACTGCCGAACATGCCCAAACATTCCTGTACCTTACCCATTATATACCCTGGAGCTACTTCCTATGCCTTGGATACCAGGATTATATCACCCTTGTTTGGATAAACTATCGACCTTTGCCTATGCATTGCTAGTTTTCTCGTCAAATCATGTACCCTAGTCGCACTAATGCATTTCCACGTGCATCTGCTTCTTTGGACCTACCTCACCACCTCACCATCATCTCCACACCATTTACCCTTTATCAACCCTATCCCTGATTTCACGTTGTCTCAATCATGTCCTAGATTTGAGGGGATTACCTATACCCTTAATAGGAAACCACTTCATATTATTGTTCGTGTGTAGCTTAACAAAAAAAACTACCACGACAATAAGGGGCTAATGTAGACACCAAATTTGTGTCTTACGACTCTTGTGACCCGCATCTCATTTCGCAACCTAACCTCATCACCTAAACCTTACACAATTATTTATTAATTATCTTATAATTAATAAATCCACATCACCTTACCTGCCACCTCATTTTGCCACCTCATCATGACCTAGGCCTAACCCTAAACTAATCTAATTAAGACCTATAACTTGGTCTACATCCACACCCATGACTAATGACCCCTTTCTCGCACCCAAAACTGACCTTGTAGTTACTTGACCAAGCCCGCAACTAATCCCTCGGGAGAAAAGGAGGGAAAGTTGGCTATTTTACTAAAAATAGCCCACTTTGACTGAACCGATCTTGGTTTCTACTCGTCGCCGCGTCGGTTTCAGTAACCGCCGGTTCCCTATAAATGACCTCCCCTAACCAGAAACAAAGGTCGAAGGATTTTTGGATCAATCAGGATCATCAGAAGCGATAAAAAAAGAATCCAGATTTGCTGAGCCAAGCAAGAGACAAGTGAAGAGACAAGAAGATTTTACGAGTAAAGGAGACCGGCCCAAGACTCTAAATCCCGAATAATCGAGCCTGTGATACTGCTGATCATCGGGAGGGAGGTATCTCATCTCTGAGTGCCAGGCCATCCTACCTGAGTTCTACCTTTGTCATTACACTTCTCGGACCTACATCCTCGTCAATAACCAGTAAGCTACATCTTGTGTGTTCTCTTTAATAATATTTCTTAGAATTTTGAATCACAGCATCATAAATCCATTCCTAGATCTACCACCCAGCAACACATTATATCTAACTATCATTCATTTACCTCTCATCACCCCGTTACCTAATCCCGCTCATATACTAGCCTTACAAACAACACAACCACCCTACAACCGACCCTCACCAAAAGTCCCTAAAACATAGCCCCCACCGATATCGGTTAGCAGTAACCGGTATCGGTTATTGTGACTCAAAACCAGAAACCATCCTTTCCTCCTACCTGTTTCAATGAAGCAATTAAATTGTTATTTTACAATCTTTCGTGTTAATTTATATTAGCAGGGGAACTGACCACCTTCGAAAGGAAGTTTTATATTTCCTAGGCCCAAGGCAGTTCCCTCATTTATTGTCTAATCAAAATCTTGTGGTCTTGTGTTCTTATTTACAGGTAGTCCTTCCAAGACAAAAGGGAGTTCTTTGCAATCAACCTGATCTCTCTCTACTGTACGCGCACACCATCTCGACATTCAATAGGTATTCCTCCTAGCCCTAACCCTTATCTCTGCTTTCTAAAAGGAATGAAAGGATAGAAGAAACTCTATTCCCAAAAGTTTGAAACATTCCAAGCGAAACACACAAACTTATCAAGATCCACGTCCTCCACGAACTTAAATTCCTTCTGCACGCTTATACCTCCATAGATCTATCACACTTACAACCTTATGTTATCTAGTCATCTCTCTTTCACGAGCTTCATAATACTTGAGTCGCCTCTCCTCCATTTCCTTTTCAGCCACAATTTGCACCATCTTCCTCTACCCTAGCTTCCTCTCCCAAAGTGCTTAGAGAAGCTTTAGACGGCCATGAGGAATGCTTATAAACTTAAATTTATGACCAAGATCTTCATACCTAGAGGAATAACACACAAAAATGACCCTCTAGGCTCCCTCGAAAAGAAAAATCAAAAACTTCTAGACAAGAATACATCAAAATTACATATTATAAAGTATAGCTTGTTAGTACCCTCTTCCACCAGTGATCAATAGCATGTGTCCAAGTCAGATCTACATCTTATAATCTTTGATAGTCATCTTAGGTCCACTTTGTTTCACCCGATTCTATAGTGTTTTTTGAATGTTGAGAAAAGGGCTAGGAGCTAGAATACCATTGAAATGTTTGGTGAAGGTTGTTATGTGTGCGTGACTTACGGATCCACAGCCGATTGTGAGAGCTTCCTTTTTGCTTGGAGGAACTAACTGAAATGGGAAACAAGACCACCAAATTAAAGTTAAACAATATATATAGTGGATTGCCTAGCATATGCTAGATCCGGGAAGAGTGATACTTCCTAAACTGAGTTGTCAATCCATTGTTTAAAACAACTTAATGCTAATAATAAAGGAAATCCTACTATAGTTAAAATGATTTAGGTATCTCATTCATCTACAATAAGAAAATTCATTCACAACAGGCTAAGCTATGACTAAATCTGAAGGTCAAGGTCTTGGTCAGGGTACTGGTACTCGTTAGGGTCAGGTTCTAGGATATTTTGGGTATTGGGTAGAGAGTGGAATCTCTGTTCTTGGTTTCTAGTCAAAAACACAGAGACCGACATCAGTCTAGTATGACCGATGTCGATTTAGGTTAACCGGCAATGGTTGTGGTTAACCAATGTCGGTATGGTTAGGGTACAGGAAACTCAATAAAAACTTGGTGGGGTGATAGATCTGAGGCTAGATGGAAATGGAATGGCAATGGTCAAGTTTCTATGGGTCTCAGGTATGCACAGGAATGATTAAAATCTAGGTATGGGTAGTTCAAGGGTGTGGGTAAAAGGATGGTCAAGTTTGCATGGAGGTAAATGGTGGGGGAATGAAAATGGGAACATAAACTAATAACAAAAGTAACAGAATCTACTCAAATGATAATGAACCAATGTTGGTTAACAAAAATTACTATTTGTATGAGCTTGATGTATGGTTGGTAATGGAGGGTGATCAGATGGAAGGAACTTGGTGTGATTGGACACTTCCCAAATGATCCCGTGAAGGCAAGTGGCTCTATGATTGTTTTAGGTGTTGGCTATGGGTGCTCTAATGAGTGTATGAATACTTGATCTACTTGCATGTAGCTCTGGTTTCATCCCTTTCTCTCAAAAGATGTGTTAATCTATTTGAAATGTGCTAACCTTGAAATAAGGTTGTTCTGGGGGTTAAATGGTAACCGATGGTGGTTCCAAGTTTAACCGGTGGTGGTTTAGGGTGATCGGCATTGGTTAGGGTGGGATTTTGAGGTTTTCTAAACTAGACAGATCCCCTTGATTTTCTCGTGATCTTGTTCATATGGCTCCATGGATTAGAATGGAAGCTTCCTTCTAACGGATGGGAATGTGGTTGGAGGGAATATAGGATTTGATTTTTAGGGTTTAGGTAGGTCTTAGTTATGGCAACTTACGATGAATATGTCTTAGGGTGAAGTGGATAGATGAGGTGGATATGTAGGAATTATCTCAATTAGGATATTAAAATAATAAATATTGTGAGATAATGAATTAATTTAATTAAATTAATACTAGAGTGAGATGAATGGGGCCATGGTTAGGTGAATGTGTTCAAGGTGTTTATTTTCCGAGAGAGCAAGGGGAGTGTGACCAAATTTTGGTGTCTACATTTCGCCCCTTTTTGTTGCGTATCTTGTATTGGTAAGCGATGCTGATAAAAATAAGATGTGGTTGCCCCATGTGTGGATGAAGGTGATCCCCCTCAAACTAGGAATTGATGAGGTAGAAGGTAGAATCGGTGAGTGGTTTGATAAAAGGTGAATGTGATGAAGAGGAAGGTGGGTAATGGGGAAAAAGGAAAAATGTTCTACTCGGTAATCTAGGTAATGGGTCAGGGTCAAAGGTAGTAATAGTCAAATGCATGCACATGTATAAAATGTAACACGGTACCAAGTTGAAGAGCAGGAAAACTCTACATTTTCTAAGGTCGATAGGCTTATCCAATCGGGTTGAAGTGATTACAGTATCCAAGGTATACGATATGGTTGGGAAACATGATGTAGGTCAGGTGTAGGAATGTTTAGGTATGTTCCGGTACACCAAAGGTTGGGTCAGGATAAGTGGTCATGGTAAGAGGCAAGGTAAGGTCAAAATTTCCATCAACATAGGTAACTGTGCTACAAGGTATAGTGAACACATGAGGTTAAAGATCACTAGCAATGTTCTAGGTCCAAGTATCTAGGTCAGCAAGGCCGAGGTATGGGAAAAATAATGAGTCCCCGAATGAGGATGAGGTGAGGGGGTAAATGATAAGGTCAAGAGGATATAATGAAGTGTCCAAGTGAGGTGTGGGTGGGGTAAAAAATGATTTAGGTCAAGCATTGGGGGTGGGAGGTAGTAGAAATACTAAGCAGGTAAACCGATGATGGTTGAAAGGAACCGATGCTAGTCAAGATGGACCGACCATGGTAAGCTAGGGCATAGGACCGATGTCGGTTAAGGTAAAACCATCGCTGGTCAAGTCGGGTAGGTTATAAAAAGAAAAAGTGTCATATTTTTCAAATCATTTGTCTTTTATCAAATTGGGAAAAATGACAAGAGAGAGGAAAAGGTGGAAAGTGATAGAGTGAGATGGAGGATTGAGTTGGCGAGCCACATGGCTAGTGAGAGTTGGTCAATAGGTGGATCCATGAGCTAGGTTGGATTGGTTTGATTGGATTGATTGGTTGGAGAGCGAGAGGTCATTTGGTGATGGCAGAGGTAGGAGAGGGATCGGGGGGACCACTAGTGTAGTGGCTAGAGGTGCCACCATGCAGATGACAGCGCGATGAGGTAGGATTCAATCGACTCATTGTTTTGTTTATTAAATTGAATTAGTGGGGAAAATAGGTTTTTTTTGGGGGAAAGGAATTTGGAATTGTGGGAGGGAAAATTAATTAAATTAGGAATGGGAAGGGAGGTGATTTGGTGAAGGAGGGGGGGAAGGTTTTAGGGGGATTTGAGTAAGATTAGGTGGGTAGAAGGGAGTAAAAGGGGAGTTTGAATGAAAAATGGGGTTTGGGTGTCACGGTTTTTGACGTGATAGTGACCGGTGTTGGTTGAAGGTTAGCTGACATTGGTGTTAGGGCACCGATATCGGTCATGAAGTAGGTGACCGATGTCGGTTGAAGGGGGACCGAGGTCGGTTAGGGGTAACTAGTATCGATCATAATTTAGGGAAAATGGGCCAAAAGGTGTCCGAGGAAGTTGGGTGGGTGATGTAGATAAGGGTGAGAAAAGTGGTTTTGGTGAAAATCATAAAGTAGGTAAGGGGTAAAAATAGGTAAGGGTGGAGTTATTAGGGAAAAATGTATAGATGTGTATGAAAAATGTAATGTCAAGGAGTGGGTCAAATGGAAGTAGGTGAGGGTCGGGGTGTGGTTGAATAGGTGAGCTGATATTAGGTTGGGTAGGGTTAGGGTAGGTAGGTTGGTAGGTTAGTTTGGGTAAGTAGGGAGGTGCGAGGTTGGTTTGGGGTGGAGGGTAGACCATGGGATAAATGGGTAAGTAGAAAAGTACAAGAGGTAGGGTAATGGGAATGAGTATCGGTGAATGTAGATATGTTCATGTTTAAATAATGTGATTTTTTGGATGCATGTGAGAGATCAGCTGAGGATGTGAGACAGGGGTACCATCCTTGCTCATGATAATTTGATGTAGTGAATGTAGGAGTTGTGGAATGTTGAGAGGTAGGCTGATTAGGGTCCGATGCTACCGACATGTAATCTAGTAAGCAAAGTCCGATGGTAGCCCTCATTGATAGATGGGATTCGGTGACTAACACGTTCCACCTATTGATGGGTGAGATGACCATCACCCTAGAGGAGGATCTTGTGTTTACCTATATTGGGTATGCATGTATATTCAATCTCCTTAGAGGCATCGAGAGATTTGATGCTGATGGTATTTGGTGAGGGGATGGTAGAGATGACATTCCATAGTGTCCATCTGAGCTATGGAGAGATGTACCTAGCATGTCCAGAGGAGATGAGGCTAGTAGTATTACTAATGGAGGAAGTCTATTGTTTTACCCCGCCAGATGCAGAGGGTAGGAGATTCCCACAATCACTAATGGGAGTGTTACATGACATGATGATGGAGAGGACCTGATTTTCCTGGGTGCCAGCATTCCTGGTATAGCTATATAGAGAGATATGGGTGTATGGGCGGCTCCGCAGGTTCAATCTATGCTACACTTTTATTCTACACTGTTGGGCCTATGAGCACATTGTCTGTGTGCACCTAGTGGGTATGCTCTAAGCAGATACATTTGAACCGGGTTTTGTGTGGGTGGGGTATAGGCGATGGGTGCCTGTTATTGGAGAGTGGCGATCAGATAGGGCTATGCATGATGTAGCATACTATTGATGGCTATTGGAGGGATTTTCTAGGGTAGACATTATATGGAGATTGTATGTGGGTTATCCCTCATATAGACAGATGGCTAAGGAGTTAGCTGGCCTTCAACTACTCAGATGGATAGAGGGGCTTCATGTAGTGAAGCACAAGATGATCTCTATAGATAGGGTCGATGGCGGTTTGGATTACTATAGGATATACCACCACCCTTCCAATAGTACCGAGAGGATGACATGGAGAGACCACTGCCACTTCCATAGCCGATAGTACCTATTAGGCAGGAGGAGCAAGTTATAGACCGATGGATTGATGATGTTAGAGTGACAGATAGGTGTAGAAAGTGGTGGGTGGCCTTGATATGTGTAGTACCTCCCAAGCATGGGCAGCCATATTTAGCCACCACCACTATGTAGAGATACACCCTATAGGGGCAATTGGTGACCCTAATTACATAGTTGGGGATGGTACAAGGGTAAATTAGTAGCATCGAGGAGAAGTGCCCACATTGCATGCGCAAGTGGCTAGTCTATAGGCCCAGATGGCCTAGGGTGGAGACAGAGAGGGAGATGAGGAGCAGGTAGCCACCCCATAGGTGCATGTTATAGGTTTGTAGGGATATTTGGCCGGTGCACATGTGAAGATTTAGGCATTATAGGTGCGGAGTACAGGAACAAGGTGTGGAGCCGATGACACCTCCACAGTGCTCGGTATAGGATCCCCATTCACGAAGGGGTGGGACAGGGTCCCACATGATAGGTATAGGGGCCGAGGCCTATGGGGCCACCATAAACCATACCCATATCTAGGTTATGGGATGCCTTAGGGGAGGCCAAATATTACCAAGATCAGCTGATAGTGGCTGGGATAGATTTTCTATCCTATGGAGAGTCTGACAGAGGCCTCGAGTGAGAGGACTAGATCTTGAACTCATAAAATGGAGAGCATAAAGGGGCCATCGATCCCTAAGATAGGATCAGGGTGAGGCCACCAACTTATAGAGGCTAGGTCCAGTGATGTACCAAGTAGGGCCCCGATCATAACCTATGGTGGGTAGTGAGAATTTATTAGTGGCGACCAAGAGTTTAGGAGGAGACAGGTGAGACTAAGATGGAGGATGTCTGGCAGGATGATGCTTGATGCACATCCCTTTATTTTGATGTATTTTGATTCATTTTATATATATTAGCTTGTGATGAAGAGAGTGAGGATGTATGAGAGTTTTGTATATTTTTGAGCATATACTGGCCTACGTGCTGAAGACATTTGATAGTTATGTATATGGATACACATGATTGGATATTTTTATTTATAGAGATGATGATGATTATGGTCATTATGTGTTTGTGTTGATAACATTTTATTATTATGCATAGATGGATTTAGGATAGGTGTGTTAGGCATGGATTGAGTCAGGTTATAGGCATGGATTGAGTTAGGTCATAGGCATGGATAGAGTCAGGTCATAGGCATGGTTGAGTTAGGTCATAGGCATGGTTGAGTTTGTAATTCATTAATGTGTACAATTAATGATGAGATGGACCATGTTTAAGATGTTTTATAATACATGCATGATAATGGGAAAGAAATGGTAGACATAATGAATGGATGTTGGATGATGATAAAGGTGGAAAACAATTTGTTGTTTGTTGGTTTTTAATTTCTAATTATTGATATAAAAATAAATTTAACAAGGGTAGATCATGATTTAGGAAAATGAAAGGTGAATTGGTTAGGGTTAGAGAGTGGTGAGCTAACCTCCAAGGGCCCCATGCCCTCAGAGTGTTGCCTACATAGTCCCGATGAAAAGGGACCTCATGTCGATGTAGTTCTCCCATAAGCTAGGGAAGAATGTGAGGAGGTATGAGTATGGGTGGGTATGATATAGGCATGATTGAGTCTAGGTCTATTAGGTATGGGTGAATTGTGGGAACATTGGTATAGGTGATTTTGAGTTGATTATGGGGAAAGAGGAGAAAATTACCCAAAAATAAGCATCGAGTATCAAGTCCTATATAAGGTAATCAATACGTAATGAAGAAGGTTTAAAATATAAGAGGTGGCAAGAAAGCAACCTGATTGGTAAGGATCATAATGGGAAGATCAAACCTTAGATGGGCTGATGAATGTAAGACCCTAAAAGCATTGCATGATTGATTATTCTTAAGGTGAAAAGTAGTCACATGACCACCAAATGTCATGGTTCCATAAGGTCCCTTGAGGCGGTAGGGGAAATGAAAGTATGAATGGCGAGAGGATGAAAATTGGTTAGTTTGTATATGGTACTAGGTAGAATGTTATTTTGGCAAGAGATCCAAGATCACAATGGGTAAGTCCATGACTAAAAGAATTTTTGTTTTGATTGATATTTGAGATAGTTTCATCAATACAGAAGTCTATGAGGAAATTAACTCCTTGAAGTCTTCGTGAAGCTGATCGATGTAGGAAGCTTAAGATGATTTTTTTTTTTTTGAAATATTTTTTCATAGATGTCCTTTGAGGGAGCATTCTATTTATAGCAATGATTGTAGAGAGAAAGATGTCCTTTTAAGGGAGTCATCTTTTTATTGGAATTTTGACTCAAGGAGTTAGATCCCATGTGAGGGATTTTAAGTCATGGACAAGAATAAGGTTAAGAATAGGATTCTTGTTCAGAAAGTAGGATGAAATGACCATGGGATCTCATCTAAAGGTAGATGAAAATTATCCATGAGAATAATGCTATGTGCAGTGCCATGGTACACATATTTAAGAGAAGATAAAAAGTGACGGGTACACACATGATTCTTATTTAATCATTGGTGATGGCGTAGGAAGTGGATAGCTCTCAAGGGACAAGAATGGAAAGAGGTAGAAGGTAAGTTACAATTAAAAGTCAACAATAGAATGGTTAAAGATGCAAGGCGTTAAGGCTCAGGTTTGGGCTTACCCTCAGTGAAGATATATGATAAGCACATGATCCGTAAGTATGAGTCACAATGTATGGTCCAAGCCAATTAGGAGCAAATTTTCACCTTTTTCTTTTTTTTGCTTTGGTTATATGTTAATTTTCCTTCAAGACAAGGTCACCAGCTTGGAAGGTTTGCTCATGGACATGTTTGTCATAGGCATGTTTGATACATTTTTGGTAAACTTGAAGGTGGTCAAGAGCATTAAGATGGCATTCATCTAATAACTCAAGTTGTGCTAAATAGTCCTAAAAAAATTCATCATCATTGAGCATGTCATGGAGAGAAATGTGGAGTGAGGGAATCTAGACTTCAAGAGGTAGAACAACCTCTATACCGTAGACCAGAGAAAAGGGTGTGGCAGCAGTGGAAGTATGGATACTAGTGTGGTACACCCATAAGGTGAAAGGAATGTGCATATGCCAATCCTTCCTAGTATCGTTAACCACTTTCATGAGAATTTTTTTGGAGTTTTGTTGGTGGATTTGGCTTGGCTATTGGTCATGGGTAATAAGGTGATGATAAACTTAGCTAAATGCTGAAGGCATTACAAAGTTTTTGCAAGGTTTTATTTTTGAATTGTTTTCTGATATCAGTGATGAGGTGATGGGACACCAAAGTGACAAAAACTAAGGCTAAGTAGAGTTTTTAGGCATGGGTGTATCGGGTTTCGTAGTTTGAAAGAGTATGGATTATGTAATAAACCTCTTGCTCCTCGTGTTGTTCATCATGATGAGTGAGCATGGCCCCTAAGGAGTGATCGGTAGGTAAGAGGTATAGGTAGAAGGGTTGATTTTCTTTAGGTGGAATGAGTATGGGTGGTTGGAGAAGGTATTGTTTTAAGGCCTCAAAATCTTTTTGGTAGTCATTATCCCATTTAAAAGAGACATCCTTCTTAAGAAGATGATGAAATGGTTGACAACTTGATCGACAATTGTGAAATGGAGTGATAAATAGAATGTAAATTTCCCTGTAGGCTACGGAGTTGCCGAAGATTAGTGGGCAGAGGCATTTCAAGAATGGCCTTGACTTTAGCAAGGTTAACCTCTATACCACGTAAGGAAATGATAAATCCTAGGAGCTTTCCTGAGAGAACCGTGAAGACACACTTCTTGGGTTAAAGGCAAATGCAATATTTAATAAGACAGTCAAAGATGGTTTTTAGAAGAGCGAGGTCCTTAGAGTGGTGTTTGGATTTGGCAAGGAGGTCATACATGTAATCTTCCAATATATGATGCATGATGTCATGGAAGATGTAAGTCATATCCCGATATGTGGCACAGAATTTTAAGGCCAAAAGGCATGACTCGATAGTAGAAGGTCCCCGAAGGGTAATGAATGTGGTTTTGTGTTGATCCACTTTGGGCAAGCAAGATTTGGTTATAATCGGAGAATCCATCCATGAGTGATAACATCTCGTGACCATCAATAAGGTCAACCAGTTGGTCAATACTAGGTAGGGAAAGTCATCTTTTGTGCAAGCTTGGTTGAGGTCATAGGAGTATGTACAAATGTGGAGTCCCCTATCACCTTAGTGATAAGGGAAAATGTTATAAATATAACTAGGGTAATCAATGGGTAAGATGAAGGAAATTGAAAGGAGGTGCTTTGAAGTTCTTCTTTGACGAGAAGAGAAATGCGAGGTGAATTTTCCTCATCTTTTGTTTGTGAGTTTGGCATCGGGAATGGTTATGATATTGTGGACCACTATAGTGGTACTAATACTAGGAATGTCTGCATAAAGACCAAGTGAATGCATGGTTATGGTTTTGAGAAAAGAAGTGATGGCTTTCTATTTAGCAACATCTAAAGATTGTCCTATATTTAGAATATGGGGTTCGTCACGAGTGTGAATTTTGATCTCGATAGTTGATTCATTCAACAAGGTTTGCATCTCAGATGGTAATAACTAATGAATATATGATTCTTTTGCACCAAGGTAGGTGATTATAGATTCATCATCCTAACATTGAATGACATTAATCGAAGGTGTATCATCATTGATCATTTCAAGGTACAGGAAGGGAAGAGAAGAGGAGCCTCTCCCTCGCGTTGATAAGTTAGAGGCCCCAAGGAAATGGTGTTTATGAAAAAAAAGTTTAGGAGGAATGGATTTTGGATCCATCGACTCCATCGGTAAAGGTGGTGATGGTGGTGAAGAAGGTGGAGAAGGGCTGATGTCCTCAATGACTTCAATGTGTTCCTTCTTAGTAGGTGGTTATGTAAAGCCGATACCACTATTGTATTTATGTTTATAGGTATTACATGGAATAACGATATGGATACCTTGCTCATAAAATCTAAAACAAAAACCCTTCCATGCACATCGGTGCGGGAAGGTGTGGGCTAAATAAATTGGTGAGTATTGCAAATCGAGTAGAAAATGGGTGGGTTTGTAACGGTGGTTCAGGTGTGTAAGTGGTAGTATCAAGTCCCCCATAGGTTAGACTACTATGAATGTGGGGAGGACCATAAAGGAGGCACTCTCCTATACAAATGATCATAACAAGAGTGTTGGTAAAGACTTCCATACTCTTGTGGAGTAAGGAATGTGTTGACACTATATAGGTGATACTCCCCCAGAGTGAGGCATTGAAAAATTCCTTCTAAGGGATCGGTGGTTGGTATGTGGGTAGCTGGAATAGATGATGTGTTAGAGGTTAGATCGGAGGTGGAGTGAATGGAGTGGGAGCGGACAGCCTCAGCTATGAAGGTTGTGGCAACAATGGGAATGGAGGATGTAGGTGCTATTGAAGTAGCGGCTGCACTAGTGGATGGAGGTGTAGGTCAAGAGGTAGTTGTCATGGAGGTAGATTCTTGAATAGGTATAAGCACATCATTGGGTTAGTAAAGCATGTTATAAGTTTTGAAAGGTGACGGTTAGCTAGAATGGTATAGGTGTGTCCTTCATGCTCAAACTTTACACAACGATGTAAAGTGGAAGGAACACAACCCATGACGTGAATCCAGGGTCTACCAAGCAACATGTTATATTGAAATTCCCCCTCCAAGACGTAAAACAACTCTAGAATAGTGCGGGGGCCCACACGATAATGGAGGATGATGGTGCCAAGTGTAGAGGTGATAGCATCATTGAATGAATGCAACATGATGGGATGTTTATGCATGTAATAGTCAGGTATGCACATTTGAGCAATGTACGGGAGGAAATGATATTAATGCTAGTGCCCCCATCGATCATAACATGTTGTACAGGTATATCATTGATTTGGATAGAGATGAAGAGAGATGGGTCTAGGTCATTAGTTTGGTGCGTGTAATCTCTTCCTCTAAGAAGCTAAGGGAGGCTACTTGGTGAGTAGGTGGAGGTGTAGATAAAGGTGGTAATTTGGTGAGAGAGGCTACATGATGGGGTGTAATAATGGAGGCTATGGGTGTAGGGTCATTGGGTAAAACCTCAATAGATTACAAGACCTCCATGAGAGCTTGACGATGGGATTCTGAGGTTTGGATGAGGTCATACAAAGACATTTTGAGGGGGATTGGTGTAATTGTTTGAGCATGGCACGATGTGTAACCCTATTAGAAATAGGATATGTGGGGCCATGGATAGTGATTTTAGGTGTAGGTGCAGATGGTATGTTGGGTATAGGATTGATGGGTGAATCAGTTGACTTTTCCTTTCCTTTGTCCTTCTGAGCACGGGTAACAACGTGGATCATGTTGATCTGAGGTGGGGAGGTAGGCAAGGTAGGTGAGCCATGAAAGGTATAGCAACATGAAGGGAAAAAGCCTAGTGGTGAGAAGGAACCTTGTGAGATGAGTTGAGCACACTGACATTTGGGTGGAGGTTTGACAAGTTCTTTGATGCAAACCATGTTAATTTCAAATCTTGGAGGTGGTTCTAGGAGTTTTGGGGGTGAAGGTTTGGGTCATTGAGTAGGTAGTGAGGGAAGAGCTATGGGAATGGGTGTTGGTGAAATGGGGTCCTCATCGAGAAGGTCATCATCGTCAAAGTTTCCTTTAGGAGGACACAACTGGATAAGAATGGTTTTCAAATCCTTGCAGTTCTCTACATCATGCCTGGCACACGATGGTAGGCACAATATTTTGTGTCATCAAACCCTTTTGGTTTGGGTTTGAGAGGGTCATAAGGTCTCAGTAGCGGTAATGTGATGATAGAGGTTTGAGGAGGTATGTTTCGTTCCTTTTAGAAATAGATAAGGTTAGGGTTAGGAGGAATACACAGTAGAATGTCGAGATGGTGTGCGCGTACCGTAGAAAGATCGGGCCATTGCTGCGAAGAACTCCTTTTGTCTTGGAAGGACTACTGCAAATAAGAACACAAGACCACAAGATTTTGATTAAACAATAAATGAGAAACTGCGCTTGGGCCGGAAATATAAAACTTCCTTTGAAGGTGGTCGGTTTCCTGCTAATATGAATTAACACAAAAGAAGCGTAAAATATCAATTAAGTTGTTTCGTTGAAGCTGGGTAGGGAAAAGGCTGTTTTTTGGTTTTGATCGGAGGAACCGATGCGATTCTTGAAATAGCGATGCGATTCTTGATAAGCAATCTGGTGGGTTATAGGATCTTCTTGGTAGCTATGGTGTTTGTAAAGGCTGGTTTATGGATGATATTAGGAAATGAGATGATGAGAGGTAAAAGAATAACTGATTAGATCTGATAGCACGTTGGGTAGTGGACTCGAAAGCGGATTTAGGAGGCCGAGATTCAAGAAACATAAGAAATGTTATAACGAGAGGACATGCAGATGTGACTTCTTGGTTTTGACCAAGATGCAAGCTGATCTCCTTTCTTTGTAAACACTTCTAGTATTTCCACTCGTCTCTGCTTGGTCAGTGAAGATCTGGACTCTGTTCCTCGCTCCCATAATCTCTGTTGATCCGAAAATCCTTGATCTGATCTCAAAATGAAATTCGATCCGTTGTTTTGGTTTGGGAGCCCATTTACGAGGCAGATGGCGGTTGCGTAACCGCGGCGGTCGAGTAGGAACCGGCATCGGTAAGGAAAAAGTAGGCTATTTTTAGTAAAATCGCCCACCTTCCTGCTTTTCTCCCGAGATCAGGTGCGGGCTTGGTCAAGTGACTAGAAGGTCGGTTTTGGAGTGCGAAAAGGGGTCATTAGTTATGGGTGTAGGTGTAGACCAAGTTTTAGGTTTTAATTAGGTTAGTTTAGGATTAGGGCTAGGTCATGATGAGGTGGCAAAATGAGGTGGCGGGTGAGGTGATGGGGATTTATCAATTCTGAGGTAATTAATAAATAATTGTGTGTAAGTTTAGGTAATGAGGTTAGGTTGCGAAATGGGATGCGGGTCACGAGGGTCGTAAGACACGAATTTGGTGTCTACATTAGCCCCTTATTGTCGTGTAGCTTGTTACGTAAAGGCTGCGCGGACAATAATATGAAGTGGTTTCTCATGTTAAGGATATAGGTAATCCCCCTCAAATCTATCACAGATTGAGTGAGCGGGAAATCGGGGATAGGGTTGATAAAGGGTACATGTTGTAGAGAGGATGGTAAGGTGGTGGGGTAGGTCGAGGAAGCGAGACGCATGTTGAAATGCAATAAATACGACTAGGGTACATGATTTGTGAAGCAAACCAGCGATGTATAGGCAAAGTCGATAGTTTATCCAAACAAGGGTGATATAATCCTGGTATCGAGGCATAGGAAGTAGCTCGGGGTATATAACGGGTAAGGTGCACGAGGCGTTTAGGCATGTTCGGCGGTACGAATGGTTAGTTTGGTTGAGATAAACGTCACGGTCTAGGTCTAGGCAAAGTTGGTCGACAGATCAAGTCAAGGACCCTAATCATGCTAAAACACGAACAGGTGAGCTCGATTGAACAAAAGGTACATGATGGATGGATAAAAATAAAATGTTGATTGTGGGTATGGTATTGAAGTGATACGGTCGTGGGTCGGGCCAAGTTGGGGTGCGGCCTTGGGTCGGGCCGGATGGGTAGGGTGAGGCCTTTTGGTCGGGCCAAGTTGTTGGGTGGCGGCTTTGGGTCGGTTCGGATGGGTAGGGTGAGGCCTTGGGTCGGGCCAAATAGGTTAGGGCGAGGCCTTGGGTCGGGCCAAATGGGTAGGTTAAGGCCTTGGGTCGGGCCAATAGGTAGGTTGAGGCCTTGGGTCGGGCCAAATAGGTAGGTTGAGGCCTTGGGTCGGGCCAAATAGGTAGGTTGAGGCCTTGGGTCGGGCCAAATAGGTAGGTTGAGGCCTTGGGTCGGGCCAAATAGGTAGGTTGAGGCCTTGGGTCGGGCCAATAGGTAGGTTGAGGCCTTGGGTCGGGCCAAATAGGTAGGTTGAGGCCTTGGGTCGGGCCAAATAGGTAGGTTGAGGCCTTGGGTCGGGCCAATAGGTAGGTTGAGGCCTTGGGTCGGGCCAAATAGGTAGGTTGAGGCCTTGGGTCGGGCCAAATAGGTAGGTTGAGGCCTTGGGTCGGGCCAAATAGGTAGGTTGAGGCCTTGGGTCGGGCCAAATAGGTAGGTTGAGGCCTTGGGTCGGGCCAAATAGGTAAACAAATGGTGTTCAGCAAAGGTGGATATAGGCGATATGTGGTTAAAAAGGGCAAATGGTAAATAGGGGCAAAAAATAAAATTGGGGGAAAGTTGGAAGACAAACCGATGTCGATTCCACATGACCGATATCGGTTAAGGGACCGATACCGGTTCATTAGGGCAAAATAAAACCGATATCGGTTAAGGCGAAAAACCTATAAAAAGAAAAATACGGCTTGTCATTGTCACTTTGTTATTTTGAAAACCAAATTGACTTGTCTCGTGGAGAGTTGAGATTGGAGGTTTATTGAGTGAGGTGGAGCTATTTTGCTGGAGGAGTGAGTTGTTTGCGGGCCGTGTGAGAGAGGAGCGGCGGTTGATTGGCGAGGGACCCAGCGGATCGGGGTGGAGCTATAGCACGAGGGGGGAGGAGCGAGAGAGGCTGGACCAGGTGGACCACCACCACCTATCCCACCACGGCGTGTGTAAATCAAATGCAGGTAACTCGGAACTCTTTATTTTGTGCATTTTATTGCATTATGTTGTTTTTGGGATTTGGGTAGGAATATAATGTTTTGTAGAAAATAATGAATAAATGGAAATGATTTGAAAAAGGGAGAGGGTAGATAGGTGAAAGAGGCCAAGGCGGCATGGTGGGTAGGTTTTTAGGGTGTTTGGGTGGGTAGAGAGGTAGAAATAGGGAAAAAGAAGAAAGGGTAGGCGCGTCGGGTTCGCGCGGCAAATTTTCGATGTGCCGATGCGGTCACTAGCGGCCGGCATCGGTCGCGAATGTTAGAGCGAGGAGGAGTGGAGTCATGGGGTTCACGGACGGTTGGTCAGTTGGCCGTGACGGGGGGAGTGGCCAGGGCGGTTATGGCGAGTGGGTGTGGGGTTGGGTGCGGGTGGGTTGGGGGGTTGGTTGGGGTTGGGTGGGTCGGTTATGGTGAGTGTGGGTTGGGTTGGGGGGTTTTGGTTGGGTTGGGTTGGGTGGGTGGGTTGGGTTGGGTGGGTGGGTTGGGTTGGGTTTTGGGTTTGGGTTTTGGGTTTTTTTGGTGGTTTTGGGTTTTGGGTTTTGGGTTTTGGGTTTTTTGGGTTTGGGTGGGTTTTGGGTTTTGGGTTTTGGGTTGGGTTTTGGGTTTTGGGTTGGGTTGGGTTGGGTGGTGTGGGTTGGGTTGGGTTTTGGTTGGGTTTGGGTTTTGGGTTTGGTTGGGTTTTGGGTTTTGTTTGTGGTTTTGGGTTGGGTTTTGGGTTTGGTTTTGGGTTTTTGGGTTTTGGGTTTTGGTTTGGGTTTGGGTTTTTGGGTTTTGGGTTTTGGGTTTGGGTTTTGGGTTTTGGGTTTGGGTTGGGTTGGGTTGGGTTGGGTTTTTTGGGTGAGTGGGTTTGGGTTTTGGGTGGGGTGGTAGAGAGTCGGGGTGTGGTTGGGGGATAAAGGGGTTTAGAGGATAAAGTAGATGTTGTGATAAAAAGTAGGTCTAAAGATGTGGGTTGGTTTTGCAGGCACGTCAGCAGTTGACGATGCGGGATAGGATGCCCCCGCTGTTGGTGCGGATGCGGCCACACATATCCGCAGCTCAGCTTTGGCGATCATGCGTGAGGTGGGACTTGGTGGAGTCAGTACGAGCGATAGAGAGATCACGGCTGATGGTCGCCCTCATCGAGAGATGGGATCCGGCGACCAATGTGTTCCATCTCCCGGCCCAGGGGAGATGACTATCACGTTGGAGGATGTGTATCGCATCCTTGACTACCTATCGAGGAAGCGATCTTCGAGTAGGTCGAAGCTGCCACCCATGGGACCAGCATATTACGAGTTTTGGAGATGCGGCCGCTGCTTATCACGGTGCGAGCATTAGGTATGGTGACATGTACCGTGCGCATCGACACGAGACACGGTGTTGTCTTGTGATGATTAGGATCACACCTTCGCCCTCCCGGACTCGAGAGGAGGCCGCTTTCCACGGGCATTGATGGGGTGCTTCATGAGATGGTGGAGGAGCATACATGTATGCTTGGGCACCGTATATCTGTGCGATTATCTGAAAAAACTCTGGGGTTATCGCCGGATGAGGCGATTCGGTATCTGTTCGACATTTTACTTCATTGTTTGGGCATATGAGCACATCATATGCATCGAGGCGATAGGGTTACCGCGGCGGCCGGGGCCACGAGTCATATCTGAGTACGGCTTTGAGAGGTGGTTGGGGTCGTGGGGCAGCCACGGCGGTGCTTGCGGGCGGGATGTCACCTATTACGAGGCATGTATTAGAGGGCACGCAGCAGTAGATTCATATGGAGACCTTACGAGAGGTCATCACCCTCACGGAGGAGCCGCTTACGATTCTGCGTCGATCAGTACACATTACGGATAGCGGGGCGGAGGCCGAGGAAGTACGAGAGGATACCCCTAGAGAGAGTGCACGCGGCGAGATGGAGGCTGCGGCAGGGCGAGCCACCTCCCTTCCCTCGATCACGGAGGGATGATGTAGAGCCCCCTTGCTGCACCACTGCCCACAGCCCTTGGATCCAGTTGGGTTGCGAGAGAGCGGCGAGATGATGGCATAGATGATCTTTGGGTGCAGGGAGCATACGAGGGTTTGGTGGGCTGGTCGAGAGAGCGGCGAGGTAGCACGCCCGCCTGGCCAGAGACTTAGCGGCGGTGGCGGCGAGAGAGAGATCAGCTTAGGGGTCGGTGCGGCTCTTACGAGGCGGCTTGCTTGCTGCTGCTGCGAGCACGAATAGGGGTCTTACGAGGCGGCTAGCCCGAGCTCGAGTACGAGCACGAGCGCGCCCACCACCACCGCCCGGCCACGAGTGCGAGTGCAGTACGAGCGGCGTACAGTACGGCAGCCGCACCACGAGCACGAGTGCACACGAGTACAGCGGCACGTACCAGCCAGCGCGCAGCCACGGCCCGAGCACGAGCCCCCGAATACCACCACGGCCACGAGCACCACCGCGCGCACCATCACGAGCACGAGGGGCAGCTTGGTAGTAGGAGTCAGGGACCAGGCCCAGTACCTACGGTGGCACGGGACGAGATATATGGAGCGAGGCGGAGGCCGTATTATCGAGATATCCTTGATAATACCGGAGGCTGAAATATCAACCCGTATGCGGCACACCGGCGGAGACCTCGCATAGTCGAGAGAGTCACGGGAGGCGCGGCCCTGGCCGGTGTGTCAGTTACGAGTAGGAGCGAGAGGCACCGCGAGGACCAGCGAGGAGAGTCTTGAGGTGGTGGGGAGAGGCGAGGATCCCACATAGTTTTGTATAGGGACATGGGCACCGGTCTGCGAACCGGTTGTGTTGATAGAGGCCTGCGTGCCTACATTTATTCATTTATTGATTCATTATAGACCGGCCTGCGAGTCGAGTATGGGTTGTATATTTGATACCGGCCTGCGAGCCGAGTATATTTTTGATATGAGGACCGGCTGCGAGCGAGTCGAGATTTTGGATAGTTATTGCGGCCTGCGTGCCGGCTTAGTTGTATGATGAGATCACAGAGGCCCCGATGCAGGGCACATTGTATATTTGCAAATTTGTATATATATATAGAGATGATGTTTTGATCCACATGTTGTGTTCAAAAATGTTTTTAAATATTTTGTCGATGGTTTGTGGTATAGAATATATGATGAGTTTAAGTGACATGTTGATATATGGATGATGTGTTATGTGATGAAATGTTGCACGTTTTGGGCTGGTTTTGTGACATTGTTATATATGTATCTGATGAGTTGGATCCAAATGATGTATAGATTGATAGTTTGTTGATATCCTTAGTTGATGGTTTGTTTGTTTTTGTAAAATAGATGATGTTATGGACATTGTAATGATATGTGTGGTGGATGGAGAAATATGGATAATGGTGTTGTGATGCAGGAAAAGAGGCGGGCGCGACAAAAATTTGGTAAAAAAATGAAGAAAAGACGATGTTTCAAAAGGCCAGGTGTGTAACCGATATCGGTTAGGTAACCGACGTCGGTAGGTAGTAGACCGATATCGGTTGCATAACCGATACCGGTTATTTAGGTATGAGCTTTTCTAAAAATAAAAAAGCTAGGGTGGCGACTTAAGTTCTAATTTTGAGAGCCATGCGAAGTTAAATACGTGAGCAGCGCGCTTTTTGCAGCAGAGAGACGAGGTAATTGCATGAGAAATTTGAGTGATAAGGAGAAAAGAGACGGGGAAGGTGATTGTGATCGAGATTGAGAAGACGAAAAGCGAGTTTGAAAAAGGTGGTAATAATGGCGGGACGAGGAGAAACATCCGGCGAGGCGAGGGACAAGAGGAAGACAGGGCCACCTCAAGCTACACAAAGCCAAGAGGTAACGTTTTGTTTGTGATTTGACTCTTTGCATGTTTTGTGAATAAGATGGGGAGAGTAGGTGGGTAGATATGAGAAAGAAAACATGATAACAAGGGTTGCGGGTGAGGTAAGTGTTACGGGGTAGGCAATCGGGGTTTTGGTATGTTTGTATGTATAAAAAGGAATAAACGAGCAAATTATTGTCGTAGGTGGTTGTTTTTAGGGAAGGTGTATGTAATTGGCATGTGGCCATGGCGGTTAGGAAGAACGGTATCGGTTCTTGAACAAATCTACGATTATGTATAACCGATCTGATTCTTGGAGAATTTCGAAATGTTTGAAAAACCACGCGGATTGAATGGTTGTTTGTTGTTTTGGTGTATGCGAGGGAGCGGGGTTGAGGATGAATGATAGTGTGCAGTAGCTGTTTCATCGACGAATCCGAGCGGATGTAACACCAGTGGAAATGGACATTGATAAATCGTTTGGGGTTAAGTGGAATCCGTTATTATTCACGAATCGCACGTAACCATGGTATGTTACGAGGCGTTGATTGAGATGGAATCCCGAGACAAATACCTTTTATCTGCAGCGGGGGAGATAGCGGTAACATTGGAAGATGTGTTCCGTATTTTGAGACTCCTATTACGGGAGAACAGTTATATCGAGGCACTACCTAGCGCGGCACGGGGAGCGATAACCGCGATATTTGGTCCATCGCGAGATTTGACACGGCGAGGTTTATCATTTACGTATGGGGTAATGTATGCAGCACATCACGAGAGACAAGGTTAGCGATAATATTAATGATAGCGGTAGGGTATTATGCATTACAGGGCGGAAGGAAGATTTCCAAAGGCATTGATGTGTGTTATACGGGAGATGATAGAAAGGAACGTGACTTTTGCATGGGCACTGCATATTTGGCGGAGTTATACGAGGGTTTATGGGCTTGTAGGTGAAATCACGGGGCGACCTTTGGATTGCTCATACACACACTTTGTTGGGCCTATGAGCACATTGTTTGTGTGCGACCAGGGGCGATCCATCCAGCGGGAGAGAGCCAGAGTACGAGAGGTTGGGATTGAGATGATGGTCGAGAGCGAGACAAGAGCAAGATCCCGAGCCGTGACGGTGACATTGAGTATTACGAGGCGGTATGGGAGAGGGTGACGATTGCGGATATCTGTTGGAGGCCTTACGGGAACTATATAGTAGCAGAACATAGGCGAGGAGTTGAGGGTGTAGAGCGATTGAGGTGGATCGCGGGGCACGAGGCCGAGTGAATATGAGAGGATTCCTATAGATCGCGTGCGGCGACAATTTGGATTTGTGCGGGACATACCGCGAGCTTATAGACCATATATGAGGATCGATGCTGGCGGCATTCTCACCTCCCGGCCAACACCTCCCGAGAAGGGCCCGAGAGATAGCGGCCGATCGCGATGTAATAGATGCGGAATGAGCGAGAGCTATAGGTTATGGTGGGTAGCGAGCTGCGAGGTGTACGCGATCGCCACGACATATCTGTGATTACAGCGAGAGAGGATCGGCTGCGGCGTTTGGTTCAGCAGACTCAAGCGCGTGAATGAGACAAGAGGATTGTTAGCGGTTGCGGAGTCACGAGCGGCGAGACTAGAGGCTGGAGTCCTCCATGCGAGAGGCGTATTCATATGTTACGAGAGAGATTGGCGAGATCGGTGGGCGGTACCAATATCCGTGGTACCTTTGAGGACGAGAGGCTGGCGAGAGGGTCGGCGATCACGATCATCACCTAGTTCGGGATGAGGCGTGAGGTCTAAATAAATGTTAGCAAGGTATAAGAATAAATAAAATCTGACCTGCGTGTCGATGATAGAGAAGATGTATTTGTTTAACATCTAAATAAAATGAGATATGTATGCTGATTTGAGTTATAATACTAAGAATGTTTTCGTTTTGACTTTCGGTGTTTTGAAAAAAGGATAAAGAGGAATGTGATGAAATAAAAATACACAAAAATATTTATATTTACCATACATGATAGGTTATGGTAGGGGATGGTCGAGCTAACCTTGGGAGACCCCATGTCTCCTAAGTGCTGCCTACATAGCCCATTGCACAAAGCAAGGAAGGGCCTCAGACCGATGTAGTTCTCCCTTAGGACCAGGGAGAGGTGAATTCAGGCAATTGGTTGGTTGGTAAAAATATTGATATTAATATTGGTAAGGTAAAATGAATTGGTGATGTTGTAAAAGGTATAAGGGAAGCGAAAGTTAGCCTACCCAAGTAGAAGGGAACCATGTCCTGATTAAGATCAACACACAATCCTAGATGCGAGGCAAAGCGGAAAGAGCGCTCCGTAGGTGAAAAGAGCTAAACAAACCACACAACGTAGAACGAGCTTGAAACCCTAGGTACCGTGCATAGACGAGAAGTCAATAGGTGAAAAGAGTTGTATGATCACAATATATTGAGCGTACGTTACGTCCCTTGAGTTGAAACAAATGGTGAGGTGAGGTGAATGATATAGGCTGAGATACTGAGAGAACTTGTTACAAAGTGAGTGTTACGGCGAAAGAGAACCTACCCTAAATAGACAAGTCCATGACCCAAAAGTTCTTGTGAATGAGGCTTTTATTTGGAATATAGGCGATCAATGCGGGAAGTCTACCGAGGGATATGGATTGTTTTATTCTTGAGGTCTTCACAAAGGCTGATCAATGCGAGAAGCTTACGATAAAAGGCTGGCCCATGTATAAATTGTCCTTCGAGGAAGCGATCTATTTATAGTAGCGAGATATGATTTTAATGCATAGCTTTGTCCTTGAGAGGCGATCTATATTTAATAGCAGCAATAATTTGGCATATAGCTGTCCTTCGAGGAAGCGATCTATATATAATTTAGATAGCTAGATGTTCTTTTGGCGTGAAGCATCTAGTTTGGTAGGAAGTTTGACTCAAGAAAATCCCATAAGAATACGGCTTATTTTAATACTTTGAAGTCATGGACTAGACTAAAAAGGGAAGGCATCGTTTAGGTGAAGTGAGAATCAAACTATGTGAGCTTGATTTTATTATGAGGTGTAGAAACAAAGTGTATGTGGTGGTAAGTGAGCTCGGGACGAGCGGTAGGTAGATAAAAAGTGATATAACACTAGATTCAACGGTAGAATGGTCGAAGATGCGGGGCATTAAGGGTTGAGCTCGGAGCTTACCATTAAGCGAAGCTAAGCGATAAGTGCACGATCCATAAGTGTGAGTGATTATATAAGGCCCAATCGATTGGGAGCAAATTTTCCACGTTTGCTCTTTTCTAGTTTGGTTACATGTTGATTCTCTTTGAGGACAAGATCACCAACCTTAAAGATACGCTCATGAAGTCGCTTATCATAAGCACGCTTGATGCGTTTTGATAGATTTGAAGGTGATCGAGAGGCTGTAAGGCGTCGTTCGTCAAGAAGCTCTAATTGGGCTAACCGCTCTTGGCGGAAATCATGTTGGTGAGAATATCTGAAGAGATATTCTAAGGGAGGGTATTTGTATTTCGAGAGGCAAAACAGCCTCGGTGCCAGTATACGAAAAGAAAAAGGTGTGGCATTAGTAGAGTGCGAATGCTTTGATAGTACGATAAGCCCAAAGGGCAAAGGGAATGTGATCGTGCCAATTTCTTCGGATTCATTGACAACTTTCATGAGGATTTTGGTTAGGGTTTTATTAGAAGATTCAGCCTGACCATTGGCCTGCGGATAGTAAGGCGATGAGAAACTAAGTTTGATACCAAAGTTGTCACAAAGGTCTTGTAACAACTTGTTTTTGAAAGATTTACCATTATCTGTTATTAGGCGATGAGGAATACCAAAACGACAGATAATGTGATGGTTAATGAATTCGACAATTTTTTCTTTTTTGATTGAAATGAGTGGAATGGCCTCTACCCATTTTGTGTAATATTCGGTTGCTGTGATTATCCAACGGTGACGTTGTGAAGAGGTCGGGTGAATCTCACCAATAAGGTCTAAACCCCATTGTGAGAAAGGCCAAAGATCTCGTGCGACCTGCAGCGGATGGCTAGGAGTATGTTGAAGGTTGGCATGTTGTTGACACATAACACAACGCTTAACATATTAATGTAGCGATCGTTATTGAGTAGGCCAATAATAACCTAGGCGAAGGATTCGTTTAGCCACGCGAGGCCACTAAAATGTCCACCACAAATCCCATCATGGACTTGTTGGATGGTATAGGTGACCTCCGCGCCGGTTAGACAGCGAAGGAGGATGCCATCAAAGCCACGTTTATAGAGGAGTCCTCCCATGACAACATAACGCGAAACACTTTTAAGAAAAGCACGTTTGCCGTTACTAGTAAGGTCAGGTGGGAGAACAGAGATCGTAAGGTAGTCGTGAAATTGGTGGTACCAGGTATCCTGCGAATTAGTAGACACAGTATTTATCATGCAAACTACGGGGTTGAATAGGATGGTGCAAAAGTTCTTTGGACCACAACGAATAATTCAGAGTCGGTTGGTGCGGCGGGAATTTGCGAGGCTAAGCAAGCCATAGTATCCGTGAAATTTGTTAGTGGAGCGGGGAATGGTTTGGATAGAATAGTGAGTAAATAAGGCTAGAAGTGACTCCACGGTGTTTGTACTTACGAAGTTCCTCATTTTACATTGGTAGATGCCCATAACTTGATTGACTACGATTGAGAGTCACGAAAATATTGATAGATTTGATGCCTAAGTGTATCGCAACTTGGAGACCCGAGAACAAGGGCCTCGTATTCCATTTGTATTATTAGTGCGGGGAAATCAAGCGGAATGAAAGAGGCATAGGTTCAGCGTCGAGAGGAATGAGAACAACGCGCCGCTCCTCCGCGGCTGGCATTTAGATCCATCGAAGAAGAGGTCATTTGATACGACTCTTCCCAGAGTGAAAGAGTGGCGATGAGTTCGTCGGGAATGTAAAATTGGTAAATTGTTCCCCGAGGTAAAGGGCCTCCATAAGTTGTGCACAGAGTTTGTCCTTTGATTGACTTACATTTGTATAAACTCAAGGTCAAGGTCGGCGAGGAGCATGAGCCATCGAGCGATGCGTTGGTTTAGATGTGGTTTGGCGTACATATAATGAATGGGGTCCGTGTTGGTGATGACAAAAGTTTTGTGATTCAGGAGGTAATGTCGGAGTTTGGTGGCTACGAATGATAGGGCTAGGCACAATTTTTCTACATGTGTATACCTAGTCTCGTACTCCACGAGTCGACTTATATAATAAACGGCTTTGTTCTCGGCGTGCGAGTCCCGATGTGCGAGCATAGCTCCTATAGCATGGTCAGTGGCGGAAAGATAAAGGTAGAAAGGGCGGTCGTCCTGGGGTGGGATAAGCACGGGTGGCTGCAAGAGATAAGTTTTTAGAGCTTCGAAGGCTTGGTGACACTCCTCACTCCATTGAAAGGCAACGTCCTTTTTTAGAAGGTGATGAAAAGGGTGACATCGATCCGAGAGTTGGGAGATGAAACGCCGGATGGATTGAAGTTTACCCTGCAAACTACGCAATTGTTTGAGGTTCTTGGGTGGGGGCATTTCTAGGATAGCTTTTACTTTAGATGGATCGACCTCAATGCCACGCAAAGAGACGATAAAACCAAGAAGTTTTCCCGAAAGGACACGAAGACACATTTCTTTGGTTGAAGGCGACGAGAATATTGCAGCGAGCGATCGAAAATAATGGTTAAAACATCGAGATGTTCAACTGCGATGTTTAGACTTGCCAAGAAGATGTCGTCGGCGTAATCTTGAGGATAGTGTGCATAATGTCATGAAAAATGTAGGTCATAGCCCGATAGGTTGCGCCCGGCATTCTTAAGGCCAAAGCGGCATGACACGATAACGAAGGTTCCCGAGGAGTTATGAAAGCGGTCTTATGTTGATCGGCGGGTGCGACCAAAATTTGGTTGTATCTGAAAAGCCATCCATGAGAAAAGCATTTCATGGCCCGATGAGATCAACAAGTTGATCAATCTTGGTAGGGAAAGTCATCCTTAGGGCAAGCAAGGTTAAGATCCGGAAATCCGTGCATATCAAAGTCCCCGTCGCTTTAAGTGAGCGAGTGCGATGTTAGAAATCCATTGAGGATAGTCGATAGGCGAGAATGAAGAAGAAAGCGAGAAAGGAGTCGTTGGAGCTCCTCTTTGACCAAGAAGGGCAATGCGTGGATGCATTTTCTCAATTTACTGTTTGGTGGTTTGGAATCGGGGTTTAGGGTGATGTTATGGATGGCGATGGTAGGATCAATTCTGGCATGTCGCGTAGGACAAGCGAAAGCTTGGTTGTGGGTACGGAGAAAGGTAGTAAAGGCGACTTGTTACGATGTGTTAAGGGATTGTCAATCTTCACAATGTGAGATCCTCCTCGTGTGGATGTTGATTTCAATAGTAGACTCGTTGACATGGTTTGAGTTTGAGATGGTAAGCGCGTTGAAGATAGGAGTCGTCCGCCCCAGTAAGTGAGGATGGAGTCGTCATCCTGGCACTCAACAACATTAATCGAAGGCGAATCCTCTTGATCATGTGCACGAGATCTGAAGGGAAGAAAGATGGGTCCTCATTATCGCGTTGATAAGTGAGAGGACCTATGAAGATGGCATTTATGAAAAAAAAAAAAGTTAGGAGGGATAGATTCGGGGTCCATCGATTACGTGGTGATGATGGCAAAGTGGGTGATGATGGTTCGGTAGGGGTGGCGTTGTCTTCTTCGAGAATACGGTGACACGAGGTGTCTCTGTGTAGGTGTTTGAGGAAAACCGAGACCCTTTGCGATCATTATGTTTGCGTGTGGTGATGGGGATGGCGTATGTCGGCCTTGTTCATAAAGACCAAAACCAAAGCCTTTCCAAGCACGGCGAGTCAAGAAGGTGAGGCGGCGGCGGCGATTTGTCGGTATTGAAAATCGGATTGGAAGGGGACCACACCAGAGGAGGTTCGGGGGTAATGGAAGATGCGTCAACACCCCCATATGTTAGGTTGGTGCGGCGATGGGGTGGTCAAGTAAGATTACTTCCCCCACGCGACGGTCGTAGGTGGGATGTGCATGTAATTGTCCGTACTCCTGCGGGGTAGGGAAAGAACTAACGTTATATAGGCGGTACTCCCCCAGCGTAAGGCGTTGAAAAACATCTACTAAGGGGTCGGAGGTTGGGATGTTAGCTGCGGGAAGGGAAGTGGTTTTTGCGACGGTGGTTTCATCAGTTGAAGGCGTAGGTGCAGTTGAGGTGGATGGTTGAGGTACATTTGAAGAGGATGGTTGGGTTGAATGTATGGGTGTCTTGATTGGTATAAGCACATCGTTAGGACGATATAACATATTGCAGGTTTTAAAGGGAGGAGGATCAGCTTTTACGGTGTAGGACTTCCCCTCGTACTCAAATTTTATGCATCTATGTAATGTTGAGGGAACGCATCCCATGGCCGGATCGAGGGACCCGGCAATATATTATATTGGAACTCTCCCTCGAGGACATAGAAGAGTTCGGGTAAAGTACGCGGTCTACCACGAATGTTGAGGATCACGGTGCCTAAGGTAGAGGTAATAGCGTCATTGAATGACCCATGACATGATGGGGTTGCTTTTATGCAACTAGAAGGGATATTCATTTGTTGGAAGGCTTTTGAAGAGATGATGTTTAGGTGGCGCCCCGTCAATCATAACACGCGTACCGAATGTCCCGGGCGTAAGGCCCGAGATGAAAAGAGCGAGTCGGGATCTTCTACACCAAAGTCGATAATTTCGTCTTGGGCCAGCGGCGGCGACGCTTGCTTTGTGCGAGAGGCGAAGTGGTGGGGGAGATGGATTGTTTGGTGAGAGAGGCAACGTGATTGGGTGTTAGAATGGAGGCAACGGGCAGGGTTTCATTAGGTAAGACCTCGATCCCTTGAAGAATTTCAACGAGAGCTTGTCGATGAGATTCAGAAGTCTGAATGAGATCATATAGTGTCATTTTTACGGGCGATTGATGAAGCTGTTTGATCATAGTTCGGTGGGCAACTCCATTAGAGACGGGATAGGCGGGTCCGTGAATAACCACTTTAGGTGGTGGTGCAATCGGGATGGTTGAAGGAGAAAGAGATGCCGCAGGTGTGTTTTCTTTCGCTTTCCCAGTGTTTTTCTGTCCTCGAGTAGCGACACTAATCATATTAATCTCGTAGACCTGAGATGAGGAAGATGGTTGGGATAATTCATGGTCTTGAGGGTGGGGTTGTAATAATGATAGATCTTGGTGAGGCGGGGACGGATGATATAGTAGAGGAATTGAAGCTAAAGGTCTCTCCCTTCGTAAGTTGTCTTTCTTAACCTTTCTATCAGGGAGAGGTGGTGACGAAGGATGGTTTTAAAGCTTTGCATCCCTCCACATCATGTCCTGGTGTGCGATGATAGGCGCAGATTTTAGACTCATCATAACCTGCGGGTCGAGGTTTAGACGGGTCATAAGGTCTAAGTGGGGGTAGGGAAATGGTCGCATTCTCCACAACATACATGAGGATTTTGGCGTAAGATCCTTTGAGGGGTCAAAATCGGATGAGGTATTGGTTGTGCGGGTTTTGGTAATGTTTGGGCGTGGTTGGTTCGTACGGGTGGTGGTTTAGCCGAGGGGTGCTGACACGTGTTTTTCACTAAACGTGGTTTCTTTGGCACAGAAGTTACGTTCGGCTGGTTAGATGATGAGGCTACAGATGACGTGGTAGCGGGAAACAACCACGGAGAAAGGGGAGTGACAGAAAATAAATCCTTTGATGATGGGATTGGTTTAGGGTTGATAGGTGGACAGGATACGCGGGGTAACGATGTTGTTATACCCTTTGATCTCTGTATAGGTGTAGAAGGCGTAGGTCGTTTTGAAGAAAACGCAGGAGGTATGATATATTGATGTAAGGTGGAGGGATGAGGTCCCAATATGGAAGGTGGGTGTGACGATGAGGGTTTTGATTGTGTGATAGAGGCACGGATTGAGTTTGTCTCTAGGTGGCGGGGCGGGTTTATTTTGGATAAATCGAGTCGCTTAGGCGGGTGTGTTAGGCCCAGGCATTGGTGAGGTCCCAGCGTAGGGAAAGATTTGGCTAAGTTAATAGAAGTGGACGGGGGCATTTGGTAGAGGTGAGGGGGTGAAGGTGAGAACATGGGCATTTTAAGCACGCAAAGCACTTGGGTATATGGTGGAGGCATCGGGATCGGTCATTTGCATTTGAGTAGAATATGGCCTACTCAAGCGTTCCCATAGGGCTGTCTGTCATCATCTTACGTGGAATGGCAGTCCTCACGTGTGAATATGAACTTTTGTACGGAAGAAAGACGGGTTGTGATTCCGAGTCCACTTTGTAGGTGTGATACGAGGGGGTAGATGAGGCATTGTATCCATAGATGTTAAGAGGTCGGCCCAGGTCGTTGAAAAGATTTAGGTGATGAGGGACTAATAGGTAGGAGGGCGTGTTTGAGAGGATCTGTTATGGTTAAAGAATTTGGTGATGTTGGTGTAGGAGATTTCTCTTCTAAGGATGTAAAAAGGAGTGGCGAGCCTTCCTCTTGTGTAGCAAGAGCGGTAGAAGGGGACGTTTGGGAAATAGATAAATTAGATAACATCCGTTCGCAGTCTTGTAGGGATGTGGTATAAGAAGACTCATTGATGGGAAGAGAAGTGCAGGCGATTAACTCTTTTATGGGTAAAGGAATGATTTCGCTTTGGCTTGATGGTGGTAAAGGAGGTTCGGGCTCCTGTGTTAGTGAAGAGGCTTGATTCAAAATTTTCTCGATAGAGGCTTTTGGCTGGGTATCGAATACTGCATGGATCTCATGAACACTCTCCTCGGTTAAGATATCTGGTTTCGTTCTTGTTGGAATGAGTGATTCGGGAATGGCTTGTTGAATATTTTCAAATTTCGGTTAGCGGGGCGTTAGGATTATCGAGCTATATCCCTGCGTCGACCATTTCTGCACTATATTTTTTCAACATCTTGCGAGTTTCATGGCTTGTGTCCCTTCACGCGGTGGAAATTCTGAAAAGTCATTTTCTTTGTACCGGGAAGGTATGGCGCGAGTGGAATCAAACCGGAATGAGGTTTAACAGGAGGTAAGGTAATGGCTCCTGCTTTGAGCAATTTTTCCAATATCACACCATATGTTTCTCCCAAGGGAGTGTAGTTGATGGGCTCTGCTTTATACTTATAAGTGGTTTTTGGTGGAGTATTGGACGGTGGTTGGGATTTGACCATCACCGCGTGGACAGCTCCTTTTGATTTAGAAGAAGTGGACGCGTGAGGAGTGGTGGTATTTGGTTTATTGGTAGAATCGGGAGTTCGGAAAGTGGAGTTTTGTTGCGACCATAATTTCTCTTCCTCTAAGGCTCGAATTTCTAATTTTGAGCCATAGTAAAACCTCGTCGAATGTACGGAAAGTTTGAATTTGGAGGGTAGGGGAGATGTGCTTAGCGCGAGCCCGCGTAAATAGTTCGATAAGTTCGGTTTGAGGTAAGGCATATGTAAGTTGGTTGATAAGGCCCCGCCATCGTCAGCGAAATCTGCGATAGATTCGTCTTGGTTGTCGGATGGCATAGAGTCGTGATAGATACTTTCTTGGCATGTTAATGGAGAAATGATCGAAAAAGATTGGGCTAGTTGGTTAAAAGAGATTGAGTCTTTGGGTTAAAGCAACTTTGTACCACTCAAGCGAGTCTGATAAGGACATGGGAAAGGTGCGAGTAACAGAGCATCATCATGAGCAATCAAATAACAAGCGTGTCTAAATGATCGCAAGTGTTGTTGAGGATCCTCTTTCTTATTAAAAGCGAGTAAATTTGGCAACTCCCATTGAGGAGGATATGAATGAAGGGGACGAGAAGGGTGAATGGGCTCCCGACAAACTTGCTCGTATGTCAGGCGCTACGACTTCTGACAAAGCGAAGCCTCCGGGTTTTGCATTTTGTCCATCATTTGTTTAATTAAGTCGGTGGTTGGATGAGATGATGGTGTGGTTGTGGTGAATGGAGCGAGATTGGACCAAGGACCACCGCTAGACAACTTTGGTGGGGTTAAGTGTTGATAAGGTGTGGAGGATGAATATGTTGAGGCGACTGAATAGGGGTGTCCTATATAGGATGTTGAGGTCACTGGATACGTGTATGGGAATGAAAAGGTAGGCGGAGCTTGAGAAGGAAAGCTCGTGTGGATAGGTGGCAGAGAGCAAGTCATGAACGGAGCAGTCTGCAAGAGAGATGAGGTAGGGGCGGTCGGTGGTAATGATATGTGGGGTCCAAGATTAACAAAAGGAAAGCTAATCGGGGTCGTATGAACCTCTGCAGCCGTCGGATTGGGAGACGGGGCTAGAGATGCAGGAAGCAAGGCGGTATTATCAGGCGGAGTGGGAGCTAAATGAGCAGCTATACTGATAGGCATACCTACAAGGAGCTGACCATCAGGTGTACGGTCAGGGGTATGAGACAAATAGTATTGTACAGTGCTGGAATTAGCATCCAGAAACTTGGCAAAGTCCTTATCTCCCACAGGAATTTTAGGAACCTCACTGGTATCAGTAGGATTCCCCACAGAAGGTGAAGGGGTGATTCGAGGCAAAAGAAAGCAGCAAGCATGTGAAACCATGGCGGCGGCTTGCTTTCGAGTGATAACAACCATGGACAGAAGTTCACAGTAGGGTTTTAATCTGTCAGGAATAGAAACAAACTCAGACTGGTAAAATTGTTAGGTTGCTGGTTTGTCAGGAATTGGAAAAGACGATAAGATATCGGTCTAATGCTAAGATGTCGGTTATACTATAGCCGGCGTCGGTCGAGTAACGATGTCGGTGTAAAAAATCAGGCTAACAAGATATAAAAAGGCTGCTAATTTGATTTTTAACAACGTTTAGTATACTTGTCCAATTATTGATCACAGAAGACAGAGTATGAGAAAGAAAAACAGAACTAAAAACAAGCAAGATGCACACGCAAATCCAGAGATTAACCCTAGGGTTAATTTTAATTATCGTGGGCTTATGCCTTTAGACGTAGAAGGATGTCAGAATCCTAAACAAGAGACTTAGGGGAAATGTCAAGTTGTTTTGGCTTATAAGGTTACCTCAATCGGGCGGAGGAATACCGCGGAAAAAGGGGGGATGTTTGAGCTGTTGTGTTAATTGTGAAGTGATTCGGTATGTGTTGTGCAGTGAATGTAAGATTAATTTCTTGTCAATACCGTGGATATCACCCCCACGTGTATGACCTGTTACTTAATCTATGTTCACTAGAATTGAAAAACAACAGGCAGGAATGCAATGCATGTGTTTTAAACCCAAATCGAAAGTGATATTCGATGAAGCAAAAGAGATGACTTTCACTAATGCAAGATGCAAAAACAAAGCAAGTTCTTTTACCAGAATAATAAAATACCTTGTGAATATCTTTAGAAGAAGAAAACAGCAAGTATGCTCCCTATATGAAAGCAAGCGAGAAATAAAGATAAACCCAAAATGGGTCCCACCGGGCGTGCCAAAATGTTTCCCTCGGAAATGTTTCGTTCCTTTTAAAAGCAGAGATAAGGTTAGGGTTAGGAGGAATACACAGTAGAATGTCGAGATGGTGTGCGCGTACCGTAGAGAAAGATCGGGCCCATTGCGAAGAACTCCTTTTTGTCTTGGAAGGACTACTGCAAATAAGAACACAAGACCACAAGATTTTGATTAAACAATAAATGAGAAGCTGCCTTGGGCCGGGAAATATAAAACTTCCTTTGAAGGTGGTGAGTTTCCTGCTAATATGAATTAACACAAAAAGCGTAAAATATCAATTAAGTTGTTTCGTTGAAGCTGGGTAGGGAAAAGGCTTGTTTTTTTTGGTTTTGATCGGAGGAACCGATGCGATTCTTGATAACCGATGCGATTCTTGATAATACTTGATACTTAGGTGGGTTATAGGATCTTCTTGGTAGCTATGGTGTTTGTAAGGCTGGTTTATGGATGATATTAGGAAATGAGATGATGAGAGGTAAAGAATAACTTGATTAGATCAATGATAGCACGTTGGGTAGTGGACTCGAAAGCGGATTTAGGAGGGCGAGATTCAAGAAACATAAGAAATGTTATAACAGAGGACATGCAAGATGTGACTTACTGGTTTTGACCAAGATGCAAGCTGATCTCCTTTGCTGTAAACACTTCTAGTATTTCCACTCGTCTCTGCTTGGTCAAGTGAAGATCTGGACTCTGTTCCTCGCTCCCAATAATCTCTGTTGATCCAGAAATCCTTCGACTGATCTCCAAAATGAAATTCCGATCCGTTGTTTTGGTTTGGGGAGCCCATTTACAGGGAACCGATGGCGGTTGCGTAACCGACGGCGGTCGAGTAGGAACCGGCATCGGTAAGGAAAAAGTAGGCTATTTTTAGTAAAATCGCCCACCTTCCCTGCTTTTCTCCCGAGAGATCAGCTGCGGGCTTGGTCAAGTGACTAGAAGGTCGGTTTTGGGTGCGAGAAAGGGGTCATTAGTTATGGGTGTAGGTGTAGACCAAGTTTTAGGTTTTAATTAGGTTAGTTTAGGATTAGGGCTAGGTCATGATGAGGTGGCAAAATGAGGTGGCGGGTGAGGTGATGGGGATTTATCAATTCTGAGACGGGATCTTAGGTAGGCGATGGAGAATGGTCACCTAAAGCTAAAGGTATTTCTAGTAGATCCTCAATAGGTAGAGGAGAAAATGAGTGCTCCTCATGGGTGGAGGAGATAATGGGTGCTCCTCATGGGTGGAGGAGCTGATGGGTGCTCTCTGTGGGTAGAGGAGATTAATGAGCATCTTCCACAGGCTTAAGATGTCTGCGGATGATGGCTCTCTAGGTGGAGAAGTCAAAGGTGAAATGGTTTTGATGTTAATAGGAGTCTCCTTCATGGGTGAGAGAGGAGATGAAGGGTGTCCCTCTATGGGTGGAGGAGTAGGTGAAGTGGGTTCAAGTGTAGGTGGAGGACTTTGGGCTAAGATTTCCTCTATGGAAGGAATATGAGGTAATTGGGAAGCAATGGGTGCGTCACTAAAAATAACATGGACCTCACGGGTATGACTATCATGAGTTGAGGTCTCTCTAGTTTGACCAAAACAAGGGGCATGATTAGGAAATGGTTTCTTGAAGATGTGTAGGTTTTGATTGGTAGGAGCGTTAGGATTATCCAAGGTTAACTCACCTTTATCGAGCATTTCTTGGAATTTTTTTTTGAAAGTTATGCGATTGTCATCACTATGACCTTTTACTCAATGATAGCTACAAAATTCATGTACTTTGTACCACATGGGTGTGGGGTGAGTAGAATTGAAAACCAATGTGTGGTTTTATGGGAGGAAGGGCGATGGCCCTATATTTAATGAGATTTTCTAAAACAAAAGAATAAGGTTCCCCAATTGGGGTGTATTTATGTTGTTCTCGTTTGAATTGAAAAGTCTAGATAGGGGAAAGATTAGATGAGGGACTAGCCTGATTTGATGGATGAGATGGGCTGGCCTTGAGTACTACTTAGGTTAAGCGGTTCCCTTGGATTTTTAATAATTTTTTTGTGGTTTCAAAGAAGAAGAGGTATCATTTGATTTGAATGTTGAGTTCTTATTACGTAGTTGGATTTTTTTTCTTTGATGGCCAGAATCTCTATCTTTCGTGCCATGGTGAATGCTTCATCAAAGGTTGAAAAGTTTGGACTGTAGGGTTGGAGAGATATGTCTAACACAAACCACATAAAGAGATCTATGAGTTCGGTTTGTGGTAGTTGGAAAGTGAGTTGATTGATCGAGGCTACACGAATGAGGAACAAAATATGCAATAGATTTGTCGTCATCTTGTAGTTAGAGTAGAGGTCGATCATGGTAACTTTCTTGACGACATTGATGGATAAGTGATCCAAGAAGGCTTGGGCTACAGAGTGAATGAGAAGATAGAATGTCTAGGTAACCCACTATACCGGTTTAATGCAGGGCCCGAATCGAGAGACATGGGAAAGGTCCTCAAAAGTAAAGCATCATCATGGGTGATCGATGATAACACCGGTGTTTAAAAGACCACAAATTTTGTTGTGGGTCATCTTTGATATTGAAGCTATAGACACTAAAATTAGGTCACACTTCCCTTTCGTCCCTTGACATATAAACACCCTTTATTACATTTACCTAGCATGGACCCCTTCACCCCACTAATATTAATTTAATTAATTAAATTAAATTAATGCTTTATCCTCACTATATTTATTATTTAAATATCTTATTTAAGTAATATCTACACATATGATTCACTTAGACAGCTCATTAAGCTAACTAAACCTAAGACCTATTCTTAGCAAGTTACCATAACTAACTAAAACTTACCCAAACACTAAAAATCAATGCCTACCTTCCCTCTAACCATATTCCCACATGCTCACAAGAATTTTTGAGTCTAATCCTCGGGATAATGACATGAGATCCAAGAAAATCGGGAGGATCTCCTAAGTTTAGTAAACCTAGGAAATACCTCCTTGGCCAAGCGTCGGTTACCCCTAACCAAATCATTTAAGCCGGACTACCATTAGTTACCCCTTTTAACCCAAAACAACCTTACTCTCAAGGTTGGAATTTGGAAGAAAGAAAGTTGATGAACAAGAAAAAATCTTAGAGAGATAACGCATCTTGAGAGAGCCAATTCGGCAAGAAGTCACATCTAGGAAGGAGATTGAGCATCTTCTCCTACCTGCCAACCAGCCACCACGTTACGATCTATCTAAGCAAAGAGCGAGTGTGCATGCAGCCCATTTTTAGTTGGTGATCACTTCTATCCTTCAAACCCATCATCGACACCTCCATCCTTCACACACGGACCAGCGACTTGAATGATGGGTCAAGATGAGGTATAATGTCATACTTTGTTGGCTTATTTCATTTCATCATTATTTTACCATCCATTGTTTATTTATCTCCCTATTGACCTTATCCAACATTTTCACCTCCGTAGACTCATTAAAACCTTGCAAAAGCGTATTCCAGTCACCCAATACCTCATCTTGACCCACCAAAATCCTTTTGTGCAATCACAAAGGATACCAAAACCGATTCTGTGACATTTCTAGATTTCACGATGGCAGCTGGTTATACCTAACGCGGTCGATCACCCCCGACACCGATGCCAATCTCTCGTTTGTCTACATAGTCTTAAACAAACCTACCCACCTCATTTTACCTCACCCTCACTCACTTGTGACCTACCCGAGACCTTTATCAGACCTACAGAGACCCAGAACCTATCACTTGACCTTGGATTCTATTCTAGCTTAGCCTGTTAGATTAGATTTATTTCTTATTGTGTTTTTAAGTGAGATACCTAAATCATTTTAAAATAACAATAGTATTTACTTTGTTTACAACATTAATTTGTTTAAAATAGTGGACTGACAGCCATCTAGGAAGTACCATGCTTCCCGGATCTAGCTCATGCTAGGCAGTTCACTGCCCATATTGTTTAATTCTTTCTGGTGGTTTTGCTTTCATTACGAGTAGTTCATCCTAGCCAAAGGAAGCTCTCACGGTCAATTGTGGATTCGAAGTCATACGCGTGAAACAACCCATCAACCGACATTTGAATAGGTATTCCTCATATGCCGTTACCTATATGTTTTGTCGATGATTCAAGAAACAATCTAAGAAAAAGGTGAAACATTTTGGCATGCCTAGTGGGACCCACCCGGGTTCCTTGCATTTCATTCATTTCTAGAAACAATTGTGTGTTTGTTTCCTTTCTAAGAAAAAAAAAGTGTACACACTAATTTTCTTCCTGTAATCAACTTCTTTTCTTTATTCGCTCTAAAGGAAACCTTTCTTTTGGTGTATTTAAAAAGAATCACTTCTCCATGTTTTTGCATTATAGTGAAAGAGCATCCCTCTTCCTCTTCATCTTATTGTGTCATCCAATTTCACATTTTTTATTTGGGTTTTAAAATCATTGCATTTCATTCTAATTTTCTGCATTAGCTCACATTAAATGAGGGCAACCTATATGTTGGAGGTCATGACTAGTTGATGGTTGACAAACGAATCATAGAAAAGAACTTCTATCCTTTTCTCTTTCTCTGAGTCTTACCAAACCACAAAAAAATTCAAATACATACATTCTTAAACAACATCTTACCTAGAAGAAGCTGTAGGTGATCACACGATCACGAAATAGTGGGCACCCATCTCTCTGCGTGTCGAGTCATACTTGAGTGAAGCTTGCCCCCACCATAACATACTTGAAACCTCACCCTTTAGATCTCCTTCTTTGTAGGAAGCCATCCTCACCAAAAAATCTATTTCACAATTCATGTGTCAGTCCCTAAATAGCATAAGCTAAACAAACATAATAGAAAAGGGCACTCTTAGGATCACATTTTCTTAGTGTTTCTACTTGGCTTGCATTTTGAGGTGAAATATCATGTTCATCACTTTTTAGTTCATCCTTGCATGCTCCTCATCATATCTGGTGTATTAAGGCTTCACTTTGAGTGTTCTGGCCAATCAAAATCATTCCTAGAATTCCAAGTCTGATTCCACATCAAATTCTAATTCACAACCACTTTTTCTCATCACTGGTTTCAATTTCATAGTAACCATCATCGGTTACCTCTGACAGCCATCGGTTAAACCCAACCAACGTTAGTTCCATGTCCTTTTGCTAACCTAATCAAAAGGATAGTTTCACTTCAGTTTTCCCAATTTCCACAGTCTCTATCATTGTCATTTTCCCCATTAACATTCTACACATCCTCGATTTGAAATTCTTATCGAGATCTTGGCCTCTGCCCCATTATTTACTCACTGTCTATTTTCTACAGTGACTAGAAGCGGTTACCCTTGACCGATGTCAGTTTTCCCTAACCAGAATTAGTTAGCTTGTTTCACATTTCACCCACCATTTGTTACTTCATCCATTTTTATTTATCACTAGATTCACTTGTTCTACTATATTCTGTATCATTTACGGAGAGAAGCAACCCTACCTAATCAATACTAGTTCACATGAGTGCTTGACCCGTAGATAAGTGAATGCCCTTGTGTTCCATGTCGGTTGCCCGACCACTCCCACCTAGTCCTTCACCACCTTTTATTTTATCACCAGCCATGGATCCTATCCAACCTACTAATATCACTACCGGAGATGAGGAGTTTGTCGACTCCTTGACAGAACCTTGTTGCCTTGTAGTTTTACCTCTCCCACTCATCCACTCGAGACACCTCGAGTCAGTTGATATACGGCATGCCCATATCTATCCCCTTAACTCTCACACCCATACGCATCAGCCCCATCGGCTCCGTCTACCCACATCCACCTTACCCCAGGTCATTTCATAGTTAGGTTCTATACCTGCAATGCCCGTTCTGTTATCTCTGTGGCACCCATTACATCCACCATAACCTTGATGATTACCCCAAACATAACCTCATCCACCCCTAATTTATCACACATACACAGTAGCTACGTTCCCACCTCCGAGTGTCGGTGACCCCTAACCCATGTCAAAACGTAGTTCTTTCCATTCCACAATCATTAGCCCCTATTGCCAAGAGGGGTTACCACGACCCTTCCTCCCCCATATACTTACTACCAAAACCGCTTGTTTCATCTATTATTCATTCGGGTATGTACCCCTATTTCATTACCTTCTTATTCACTACCTTACATGGCAACCCCATACAACTGGAATTCCACACCCATTATATACCCAAAACCAACCTCCTCATGTTATCTGAGGCATCCAATCATAGCAACCCACCAATGACCTAATTAAATTGATGATGGATAAGATGTAGAAATTGGAGGCATCAATTTCTAGCTCCCACAACATGCTCACCTATGATGAGATTTACAACGAGCCTATTCACCCATCCATTCATATTCGTTCATACCCTTTGCATTGGGAAATGCCTAAATTCAACCTCTATGATAGTAAGGAAGACCCACAACAACATTTGCACTCATTTAAACATGGGTTTTATTTGATTGCTCATGATGATGCCTTACTTTTGAGAGCATTTCCCATGTCCCTCATTTGGACCTGCATTAGATTGGTATAGTGGGTTACCCAAACACTCCATATTTTCATTCAATCGGTAGCCCAAGTATTTTTGGATCATTTCTCTATCAATATCACCAAGAAGGTTACCATGACCGATCTATATTCCACATGTCGATACGAGGATGAATATATCACATATTTTGTCGCTTGTTGACGTAACTTAATCAATCAACTTACCTTCCAACCGCCACAAACTAAACTCATTAAGATCTTCACATGAGCTTGTGCAAGACATATCTCCCGACCTTGCGGTCCAAACTTCCTAAACAATAGATGAGGCATTCACTATGGCATGGAAGTTAGAGATTCGAGCCATCGAAGAAAATCCAATTACAAAATAAGAATTCAGCATTAAAGTTGAATGAAACCTCTTCTTCTTCCAAACCACCAACCAATTATTCAAAGGCTAAAGGTACCACTAACGCAGGTGGTACTCAAGGTAAATCCCACTCATCCATCCAATCAGGCTACACCCTCATCGATCTATCATCCGTCCAGGATTTTGATTCGAGATAAGAGTAGTGAAAATATACCCCAATTGGGAACCTTACTCTTCTGTCTTATAGAAGCTTATCAAAGTGCTGGCACCATCACCGTTCCACCCATAAAACCACACACTTTGGTTTTGACCTACTCACCCCTTGCCCGCATGGTATAAGGAACAAGATTTCTATAACTATCACCAGTTAAGGTTTATAGTGACGGAAAATGCATTACTTTTAAGAATATTGTCCAAGAAATCCTCGAGAAAGGTGAATTGACTATGGATAATCCCAATGCCACCCCCAACCAAAATCTACAAATATTTAAAAAACCATTTCCCAATCATGCCCCTTCATCCAATCAAACCGGTGAGACATCCACTCACGATACCCATACCCGTGAGGTTCACGCAATCTTTAACAAGGTACCTGTCACCTCTCAATTACCTCACATCCCTTCCATAGAAGAAATCATAGGCCAAAATCCTCCTTTCACATTGGAACCAACAACCGTCATTTGCTCCTTCACCAATAGAATAACACCCTTCATCTCCTACATCACCTATGGAGGAGTCTTCTACTAACATTGAGACCATCTCACCCCTAGCTTCTCCACTTAGAGAACCTTTACCTACCATACCTCCTCAACCCATAGAGGAGCTCCCATTACCTCCTCCACCCATAGAGGAGCACCCATTACCTCCTCCACCCACAGAGGAGCACCTATTATCTTCTCCCCACGGAGGATCACCCATTTACCTACTCCACTTATTGAGGAACTCCCATCATCTCTTCCACCCCCTCATGACTGGTGGAGATACCTTTTCCTCTTTGCGAGCATTCTCCGTTAGCTACCCACATCAATAGACCTACTTTTAGCTCTCTTACCCATGAAAGCTGAATCTAGCCGATTCCCTATCTCTAAGATGTATTTTACGGGAATTATCATTAGGTCCTCACCAACTCCACCCGTAAATGTGCCATCCTCATGTTTGGCTGATCACTTGGATTATATGGATAGGGCTTTAATATGGGGGTTCCTCTTACTCCTGTTTCAAAACGCAGATGCATAGATCCCTCAATGACACCTCCACCATCTACCCAAAAACATTTCCATCCATCAATCTATATAACCACTTTGCTTTGTCGCAACCCCTTCCATGATACCCATTATCACTCACACCACACCCTTACCCATAGCCTAAAATATATCTAAACCCAAACCCATACCCACAACATACGCCTCCACTAAACCTATTACCACTTTAGGGGTCACCACGATAACCACCTCACTCATCCACCTATTAAACTAGATTTAGCTAAATCCTCCAATGTCGATACCACACCTACTCGACACCCAAACCAAAGAAACAAACTCATCGACCTCATACCTAATGGCACCAATCACACCAACACTTGTCCCGTCTTCCTTCAAACCTAAGATTCCCAACATGGTCAAGCACCCTTCACCCATCCATAAACCAATAACACAACAATCCATTCAATCCTCACAAAACTCTAACCTACTCGGGCACACAACACGACTCATACCCACACTTGTAGTCTCTTTACCACTAATACCTCCAATACCTTGAGCTATTGCTTCACTACCGACTACACTTCAATTAATCTCCCTCACAACCCAAGTCGACCCACATCATCTACCTTCACAACACCCTCGTTATCCCCATGGGTAACTCACCCTCTTCCTCCATCTACTTTTCCTTCTAGTCCTAGTACACCCACATCACCTTTACCCAGAAGGTGCAACCCATAAACAAAACCCCACTACCCAACAATAAGGTAGTCAAAACAACCCCACACCCTCCTACCCATCCATCTACTATACCCCTACCCAAAAAAATCCAACCGATACCTCAAACCACACCGAAACCTAAACCCATAGCTCAACCCATTCCTACACTTCCTAAAACAATCCCTTGACAACCAACCACACCTACACCCAAACCTACGTTCACTTCCCATTGTGATCCACTAACGGGGTCCTATGCCACAATTTTAACCAACCTCCTCGAGACTTATGTTATCAAATTCTGCCACTCTAGCCTTGACCCCCTCAAACCCAAGCCAAAGGGGTTTGATGATACAAAATTTACGCATACCATCGTGTGTTAGGGCATGATGTGGAGAACTACAATGCCTTAAAAATCATCCTTATCCAATTGTGTCCAAGCTGAAACCAACCCGATGATGATGACCTTCTTGATAAGGATCCTACTTCACCAACACCCATGCCCACACGGCCCACTCAACAACCACAACCTCCACCCTCACAGCTTCCAAAACCACACACAAAATTTGAAATTAACATGGTTTACATCAGAGAACTTGCCACACCACCACCCAAATGTTGTTGCACCCAACTTACCTCATAGGGATTTTATCCTCCAGGTAGGTTTTCTCTGTTCATGTTGTTATACAACTTACCCTACACCTTCTCCATTTGACAACTTCCCTTAAATCAACATGGTACACTTCACTTATGCGTGTGTAAAATAGTAAAGAAAAGGTAGCTAACCCACCAACCAATCCTATACCTAACATACCATCTACACCCATACCTAAGATAACTATCCGTGGCCCCACATACCCCATTTCTAATGGCATCACACATCGCACCATGCTCAAACAATTACACCAATATCCCCTCAAAATGTCCTTATATGACCTCATCCAAACCTCGAAACATCATCAAGTCCTCATGGAGGTTCTTTAATCTATCGAGGTTTTATCCAATGACCCTACACCCATAGCCTCTATTGTCACACCCCATCATGTAGCTTCTCTCACCAAATTACCACCTTTATCCTCACCTCACCTTGATCACCAAGTGGCCTCCCTCGACTTCTCAAAAGTAGAGGTTGCGCCATACAAAAGCGATGACCTAGACCCAGCTCTCTTCATTTCTCTCACATTGATGACATACGGAGTACGCCATGTGATGATTGATGGAGGTACTAGTATTATCATTTCATCCCATGCATTTTCTCAAATGCGGATACATGACAATTTTCATGCATAAACATCGGGTCATGTTACATTCATTGATGACAACCTTTGTCACCTCCACACTAGGAACTAGCATCCTTCACATTTGTGTGGACCCCCATAATGTTCTAGAATTGGTTTATGTTTTAGAGGGGAATTCTAATATAACTTGTTGCTTGGTAGACCACTGGATCCATGTCATGGGTTGTGTTCCCTCCACTTTGCATTGTTGTGTAAATTTTGAACATGAAGGACACACTTATACTATTCCATCGACCCATCACCTTTTAAAACATGTAACATTCTTTACCGACCCAATGATATTCTCATACCATCAAGTTGTCTACTTCCACAACCAATACCGCTTCACCTACACCCCCACCTACCAAGGTCAACTCACGCTTTCACTACACATACCTCCTCATGCCTACCACTACTATAACTTTGCATGGATGACCCATTAGCTACCCATCCATTAACTCCACCTCCACATCAACCTTCAACACATCATCCATACCATTTACCAACATACCAACCACTGATTCATTAGAAGGTGTTTTTCAATGCCTCACTCTGGGAGTACCGCTTATATAGTTTCAGCACATTCCTTAATCCAAACAAGTATGGAAGCCTTCACAACACCCTCACTATGATCACCATATAGGATAACACCTCCTTTATGGTCCTCCTCATCTCCATACTAGTCTCACCTATGGGGGAATTGATACTACCACCTACACACCTGAACCACCATCACAACCCCGCCCATTTTCTACTGACTTCGAATCACTTACCAATTTACATTTCACCCACACCTTCCTGCACCTATGTGTGTGGAAGGGTTTTGGTTTTGGATTTTATGAGCAAGGCTGCCATACTATTATTCCATGTACCACCTAAAAACATAATGACCGGAGTGGTATCGGCTTCCCTGAACATCCTACCAAATAGGCTCGCATTGAACTCATTGAGGACCCTAGTCCCTCTCCACCTTTGTCACCACCCTCCCCGACAGATTTGATGGATCCTGAATCTATCCCTCCTAACTTTTTTTTTCATAAACACCATTTCCTTAGGGCCTTTGACTTATCAATGCGAAGGTGAGTCCCCTTCCACTCTCCCATTCTCATATCCTAAGATGATCGACAACGATACACCTACCATTAACATCGTTTAATGTCAGAATGATGAATCCGTACTCACCTACCTTAGTGTAGAAGACTCATATATTCATCGGTCGTTACCCTCTAAGATGCAAACCATGTTTAATGAATCGACTATCGAGATCAACATCCATACTCAGGACAAGACGCACATCCTAAATATCAAACAATCTTTAGATGCTTTGAATAGGAAGCCATCACTTCTTTTCTCCAAGATCCTAACCACACATTCACTTGGTCTTACACAAACATACTCAGTATTGACCCCACCATAGTGGTCCACAATATCGTAACCATTCCCGATGCAAAACATATCAAACAAAAGCTGAGGAAAATGCACCCTCGCATTGCTCTTTTCATCAAAGAATAACTTTAGCGCCTTCTTTATTTTTCCTTCATCTTAACCATTGATTATCCTCATTGGATTTATAACATTTTCCTATTACTAAAGCAATAGGGGACTCCACATTTTCATGAAGTTCCAGGACCTCAATCTCACCTACCGAAAGACAAATTTCCCTTGCCTAGTATTGATTAAGCTGGTTAACCTTACCACTTTGGTCATGAGATGCTCTCACTCATGGATGGTTTCTTAGGTTATAACCAAATTTTGGTTGCCCAGGAAGATTAGCACAAGACCGCATTCATTACCCCTTGGGAACCTTTTGCTATCGAGTCATGCCTTTTGGCCTTAAAAATGTTGGCGCGACATATCAGCGTGTATGACTTACATCTTCCATGATATCATTCATCACATATTGGAATATTACGTGGATGATCTCTTGGCCAAATCTAAATGTCATGCCGAGTACCTCGTTTGTCCTCAAAACCATGTTTGATAGCCTCATTAAATATTAAATGTCTTGCCTTCAACCTAAGAAGTGCATCTTTTTGGTTCTCTCGGAAAACTCCTTTGATTTATTGTTTCCATCCATGGTATAGAAGTTGACCATGCTAAAGTCAAGGCCATTTTGGAAATGCCTCCGCCCACTAACCTTAAACAACTCAAGTAGCTGCAAGGTAAATTTCAATCCATTCACCATTTAATTTCACAACTATCTGATTGGTGTCAACCATTTCATCATCTACTTAGGAAATATGTCTCCTTTAAATGGGATGAGGACTATCACAAAGCTATTGAGGCCTTGAAACAATACCTTCTCCAACCACCCATACTCATTCCACCGAAAGACAATCAAACTTTTTACCTATACATATCAGTACCGATCATTCCTTGGTAGCCATGCTCACTCATCATGATGAACAACATAGGGAAAAGGTGGTTTATTACATAATCCGTACTCTTTTGGACTATGAAACATGATACAACCATCCAGAAAAGCTTTGCTTAGCCTTAGTTTTTGTCACCACCAAACTCTACCATTACCTACTCAATCACAAAACCTATGTTGTGACCAACACGACCCTTTACACTTTATGTATGCCAAACCTTATCAAAATCAGTGTGTTGTGTGATGGATTATGCTTTTAGCTGATCTTGACCTCGAATTCATTCACCAAAAGTCCATTAAGGGCTAGGCTATCACCGACCAACTGGCTGATGCACCTATTGTCAAGGACCAACCCTCTAATTTTGACTTTCCCGATGAATCCATTGCTACCCTTTCCCTGGATGAACCCCCTTACAAAATGAAATTGTTCTTCGATAGTTCCAAGTGTCAGCGTGGGGGTAGGGCTGGTGTTATCCTCATTCCTTTGGATGGATAACCCATGCCTTTTTCTTTCAAGCTAGAATTTGAATGCACCAACAATATTGTTGAATACGAAGCACTCGTCTTTCAGGTCTCCGGACCGCCTTTATGCCGTAGATGTCAAATCCATTCACATCTTTGGTGATTAAAATTGGTCATAAACCAAGTTAATGGTATGTACCAATGTTGTAATGAGATACTTCAAAAGTATAAACATCATGTAGACATATTGTTGACCACCTTTGATTGTTACACCCTTCAAACCATCCCACGTTCAACCAACAAATTTACAGATACCATGGCCTACTTAGCTTCCCAAATACCTGCTTCCCCTACCAATTCCAAAATATTTGTCACCATACAACACCTCCATTCACCTTCTTATTTACCTCACAATGTTTACTCAATTAGAACCGACACCCCTAACTCAGGGACCTTTGGTATAAACAATACTCTAACTACCTTTCCCTCTCCATCTTACCTCCTAATCTCACCCGTAATGGACAACGCGCCTTCCTTAAAAAGGTCTCCCATTTTGTTATCCTAGGGGGAATCCTCTATAAGTGTGGCTTTGATGGTATTCTCTTATGATGCCTCACAAGTTCTGAAATTCCTTATACCATTAAGGAGGTTCATGATGCCATATGTGAAGGTCACTTTAGTGGCCTTCTTTGATTGTAAGCGTATTCTTCCCCTAGGCTACTCTTGGCTAAATCTTAACCATGATTGTTGTGACTATATCAAATGCTATGTGAAATGTCAACAACATTCCAACCTTCATCATACACCCAGTCATGCCTTACAGGTTGCTCGTGACCTTTGTCCCTTCTCTCAATGGGGTTTGGATCTTGTTAGAGAAATCAATTCTCATTCTTTCCAACGTCATCAATGGATCATAACCACTACCGAATATTACACCAAATGGGTGGAATCCATACCACTCATCTCCACAAAAGATGAGAAAATATGTGAGTTCATTAACCATCACATCATTTTTGGCTTTGGTGTCCCTCATCGCCTCATCATTGATAATGGAAAACAATTCAAAAACAAAAAACTACAAAAACTTTATGACACCTTTAGCATTCAGCTTAGTTTCTCCTCACCTTATTACCCACAAACCAATAGCCAATCCAAATCCACTAACAAAACCCTCACTAAAATTCTCATGAAATTTGTTGACAATCTTTGGGAAGGATTGGTATACACACATTACTTTTTCCCTATGGGCATATTGCACTAGTATTCTCACTTCCACCGTGGCTACACCCTTTTCACTGGTCTACAATGACCAAGGTTTTCTACCTCTTGAAGTCTAGATCCCCTCACTCTACATTTGTCTCCATGACATGCTTAACTGATGATGAATTTTGTCGGGATCACTTAGCACAACTAGAGTTATTAGATGAATGCCATCTTAACGTTGTGGATCACCTTCAAGTTTAACAACAATGTATCAAATGTGCTTATGATAAACATGTTCATGAATGAACCTTCCAAGTCAGCGACCTTCTTTTGAAAGAAAATCAACACATAACCAAAGCGAAAAAAAGTAAACGAAGTGAAAAATTGCTCCTAATTGGCTTAGACCATACATCGTAACTCATATCTATGAATTGGGTGCCTATCGTTTATCCTCGCTTGAGGTAAACCAAAACTTGATCCCCTTAATGCATTACATCTTTGACCATTCTATTGTTGACTCATTTTCCTACGACCCTTCTTCTTTGTATCTCTCCACACTCATCCCTTGAGTACTATCCACTCCATCCATCTCCCTAACAATTAAACAAGAATCATGTGAGTACACATCACTTGTTATCTTCTCTTGAATATGTGTACCGCGACACTACACATAACATGATTCTCATGGATAATTTTTGTCTACCTTTAGATGAAATCCATGGTCGTTCCACCTCATCTTTTGAACAAGAGTCCTACCCTTCACCTTGGTCTTGTTTAGGATTTCAAAGACCTCGATGGGACAAAACTCCTTGAATCAAACTTCTAATAAAAATATGACTCCCTCAAAAGGACATCTTCTTCTCAACCAAATTTCTACTATAAATGTTTGCCCCTCGAAGGATAGCTATGTGAATCTTTCAAAAAAAAAAAATGAAGCTTCCCACATCGATCGGCTTCACGAAGACCTCAAGGAATACCATATTATTTATCCCAAATAGACTTCACCGCATCGATCAATCTATCAAAACAAAAATTCTTTTTAGTCATGGACTTTCCCATTATGACCTCGGACCTCTTGCCCAAAAGACATGTCACTCAAAACATATACAATTAACTACCATTCACCCACCTTACCATTTCCACTCTTATTTCCTAAATTGTCTTAAGCAACCTCTTCTAATTTCGACATTTGGTGATCATTTGACTACTTTCACCGTAGAAGAGTTAATAGTTCAATGCCTTTTGGGTTTTGTATTCATCACCCCTATCCGGTATGATCTACTCGGTATGATCCTACCCAATCAGGTGGCTTTATTGCCCCCTCTTATCTTTTAACCATCTTTGTTTACATTTTGATTACCTTATACAGGACTTGGTCCTCACCACTTACCTTTGGGGTCATCCTCCCCTTTCACCATAATCACCTTCACCTGCATCATTTTACCTATAATCTACCCCCACCTATTAAACCTAAACCCACAACATGCCCAAAAACCTACCAACTCATTCTCATATTCTTCCCTAGCTCATGGGAGAACTACATTGGCTTGAGGTCCCTTTTCGCCAGGACTATGTAGGCAGCACTCTAAGGGCATGGGGCCCTTGGAGGTTAGCTCAGCCACTCTCTACCCTAAACAATTCATTAACCATGCCTAACTCACCATTTACCCCACATTTCACTTAGTTCCCCTTTTCTAACAAAATTGGAAATTAAGCCACATACATAACAAGTTTTTACCATAGCATACATTTCTTACACCTACCATCACTTTATCATCACTATGCATAGATTATACGAAATTTCACATATGACCCATACTATCATTCATTGAAAACCATTACAATCATGCCAAACCAAACTGACTCGATCCATGCCTAAACCAACCTGACTCTGTCATGCCTAACTCACCTAATCCATTCATATCATAATGAAAGTAAAATAAAATACACATCACAACACATAATCATCTGAACCTTGTACATCTCATCATATAAATACCTGTGTATCACAATAATGTACACTCATCTCAAAAATACATGTGTCTCTCATACATCACCGGCTCCACGTTTGCTATCCAATACAAAAATATCTTTAGCGTGTAGGACGGTATCGGTACAATAAAATCATAATCAATACAAAATATCTTCAGCTCGTAGGCCGGTATCATGTACAAAAATCATACTAAAAATACATTTTCTTCAACACGTAGGCCGATCTCATATATAATCCATACAAAAATGACTCGGCATGCAGACCAGCCCATAGTAAGTCAATCATCTCCCCATCTGATGTCGGGAAATTCTCCCTATGACTATGTCTCTCCCGACCCCTTTGCCACACTTGTGCGGTTCCTAGAACCCTCCTCACCTATTGCTGATGGCCCCTTACCTGGGGCTGGCCTCTACACACTAGTGGCCTCACCACGACCCTATCCTTGGGCTGGTCAACCCTTGTACTCTCCACACTATGAGTGTGGGATCTATTCCTCTCACTAGAGTCCTGTTGTGCTCTATACTCGGTATAGGAGGGCACATCTAGTGTGGAAGCTAACAAATGATCCTGATAATATCATTCCTCTACTAGGGCATCCCTGATCTGGCCATGGTCACTATATGTGGAGGTGTCATGGGTCTCGCTACCTACATGGGTACTGTACAAGGGGACCACAATCCCCACTGAACTCTGCACCGAGCCCTATCACTTGCAGTGCTAGAGCAAACGACTTGGCCTGGAATCTATGCTTATGCCTATGATCTTTGTCGGTGACCTACGAGACCTATAACCTACCCACACCTTGTGGCAAACTGGCTGGCCTGTAAATCTAGTACATGCACTGTAGGAGGCTATCCTCTCTCCATCGCCACCTACCTTTTCTCCATCTCCATCTCCCTTTCCTCCACCTACACGGTACCTATCCTACTGCCTCTGAGAGCCTACTGATATTGCTTTATCTGGGCTTATAAGATGACAACCTATTCCTTTGAACACCTTGAGCTACCCCTACATGATCCCAAGCTGCATCACCAAAGTAGCCACCTACCCCTGTAGGGTGTCTCTCTGAACTATGATGGTGGCTAAGTCTGGCTGCACCCTAGCCTCGGTGGTATGGCTCTCATCAGTGCTGCCCACCACTACCTATATCCATCTGTAACCCCAACATCATCAATCTGTGTATCTACTAGTTTCTCCTCCTATCTAGTCGGCCTTTGGGTCATGGTGGAGACATAGATCTCTCCACGTCATCTCTCTTATACTATGGGAAGGGTGGTGGTACATCCTGGACTAACCCAAACTAGTGCCTAACCCACTCTATGGGTATCTGCTCATGTTCTCCCACTCTCTTGCCCTATATCCATCGATAAAGTTGTAGCCCATCTAGCTTTGTGGCCATCTATCTCAGTATGAGGAAAAGCCCACATACGGCCTCTAAATGATGTCCACCCTGGACAACCCCTCCAACAACCTCATGTAGTAAGCTACATCATGAGTAGCTTTGGCACCTTGGGCCTCTCCCATGGCCGGTATGCACTACTTATACCCAACTCTCAAAAATCTCTATGAGAATGCATCTTCCTGGGGCATCCCCACTGGTTGAACACAAACAATGTGCTCATAATGCCAATAATGCAGTAGTACAATGCAGTAAATGTTGAACCTCCACAGTCACCCGTAGGCCCATAGCTCTCTATATACCACATCAATGAATGTACCTACCCATGCAAACCATGTCGATGTATCACCATGTCATGAAGGACTCCCATCAGTGACCTCGGGAATCTCCCACCCTCTGCATCCGGTAGTGCGTAGCAGCACACTACCTCCATCAACAATACCACTAACCTCATCTCCTCTAGATGAGCTCTATACATCGCTATATAGCTCATGATATCACTATGGAACATTAGAGTCTGCTACACCCTCACTAAAAACGGGTGCTAGTAGCTCCTTGGATGCCTATGAGGAGATAAAATAAACCTGGGTCCCCAATATGGGCAACTGCAAGATCCTGTAGAGGTCCTCTAGGGTGATCATCATCTCACTCGAGAGACATGTGGAAGGTATTGGTCACTTTGAGTCCCATCTATCATGAGGGAAACCATCGAGACTCACCTCTAGACTACATGCCGGTAGTTCCTCACCCCTATCAACCCCACCTCTACAACATCTTTGCCACTCCTACATTGTGCTCACCCGTACTATCAATAATAAGGGTGGCACCCGACCCCTCATCCGTATCTCATCTCGGGCTGCATCCCACAAGAACAATGTATTAGTATACCTTCCCAACTTACAATATTTTCACCCCACATCCCAACCTAATCTCTAATCCAACCTACCAAAACCCATTTACCCTACTTGTCTACCTAACCCTCACCCAAACCTACCCAAACCTATCTACCCTACTTATCTACCCTAACCCTCACCCAAACCTACCCAAAACCATCTATCGTACCTATCTAACCTAACCCCACCTAAACCCATCCACACAGAAACTATTTTACATCTCATCATATAAATACCAGTGTATCAAAATAATGTACACTAATCTCAAACATACATGTGTCTCTCATACATCACCAACTCATAGACTACTATCCAATAAAAAAAAACTTCAGCGTGCAGATGGTATCGAGTACAATAAAATCATAACCAATACAAAATATCTTGAGCTTGTAGGTGGTATCATGTACAAGAAAACTCATACTAAAAACCAAATTTCTTCGACACATAGGTCGGTCTCATATATAATCCATACAAAAATGACTCGGCATGTAGGCTGGTCCATAGTAAGTCAATCATCTCCCCATCTGATGTCGGGAATGTTCCCTATGACTGTATCTCTCCCAACCCCTCTGCCACACACGTCGGTGCCTAGAACTTGCCTCACCTACTTCGATGTCCTCTCACACTGGGCTTGCCTTTCTGAACTAGTGGCCTCACCACAACCCTATCCTTGGGCTCGTTGACCCCCAATGTACTCTCCACACTTTGTGAGTGCGGTATCTATTCCTCTCACTAGAGTCTGTTGTGCTCTATACTCGGCATAGGAGGGCACATCTAGTCTGGAAGCTAACAAATGATCCTGATAATATCATGCCTCTACTAGGGCATCCCTGAATCTAGCCATGGTCACTATCTGTGGAGGTGCCATGGGTCTCGCTACCTACATGGGTACACTGTATGAGGGGACCTATCCACCGAACCTTCACTAAGCCCTATCTTTTACTAGAGCCTAACTCAGCCACGGAATCTATGATTGTGCTGTATCTGTGCTGCGAGGGTAGTAATATGTGCATGATGTCTTTGTCGGTTGGCCCTGTAGACCTGTAACCTACCCACTGCATGTGGCCCAACCGGCCCTATAAATCTAGCACCTACACTTGTAGAGAAGCTATCCTCTCTCCATCGCCACCTACCTCCTCCCCATCTCCATCTCCCCCTGCCTCCACCTACGCAGGTACCTATCCCTACACTTGCTTGAGCCTACGGTATCATTATCTAGGCCTATAAGATGACAACCTGTGCCTCTTAACCTATGAGCTACCCCTACATGATCCCAAGCTGCATCACCAAAGTAGCCACCTACCCTGTAGGGTGTCTCTCTAAATTGTGATGGTGGCTAAGTCTGGCTGCCCTAGCCTCGATGGTATGGCTCTTAGCTATGCTACCCACCACTGCCTGTATCCATCTGCAACCTCAACATCATTAATCTGTGTATCTACTGGTTGCTCCTCTTGTCTAGTCGACCTTTGTGGGTCATGGTGGAGACATAGGTCTCTCCACATCATCTCTCCTATACTATGGGAAGGGTGGTGGTACATCCTGGACCAACCCGAACTAGTGCCTAACCCACTCTACGGGTATCTGCTCATGCTCTCCCATTCTCCTCCCCTCTATCCATAAATAAAGTTGTAGCCCATCTAGCTCTGTGGCCATCTATCTGTATGAGGGGAAGCCCACATATGGCCTCTAAATGATGTCCACCTTAGACAACCCCTCCAACAACCTCCTGTAGTAAGCTACATCATGAGTAGCTTTGGCACCTCGGGCCTCTCCCATGGCTGGTACCCACTGCCTATACCCAACTCTCAAAACTCTCCATGGGAATGCATCTGCCTGGGGCATCCCCACTGGTCGAACACAAATAATGTGCTCATAAGCCCAACAATGCAGTAGTACGGCGTAGTAAATGTTGAACCTCCACAGTCACCCATAGGCCCATAGCTCTCTATATACCTGCATCAACAATGTAGGTGCCCATGCAAACCATGTCCGATGTATCACCATGTCATGAAGGACTCCCATCAGTGACCTCGGAATCTCCCACCCTTTGCATCCGGTAGTTCGTAGCAGCACACTACCTCCATCAATAGTACCACTAACCTCATATCCTCTAGATGATCTCTATACATCACTCCATAGCTCATGATATCACTCTGGAACATTAGGTCTACTACACCCTCACTAAAAATGGGTGCTAGTAGCTCCTTAGATGCCTCTAAGGAGATAGAATAAACCTAGGCCCCCAATATGGGCAACCGCAGGATCTTGTAGACGTCCTCTAGGGTGATCGTCATCTCACTCATCGACATGTGGAAGGTATTGGTCATCGAGTCCCATCTATCAATGAGGGAAACCATCAGACTCACCTCTGGACTACATGTCGGTAGCGCCTCACCCCTATCAACCCCACCTCTGCAACATGCTGCCACTCCTCCTGCATTGTGCTCACCCATACTGTCAATAATAAGGGTGGCACCCGGGCCCTCATCCATAGCTCGTCTCGGGCCTACATCCCATAAGAACAATGTATTAGTACACCTTCCCAACTTACCCTATTTCACCCCACATCCCAACCTAATCTCTAATCCAACCTACCCAAACCCATCTACCCTACCTATCTACCCTAACCCTCACCCAAACCTACCCAAACCTATCTACCCTACCTATCTACCCTAACCCTCACCCAAACCTACCCAAACCCATCTACCCTACCTATCTACCCTAACCCCCACCCAAACCCATCCACCTAAAACTATCTACCCTACCCCTCAACCAAGCCACCCTCAACCCTTCCCGTCTCCCTTAACCCTTTTCCCTCTCACATGACTAACCCTAGTTTTCCCTTGACCATCAAAGCTCTCCCTTTACTTGGTATTGGTCAATGTTCTTGTGACCGATACCGGTCACTACCCATTGACGCGTCGACCATAATTTGACCAACGTTGGTCAGCTTTGTGCCACCACCATGACTTCCCAACCCTACTTTTTCCCTCCCTACTCATTCTACCCACCCAACTCACTCCTTACACCCCTAAATATCCCTCTATTACCTTCTTTCTCTACACCCTACCCTTCCCCATTCCCTTTTCCCTCTCTTTTTCCTATTTTGAAATTCTTCCCCCCAAAACCCCCCATTTTTCATACTTTCTATATTTTACATCAAATTTACCAAACAATGAATCAAAAGGTTTGGAACTTACCACATCTTGCTCTTCGCCATCATGGTGGAACCTCTAGCCTCCGTGCCACTCCTCTCGATCCCTCTCCATCCTCCGCCATCCTCGAATGACCTCTCACTCTCCCAACCAATCACCTCGCTTGATCCAATCTCGCAGCCCCACCTCTCATCCAATCAATCTCACTTATGTGGCTCAAATCACCAATCTCACTCCTGCACTCTTTTGTCCTCTTCCTCTTTTCTCTCTTCTTGTCCTTTTCTTCTTTTTTACAATGCACAAATGAATTTTCAAACCATGGGTTTTCCACTTTTTATACCCCACCTGACTTGACCGACATCAGTTTCCCCTTAACCAACATTGGTCGTATGCCCTCATTCACTAACATCGGTTCCCATAGACCATCATCAGTTCATACCGACCGATGTCTATTACCCTGCATAGTTATTGTCCTCAAATTTACCTAATTTTCTTTACCTCCCCCTTCTTTTGCCTCCCCTACACCTACCTGGACCACCTTACCTTCCCCTTTGGCCCTCCACCTTCTTCAACCTCACCTCATTTGCTATTAACCCCTACCTCAGCCTTACCCATGTTGTGACCTATCTACCTAGACCTAGAAAACTATTTGTGACCTTTGAACCAATGTGCTCGTTATACCTTATGACACCGTTACCCATGTTGTTTGACCTAATGACCTTACCTAGCCTATTACCATGACCATTTATCCTGACCCTACCTTTGGTGTACTGGAACATACCTAAACATTCCTACACCTAACCTACATTGTGTTTCCTGACCTTATCCTATACCTTGGATACCAGATTCACTTCACCCTTGTTTGGATAAACCTATTGACCTTAGATGATGTAGAGTTTTCCTGCTCTTCAACCCAAGAATAGCGTCTTTGTAATTTATACGTGTGCATGCATTTGACTTTAAGTACCTTTCACCCCACTGACCCATTACCTAGATTTCCTGAGTAGACCTTTCACCATTTTCCCCTACCCCCACTTGCCTTTCCTTCACATTTACCTTTTATCAAACCACTCACCGCTTCAGCCTACTACCTCGTCAGTTCCTAGTTTGAGGGGGATCACCTTCACCCACACATGGGGCAACCACATATTATTTTTGTTAGCATTGCTCACTAATACAAGCTACACAACAAAAGGGGAAAAATGTAGACACTAAAATTAGGTCACACTCCCCTTTCATCCCTCGACATATAAACACACATTATTACATTTACCTAGCCATGACCCCCTCACCCCATTAATATTAATTTAATTAATTTAATTAAATTTATGCTTTATCCTCACTATATTTACTATTTAAATATCTTATTTAAATAATATCTACACATACAATTCACTTAGACACCTCATCAAGCTAACTCAACCAAAGACCTATTCTTAGAAAGTTACCATAACTAACTAAGACTTACCCAAACCCTAAAAATCAATGGCTACCTTACCTCTAACCATAATCCCACATGCTTAAAAGAAGTTTTGAGTCTAATCCACGGGATAATGACATGAGATCCAAGAAAATCAGGAGGATCTCCCTAAGTTTAGTAAACCTAGGAAATCCCACCTTGACCGACATCGGTTACCCCTAACCATCACTAGTTAAGCCGGACCGCCATCAGTTACCCCTTTTAACCCAAAACAACCTTATTCTCAAGGTTGGAACTTGGAACTTGGAAGTTTGAAGCAAGAAATTTGACGAATAAGAACAAATCTCAGAGAGATAACACATCTTCAAAGAGCCAATTCTAGCAAGAATTCACATCCAAGGAAGGAGATTGAGCATCTTCTCTGCATAGCCCCCAGCAACCACGTTCTGATCTATCCAAGCAAAGAGGAGTGTGCATGCAGCCCATGTAGAAGATTTTTTTAGTTGGTGATCACTTCTAACCTTCAAACCAATCATTATCACCTCCATCCTTCACACACGGACCACCAGGAATGAAATCCAAGTAAGTATAATGTCATACTTCATTGGCTTATTTCATTTCATCATTATTTTATCATCCATTGTTTATTTTTCTCCCTATTGACCTTCTCCAACATTTTCACCTCTGTAGACTCATTAAAACCTCAAAAATCCTATTCCAGTCACCCAATACCTCATCCTGACCCACCAAAATCCTTTGTGTAATCACAAAGGAGACCAAAACCCCATTCTATGACATTTTTCAAATTTCACGATGGCGCATCGGTTATACCTAATCACACATCAGTCACCCCCAATGACACTTTGGTCTCTTTGTTTGTCTACAAAGTCTTAAATAGAAACCTACCCACCTCATTTTACCTCACCCTCACTCACTGTGACCTACCCGAGACCTTTATCAGACCTGCAGAGACCCAGAACCTATCACTTGACCTTGGATTCTATTCTAGCTTAGCCTGTTAGATTAGATCTATTTCTCATTATGTTTTTAAGTGAGATACCTAAATCATTTTAAAATAACAATAGCATTTAATTTGTTTACAACATTAATTTGTTTAAAATAGTGGACTGGCATCCATCTAGGAAGTACCATGCTTCCCGAATCTAGCTCACACTAGGCAGTTCACTACCCATATTGTTTAATTCTTTCTGGTGGTCTTGCTTTCATTACAGGTAGTTCCTTCTAGCCAAAAGGAAGCTCTCACAGTCAGATGTGGATTTAGAAGTCATATGCCCGCATGAACCCATCAACCAAAATTTGAACTGTTATTCCTCCTATGCCCATTACCCTATCTGTTTTTCAATGATTCAAGAAAACAATCTAAGAAAAAGGTGAAAGCAGTAGTTAAATTTAGGCATTTCCCAATGTATAGGATATAGATGGATAGGAATGGATGGGTGGATGAGATCATTACAAATATCATTATAGGTGAGAGAGTTACATGTGCTGAAACCAATGCCTCCAATTTCTACATCTTATCCATCATTAACTTGATTTGGTCGTTAGTAGGTTGTTATTGTTGGGTACCTCCTATAGTGTCGGGAAGTTGGTGTTGGACATATGATGGAGGTGGCATTCCTATATATGGTTATTTCGTATAGGTAGATTTAGAAGGAGGAAGTGAAATAGGGGGTACATACCCAGAATGAATGATAGATGAAATAGGAGGATGCTGATAGTACGTATATGGAGGTGGAAGGGTCATGGTGACCCTAGTTGCAATGGGGGCTAATGATTGTGGAATGGAAAGAACAATGTTTTGAAAAGGAGTAGGGGTCACCGACACTGGGGGTGGTTATGTAGCTATGGGTATATATGAAACAATAGGTGCAGATGAGGTTATGTTCTAGGTGGTTGGCAAAGGTATAGTGGATGTGGCGGTGCAAAAATGTGGTAGATGTCGTAGTTATAATAGGTATGGGGCCTAGATGTGAAATGACTGGGGGCAAGGTAGGTGCGGGTAGCATGGAGCCAGAGGAAGTTGGAGAAGAAGTAGGAGAGATTTTTGAGGGAATAGATATGGGAATGTCGTATATCAAATGACCCGAGGAATCTCGAGTGGATGAGTGGGAAATATAAAATTACAAGGTGATAGGGTTTTGGTCAAGGAGTCATGTGAACTCCTCATCTCTTGTGGTGATAGTGATAGGTTGGGTAGGATCCATGGGTGATAAAATAAAAGGTGGTGAAGGACTAGGTAGGAGTGGTTGATGACTAGCATGGAATATGAGGGAATTTTCTTGGCTTTAGGTCAGCACCATGTGAACAAGCACTGACGTGGCATGACTTTGCTTTTTGTAAATGACATAGAAATACAACAGAGACAGGATAAATAGGCGGTGGTGGGTAAATTGAGGTTAAAATGTTAGCTGGAAAATTACACAAGCTAACCAATGCCAGTTAGGTTAAACTGACGCTGGTCATAGGTAACCATGGTTGGTCACTATGGAAAGTGGACAGTTGGTCAAAATAAGGTAAAAGGCCAATACTTTGCCAAGTATGCAAGATGCTTTGATGGAATTTACTAGGAAAGTGAATATGATAAGAGTGACAGAGACTTTGAACAGTCAAAGAAGGTGAATAGGTGTCCTTTTGGGTAGGTTAACCAAAAGAATAGTTAACCAATGCCAGTTGAGTGAAACGATGACGGTCAGAGGGTAACTAATGAAGGTCACTGGACCGACACCGGTTACTATGAAATTGAAACAACGATGAAGAAAATGTGGTTGTGAGTTAAAATTAAATGTGGAATCAAACCTATAATTCTGAGAATGATGAGAATATGGTCTAGGCACACTCAGATGAAGCTGGAATACACCAAATGTGATGAGAAGTGTACAAGGGGAAATAATAAATTGAAGAACGTGACCTCAAAATGCAAGCCAAGTAGAAACACTAAGAAAAATATGATCCTAAGAGTGCTTTTTCTATTATGTTTGTTTAGCTTATGCTATTTAAGGACTGACTCATGAACTTTAGAATAGAATTTTTTTGGTGAGGATGGCTTCCTACGAAGAAGGATATCTACAAGGAGAGGTTTTAGGTATGTTATGGTGGGGTGGGCCATCCTCTAATGGGGTACTGGACAGAGATAACCAATGGGGTGCCCACTGTGCTGTGATCATGTGATCACCTACAGCTTCTTCCAGGTGAGATGTTGTTTAAGAATGTGTATATATTTTTAATTTTGTGATGTTTGGTAAGACTCAGAGAGAGAAAGAGAAAGGAAGTGCTTTTCTATGATTCATTTGTCAACCATCAGCTGGGCATGACTTCCAGCATATAGGTTTCCCTCAATTAATGTGAGCTAATGTAGAGAAGCAAAATGAAATGAAATGAGTTTTAAACCCAAATTGAAATGTTGAATTTGATGACACAAAAATATGAACAGGAGAAGGGATGCTCTTTCACTAATGCGATACTAATGAAAGGGAAGAAGTGTTCTTTTTAAAGCACCAAAATACGATTGCTTTTAGACAATAGAAGAAGAGAAGGTTCCAGGGGAGAAATTTTAATGTAAGAACCTTTTAGAAAGGAAAAAAACATGTAAATTTTCACCTAGAAATGAAAGAATGCAAAGAACCCCGAATGGGTCCCACTAGGTGTGCCAAAATGTTTCACCTGATTCTAGAGCATTTCTTTGAATGTTGACGAAATAGATAAGGGTAAAGGGCTAGGAGGAATACCTATTGAAATGCTGGTTGTAGGTTGTTGTGCACATATGACTTTTAGATCCACAAATGATCGTGAGAGCTTCCTTTTTTCTTGGAGGAACTACCTGAAATGGAAAACAAGACCACCAAATGAAAGTTAAACAATATATACAATGGATTTCCTAGCATATGCTAGATCTGGGAAGAGTGATACTTCCTAGACGGTTGTCAATCCACTATTTAAAACAACTTAATGCTAATAATAAAGGAAATCCTATTATAGTTAAAATGATTTAGGTATCTCATTCGTCTACAATAAGAAAATTCATTCAAAACAGGATAAGCTATGACTGAATCTAAAGGTCAAGGTCTTGGTTAGAGTCTGAGTATTGGTTAGGGTCAGGTTCTAGGCTATTTTGGGTATTGGGTAGAGAGTGGAAGCTCTGTTCTTGGTTTCTGGTCAAAAACACAGAGACCGATGTCGGTCTGGTATGACCGATGTTGGTTTAGGTTAACCAGGTGATGGTTGTGGTTAACTAGTGTTGGTATGGTCGAGTACAGAAACTCAATAAAAACTATGTGGCATGATATATCTAATGCTAGATGGAAATGGAAGGGAAATGGCCGAGGTTTGTATGGGTCTCAGGTATGGACATGAATGATTAAAATCTAGGTATGGGTATTTTAAGGGCATGGGTAAAAGGATGGTCATATTTACATGGAGGTAAATGGTGGGGGAATTGAAATGGGAGTAGAATCTAATAACAAAAGTAAAAGAATCTACTCAAATGATAATGAACCAGTGCTGGTTAACAACACTTACTGTTTGTATGAGCTTAATGTCTAGTTGGTAATGGAGGGTGATCAGATGGAAGGAACTTGGTGTGATGTAGATGCTTCCCTGGATGATCTTGTGAAGTCAAGTGGCTCTGTGATTGTTTTAGGTGCTAGGTATGGGCACTCTGATGAGTGTATGAATGCTCATTCTACTTGCATGTAGCTCTAGTTTCATCCCTTGATCTCAAAAGATGTGTTAATCTCTTTGAAATGTTCCAACCTCGAAATAAGGTGGTTCTAGGGGTTAAATAATGTAGCCGACAATGGTTTGGGTTGACCGACGGTGGTTTAGGTAACCGGTGTCATGGCTATGGTGGGATTTCCTAGGTTTTCTAAAATAGATAGATCCGCTTGATTTTCTAGGATCTCGTTCATTTGCTCCATGATTAGAATGGAAGCTTCCTTCTAACAGATGGAAATGTGGTTAGAGGGGATTTTATTTTTATGGTTTAGGTAGGTCTTATTTAGTTATGGAAACTTACTAAGAACAGGTCTTAGGGTGAAGTGGCTAGATGAGGTGGATATGTAGACATTATCTCAATTAGGCTATTAAAATAATAAATATTGTGAGATAATGAATTAATTTAATTAAATTAATATTAGAGTGGTATGAAAGGGGCCATGGTTAGGTGAATGTGTTCAAGATGCTTATTTTTGAGAGACCAAGGGGAGTGTGACCCAATTTTGGTGTCTACATCCACATGCATGATCTATAGTACCAACTTGATCTAGATGCGTATCTTTGAAAGCCAATCATATAGCTCTATTGGGAAGCAAAAAAATAATTTCTCATACAACTCATGGTATAGGTTCTCTTCTACCCATCTACATGTATTGAACTCGGTCCAATGCTGAATCTTTGAGAAAAATCATCCTCCATGCTCTTGAACCATGTTTCAACACTTTCTAAGGTTAGGTGCTCTATCATTACACATCATAAGGAAAAATATGCATGTCATTTCTCATAACAACTTTGAAAAGAGGTCTCAAAAATAGAACCAAGATGTAGTCAATTTTGTACCCTTCATAGAATAAAGAAATACCATGTGTATCAACCTATCACCCAATGGGGTTGGCTACTCCCACGAGGCACACGGAGTTCAGAGTATCTCATTTATGTGATTTTGTGAGAATGCATCATTTTAGAACAAACAATTAAATGCAAGATATAAAATAACTAGACCACATTCTTATGAACTTAGAAAAATCTATCATCTCATGATATGCAGGTAAGATAAATAACAAGAAAAAATGGAGATGATTTATACAATAAAGAAAATCATGAGTACTAAACACAAATGATTTATAATGAAGCATTATATTCATACTATCAAAGTGAAAACCCCACATTACATCCCTTGAGGTCATAACAGATCCTCATCTTAGGCCAAGCCAAATCATGCATCAGAGCTATGTCATGCTCATCATTTTACAAATAAAAATGAGAACCCATCCCCTTCTATATGCTATCACTCACAAATCTCCCCTAATCCCTAGCCATAACACCCTCCATTCTGTTTTCTGCAGGCTTCACCTCTCTTCCACTATATTCATTCTATTATTTTCTTCTACCAGAACTTGTATATATAGCCTTAGCACCCAACGCCATTCCTTCCGAATTTATAGATTGGTTTCCAAGTGTTAAAGTGGTTCTCCATGGAAGCATGCCTTTCTAGATCTAAGCTCTCCATTCCTTGCAATGATGTCCTCTGGAAACTTCCAACGCATGTCTAGAATATTCCCTTTTTAATCCACAATCACCAGGCTGACACCTTATCCATAAGGGTCATGCTTTTCTCATGCACTTCCTAGGATGTTGAATGTTGCTAAGTATAAAACCCATGTTTCCTTGCATGCCTTCAACCCGCCCACCCACACACCTTCTTGTACTTAGCTGATATTATGGGTCCCAACAATGAGGAATTGATTTTTTTGACATTTTGAGCCCACATCTTATGGGAAAGCATACCTATTTGTGTGCATTGAATACATCATGAAATGGGCCAAGGTTCAAGTACTTACATCTGCCACTGAGGATGTTATTACCGAATTTCTATATAATCACATAATGATAAGATTTGGTTCCCCTTGAGAACTTGTACCAGATCAAGGAGCTCAATTTATGTTTAACATGATTGAGGATTTTGTAGAAATCTATCAAATCAAGCATTAGATATCATCACCATAGCACCCCTAATATAATGGGTAGGTAGAAGTCACCAACAAAGAAACTGAGAACATTTTGAAGAAAGTGGTCAATTCAGATAGGAAAAATTAGGTACCAAAACTTCCAGAAGTGATTTGTGCCTACAATACAACCTGGAAAACCACTAGAGGGTTCTCCCATATGAACTAGTTTAAGGAAGAAACCACTATTACCTATTGAATTCTAATTACAAACTTAGAGGATAACAATAGACATTGGTATCCATTTGGAGGAAGCACAACGTGAAAGAGTGATACATATGAGTGAATTGGATGAAATGAGGATGGAAGTACACCATGAAAAAATTTCTCCAACATAAGAGGAAGATATATCATGAAGCTCATATCAAATACCACGAAGTTTAACAAGGGAGAATGGGTCTTACTCTTTGATTCCAAATATCAACATTTTAAACGTAAGCTACAAACATGTTGGTTGGGACCATATAAGATCAACAAAGTATATGATAATAACTCGTGATACTTTTACCAATCAATGACGATAGAAGGACTCTTCTTGTGAATGGACATAGACTTAGGATGTATCAGCATCCTCTAGACAAGGAAACCTTCACCAACAACATCATGTTGAGCAAGGAAATGGATGCAGAGGAGGCACTTAGCCCCTCATGTTAGGAGTAATTGTTGTTTTTCATTTTAAATAAAGGAGGATGATTGTGAATTTTATATTATTACCTTAGTTTGCTGTCTTATTTTCAATAAAATCAAAAATATTCATTGTTTAAAAGGCCACTAATCACATTTTATCTCAAACTACAGGACATGGAAATCTACGGATATCGGAAGCTGAACTGGCACGGGTAAGTGCATTCTAATTCACTACAGATATTTCCTTATGAATAAATTCACCATTATATGTACTTATCATAATTGCATCCCTACATAATGTTTGATGCATTTATTGGAAATATCATTCCAAATCTTATGACACAAAGTGGGGTATAATAAGTCTTAATTATGAAGGGTATCACTGTTGTTGGGATTCTAAGAAAATGATGCAATACTTTCTAGGAGGGACATGTGTCAATACCATTCTAAAAGAAAGGAGTTAAGAGGAAAGTCTATCTAAAATTTGAAGAGAGGTGTATAAATGGATCAACGAGATACTTTATATGTGATAGCCGATTATCTCGTGTTATATGTAACTAAAAATCTCATTCATTTAAAGTAAGGTTGCATTAACCCTATAATCGGGGTGAATTTACTGTAATATTTGGCTGATGTAGTTATCAAAGTAGGCCAAAAATATAAGAATGGAGGAGGAAAGGCAGTGCTAAAGCACCTAGGGCTCATTCAATTACTCTGCTTGCATCAAGTTTTTTACAGGCCGAAGAGAAGGCTCAAGTGGATGAGTGTGGGGGAGGGTTCCAAGCCGAAGCATCTCAAAAAGGGGCCATCTTCCATACCTCAACCCACTATTGAGTCAGCCTCTCACCTTCCACAAGATAACATGGATGAACACGGGAAGTCGGCCGTAGGTTAAGGAACTGGTACTCAAGAGAATGTGGAAAAATCCGGTAGTAAAGTGAGCCCATCTTCTACACCTTCTATTTCTAAGGGTAAGAATACCTTGCCTCTCTATTCTTCTATTTCACTATGGCCACGACGGTCCTGTACGTTGTATAAACCTAGAAGTTCTTGGCCAAAGGTTTTTGATGATGATTCTACTCCTATTCGGTAAGATAATGATGAGGTATAAACCCTAGATGTCCATGTTTACAAATATCTAGATGTTATATTCACTATAAATATCCCTACCCTGTAGAGCTCGATATTCCCGCATCTTCATAAGTCAAATCAACATCTCCGAAACGTCTTACATGTACGAAGCCACATTCCCGATCTAGAATCAATTATAATGGATATTAGTAGCAATGGGTTATGTGAAGATGATGTACCATGATGTTATTTGGAAGAGATTTCATTCCTTAAAGAATAGTTGAAAGTTGTGAAAGAAAAAAATTCTTTGCAAATTGAATTTAACCAAAGATTACGATAGAAAATGTTAGAGAAATCACAACTTTACAAGTAGAAGCTAGTAGCCTAGAGAAACAAAGAGATATAGGTATTATAATTTTGAATGATATCAATCAATTATCTCTTCATAATTTGGAATTAAAGAAATAAAAAAAAAATTAAATGGAGAGATAGAAATCAGCAAAAATGAAAAATAAAAATTGCAATCTCTTTTAGACTCTATTTTTCCTTTATCCTGTAAGATCTTGTCTTTTCAAAAACCATATTCGACCTACAACATGTTTGATCAGGAATAATTTTACTCTTTATAGTTATTGATATTTATTCTTCAGGAGCCTTTCAAGGCTCTTGATGGTAATACTTTTATATCCATTTACAAAACCAGTACCCTTGATATTCAGAATCCACTCTGTGAGTTATACCTCCATAACATGTTAGTCCCCAATGTACTTAAATTATTCATTAACTTGTTTGTTGGGTATTTTCAATTAAAATATTTTTAGTCCTTTCTTTGGAATCAAATTGTGTGGGGTGAGAAGATAGATATCTTCAATCAAATAAATCACATGATAGGATTCTATAATCGGCCTACACATCACAATGATGTGGCTATGAAATAACTTCAAATATCTTTACTACCAAGCTGGTATTGGAGAGAATACTTTGAGAATACTACTAAAATGTGTGGAGGAATTTGAAACTTATAGTCAACAACACTTTGGGGCAGAAAGGAAGGCCTGTGACAGGAGGTGGGACACCTTGAGTTTACCATTAAAGAGAAGAGAGGTTATTTCACCTCAAAATTTGAGTTGGAGTATCGAAGAAGAGATGCACTCATCACCATAATTCATCAATTATTAGAAAATAATGATAAAAAATACAATGATGAATGGGTGGGATTGTAGGTAAGGCCACCTCTTCTCCTTAGCCCAACTACAACTTGGTAGGATAATGCTGCTCAATCCAATGAGAGTTTCACACTTGGGTCAAGTAATTTCAAATAATCGGGGATGTAAAGGTACCAAAAAGCAAAATGTTGACCAATTTGAAGAGCATGACATGTCCCAATATCTTGGTCATATGGTAGGGCATATATGTGTTGCATTGGGACATGCAATAGGTAAAGTTTAGGGGAAATGAGGAGTACATTATTTGGCTTATTTATATCATTCATATGATTGATAATTTGTCATTTAAACATGATTTGATAATGCAGGGTTTGCTTTGTATAGGTATATATTAGTGAGTTTAATGCATTTCCTTTATTTTTATCATGCAACTTGATTAACTATATAACTTCCTACTAACTTCCTTCGTGAGAGAAATGTGGTGATGTGTGTAGGAAAATAATGAACGTTTATTACCAATGTAATTAAGGAGCCCAGGAGTTTGGATTTAACATGCGAAGTGGAAGATTTTTTCCATCTATTAGCTTTGTAAGTATGGGTATTGTTTCTAACAATCCTATATGAATTTATGAGTCTTAATCAATATTTTTAGTGGAAGACATTAGTGCCATAATTTTGGAGTATTTTGTAACCACCCATGTCTATACAAAGACATCTCCTTGAAGAACAATGTAGTTGTTGGTAATATTTATAATCTGCGATATAGCTTGTTGCATTTAGTACTTTTCCTTTCCGCGTTGAATATGTCATTGAACTTGTTTGAATTAATATAAGGAGATATCATTTTGAGAATATTGAGCTATTAATATTTCCTCTGTCCTAAGGAAGAGCAAGGGCCCACTTGACCAAGGAGACAAGTGGTTGTTTATGTTTACGTATGCATATGGTTTTCTGATAAGTCATAATCACTTAGTTCTTTTACTACAATTTCTATTTTAGTGTGTTTCATATAATTCCTGTTCAAGTGTGTTTTTTTCCTTATTGAAATTTACATTCAGAATGTGTGTTTACTCTTATGTAAATTATAGTTAGCATGTTCTTTTCCTTTTCTGCAAGTTTTAATTATGAGTGTGTAATTTCAATTTTGTTCTTTCAATTCTGCATGCACATTTCCATTTGAGTTAGAAGTACAAATTTCAGAATTCATTTTATCACAATAACTTAATTATGTAGATTTACATTGAGTTTCCATAGATTAGTAGCAAATTCAGAAAAATCTAACAGAAACCCCCAATAAAAGACCCAATAGTTTAACTAGCTAGATAGGGCTCCATTACATACAATCAAGGAAACAACCTAGTTTGATAATTACACTAGTATATTAATCTATTATTTAAATAATTGGAAGAATACAATGACCCATCAAATAGTATCCAATTTGGAACCAAGTTGGTCAACAACCCTATACTACCTAAACATATGGGTTGACCCACTGGAGAGTCAGGATAATATTTCCATAGAAATGCATTTTGTTCATGTTTAGCTTTGTTAACATCTCCTCCCATATCCTCCCACATGATTATTTTATCTCGGTTTCATTGTACATAATGTGATTCCTAACCTCGTCATGAGCTTCTTCTCACATCCTATACTCTTTTCCTGATTTTCTATTCCTTCATGAATTTTGTATATTCTTCAATCATGGCCTTTGTATTATTTTCCTCTACCCTAATCTTCAACAGCTGCTCTTTACAAAACTACCTATATTCAACCATCTATTTCTCTCTGTAGAGTTCATTATTGAAATAAGAGCATAGTTCTCGGACTTGCACATCCCAATGTATAGAACAGGATCCAATCTCTGTCAAATTCTAAAGCATAATTGAACATATATAGTTCATAAAGAAGCAATTGTATTTCATGGGGCATCTATAGATATATTATGAAAAATGACCTTGCCCCACTAATGTCAAATGGAATATCACTATTGATACAAGTAAATTTCAACTGCAGCATTTTTTCTTTTAAGAAGACAGAGTAAACACTTGATGGTGGTCTACACTTGAAAATATCATTTGTTACCTTTACTATGTCCTCTTGTTTCTTTTTCAACCTTGCAATTTCATTGTCTTTTCTCTTAACAACCTATCCTTTTCTTCCAAATCTTGTTGGTGCTGGAAGAGTAATTCTTCCTTTTCTCTTTCCCATCTTCTCTGTAGTTTATTACAATAGTTCTCAAATTTATGCACCCAATACTACGAAATGGTATATGTTTCCATATTGTTTCGGGCTAACCTAGGGGGATTTTGAAGACTTATTATATAATAGCCTATGGTGTAGGTTGGACGCATGAGAAAAAAGCTTAGAGGACATAGGATTAATTAGGAAGTCATATATTTTCATCGGTTGAATAGATTTTTGGGAAACATCTTCTTCAAGGTTTTGGACAAGGTCGTCAATAGCATCTTATACATCAAATGGTAAATTTGGTTCAATACTAATGACACTAGGTTGAGTTTTAGGTAGTGTTTTTGATGACGCTTCCTTAATCTTCCCCTTATCATCTATAGCTCCATTTGTTGCTCCCTTACTTTCCTTAGTTACCAAATCCTCTTTAGGAAACACATAAACAGTCTCTACTTCCTCAAGGGTTCCATGAACATTGGTTAAAATTTCAGTTTCTTCAAGAAATAATTTTCCTTCATGCATTATATGGGTTACCCCTACATGAACGACCTCTATTTGAATCCTAATGGATTCAGTAGGGCCTTGTGAAGTAGGTTATGCATCCAATTCTTATGTTTGTCTTTTGATTCTCTGGGTTGTTCTGCATAACTATGTCTACATCGATACTATGGGAACTCCTTGTTCAACTTCCATTGGAATAACTTCATCATCCCTACCTATCCTCTCCTCCTCACTGTCTAGTGCTATTGGAATATTTTTCCTAGAATTTGAAGGTTTTGGATTTTTGGTTTTGAGTTTATGGGATCTTCTTCATGGTTCAAAGGATTTGGAGGAAGATTTCCTTTTTCCCCTGGAAGAGGAATATTCTGGGGTTGAGATATTTAAAAATGACTTTTTAAGAAGACCTTGTTTAGGAGACATAGTCCTAGGGCTCTATTTTGGAGGTGGTGTTTCTTTAGTGATAGGTGTTTTAGAAGGTAGGGAAACTTTAGGTGGAAATTTTCTAAAATTAAGGGCTCTAGTAGAGGTATTGTTGTTGTAGACTCATAGCACCCCTGATGCGAGTCGGGCTTCTAGGTTGATGTTCGGGCATCTAGTGTGATTGTAAAACATGGAATCCTTTCTCCAAAGCGTGGGACTTGTAAAGATGAGAAAAGATTCTCCAGAGAAGGTTGGTTCCTATTCCTCTATTCGAGATGCACACAAAAAAAAATGCGGAGGGTTTGCTAAAACCTAATCTAACTTGCCAAGGAGACAGGGTAAGAAAATGCATAGAATAAAACCTAAACTACAAAGGTGATGCACTTTGAGGAATGTTAGACATTTGTTTTGCAAATTTAACACAGATCACATAGATGCAATACAACCACCATGCACAAGTAACCAAACTGCAATAAGAGATCAAAATGACAGAAATGAATACATAAGAGGGTTGAGAGTCAATCACAACACATATATTATTGCTCAAGAGCCAATACGGTACATTACGGTGGCCAGAGGCAAAAATACGGCATTACAACCCATATGGGAGGTTTGAAAGCTCCACAAATTCTCTGGCAAGCGAGGGAATAAGGAAGGATGCAAAACAAAAATGTCCGACCCCTTAAAGGAGCTCTCTTTACAATATATAACAAGAAATGACAGAGGGAAGAGAGAGGAAATCCAGAATCTACCCCAACCACTTCTTGGTAGCATTTAGAATCATCTCATTATGACGAAGCGGTGGATCTGGAAAAATGGCGGGCTATCTAATAGGAGCGGCGAGATGTTGTCTCTCTGCATTAAAGTTGGTTGTTGAAGCATTACTTACGCCTATCACCACGTGTCGGAGACATTTTCTTAATTTTCTCCCTCCAAAATAGACCAAAATGTGAGATTGATCCTAGAATCATGTAGAGAATTTGAACAGATTTCTCTGATATAAAGAACGTGCAAATCAGAGCTCTGGATCGAAAGATACGAAGGTCTTGAAGATTTAGGGCACTAAACAGGCAAGAACAGGTTTTAAAATCTTTTCCCGCGCTCTGCCATCCGGGCGACACGTGGCGGCCACAGTTCGTTAAGTAATTCCCTCTCTCCACCTTTTCGTGGGCTTTCCTTATGGGCCCCTTAAACTTGGACACGTGGCACTATTTCATTGGTTCGGATCAGTGCTCAAAAACTCGCCCCTTTGACTTTTTGGACCTTTTTCCTTGGCGACACGTGTCATGCTCTGATTTGTCTACGGGCCTGCCAGATTTTTACGTCCACCGCGTCCTTTTGTCCCAGATGTCCCAGTCTTCTGATTCTCTTTTCAGAAAACCGTCTGTTCGTGTCCTCCGTGCGCTCTTGTCCCACTTGCTCCCGTGTAAAGGACTTGGACAAATTTTCTTTCTTTTGGCTGATTCGGGCATTTCGCATCCAATCGTCCCAGATGTCCCTTTTCTGTTTGGGCTGCCTGGAGGCTTTTCGGCTGATCCACGCCTTCCGCGTATAATTGTTCCAACTGTCCCAAAGGCGGTCTTGAGCAGGACTTAGCCAATTTTACGATTTTCTCCTGAATCAATCTACTTGCTTGGAACTAAAAACTCTGATGCATGTTATCAAATTAACTCTGGGGTGAAATTTGGATAACAATTTGGTGACTTTTCGGGGTCACCTGCCTACTAGGTAGAAGATCAGTGGCCTTTTAGCGATCCATTGGGCATGGAGTCATAAGCAATAACCTGAAATGAGCCTGATGCTGCAACTCCCTCTACGAGAGCACGCTGAACTGTAAAAAACTCAATCTAGGAGCGACAAAACCTGCGCCAAAGCACTTAGGGAAACTGAAACCTAACTACAACAAGACAATGTGCATACGCACTTAGAGGAATTGAAATCTAGGCTAATATTTACAAGGGTGAACCTCTTATTTTCAGTAGCAATGTTTGAGATAGATTCCATTTACTGGAATCTGCAGTTCTTCACCGTCCAATGAGGCCAATTGGAAAGCATTGCTGCTCTTGCACTTCGTGACCATGTATGGGCCACTCCAAATGGCATCAAACTTGGAATGCCTTCCTGGTTTTCCCGATCTGCATCCCATTTCAGAACTAGGTCCCCTTCCTGGAAGGTTCTTGCTCTTGCTTTCTTATCAAACCATCTTTTCACTAAGGCCCGATCTTTCTCAATTGTTTGAACCGCACGTTCTCTAATTTCTTCCAATTCAATCAATTACGCATACCTGGCCTCCATTGGTTCGAACTCAGCCAACTCCAACTACTTCATGAGTTCCATGTTGGTAACTCAAGTGACATGGGCAAGATTGCCTCTCTTCCATAGACAAGCCTGAATGGAGAGTTACCTGTGGATCTTTTGGGAGTGATCCTATCAGCCCATAAGGCTGATTTCAGCTTGGTATGCCAAGACCTCTGATTCTCATCAAGAGTTCTCCTAATGATTCTTAGCAAATTTTTGTTCGTGGACTTTTCCTGTCCATTACCCTGGGTAATAATTGGAAGAGGTGCTCAAGTAGATTCCATTCTTGACAGCCCATTCGCAATCTTGGAACCTACAAATGCCAATGCATTTATCGATATGATAGTGGCGGCACACCAAACCACGGTCACTATTCCTTCATAAAATTCTAGTATATTAGACTCGTTTGCTGTTTGAGGACTCTTTGCTTTAGTCCACTTGGTGAAGTAGTCCGTTGCCGTGAGAATCCACTTGTGGCCTTGGCTTGAGTTTGGGTTGATGACCCCGATGAAGTCAATCCCCATTGCGAAATGGTTGGTCAACCAAGATTGGGTGCAAATGGAAGCGCTGCTAGTCTTTCTTTGCACATGAAGAGTGCACATTTCTTACACTTTCTTATCCATGTATAGCAGTCATTGAACACCGTGGGCCAATAATACCACCCTTTATCATCTTGAGAGTGTACTCGTGGGGCAAAATGTCCTCCGAATCTCCATCGTGAAAATCTTGTAACACCCTCTCAATTTGACCGAGTCCCAATGCACCCCAATAGAACCCCATTGATATCTTTCTTAAACAAAACACCATCAACAAGCACATATGGAATGGCTTGTAATCAAATATCTCCTCTTTGCTTTGCTCATTTCCGAGAGGGGCATAGTCCTGTTTGTAGGAAGTGTATCATATTCTGAGTCCAACAAGGGGTAGGCACATCATCATTTTCATGTTCTTGGCCATCCTGTAGTACCAAGATAGTATCTTTTTCATCACCCGCCTTCAACTTTGTTGACTCAAGGCTAGCTGTTCACATAGTCCCTTTCCACGTACTAGTTTTGTGACCTTGATCTCGATGTCATATTCCATGACACGAGTTATCCACCCTGCACACTTCTCATTCAGATCCTTGTTTAGAAGGAATTCCTTGACTCCCGCATGAGAGACCAATAATTGGATCTTGTTGTTTGAGACTAGGTGCTTGAATTTCTTTAAACTCCTAATCACTGCAAGTACATGCTTTTCAATGATTGCAGAATTTCTTTAAACTTCTTTGTTTTGTTGTGCCGGGATTGCGAAATTGTGTCTCCACCACCGAAGGCATATAGCACGAAGTCCTTGGAGAAGTCTTGATTGACGAGTTGGGGCTTGAGATATAGCCTCTTTTATTGCCTCAAAACTTGCCTTGCCTTCAGATGTCCACTTAAATGCCATGCTCTTCTTTAACATCAGCGTTATTGGCTTTATGAGAGCTGCAAAGTTTGGAACAAACCTGCAGACAAAATTGATCCTTCCCAAGAAGCTTTGAAGAGCCTTATTGTGACTTGGCAATGGCAATGCTTGAATTGCTTCAACCCGTTCTAGGTCAATCGTCAACCCTTCCTTTGAAACAATATGGCCTAGAATTTTTCCCTCATGAGCCAATAATATGCACTTTTTGGGATTCATGATACCCCAAATCTTCTACAAATCTAAAATACTTGCCTCGAATGACAGAGGTGATCCGCTGCATTTTTTGAGAATACAGTGATGTCATCAAGATATATCAGAACTATTTTGTTGATCAACCCCTTAAATGCCATATCCATTGCCCTTTGGAAGGTGGCTCTAGCATTTGATAGTCCAAATGGCATCTTCTTGTAGGCATAGGTCCCCCATTTGGTGGTGAAATCCGTCTTGAATTGGTCATCTTATTTCACCATCACCTGATTATACCCTGAGTAGCCATCTAGGAGAGAGAATCTCTCTGAACCGGATACTACTTGCAATATTTGTTCCATTGAAGGAAGTGGGTAATGGTCTTTGAGAGATGCCCTATTGAGGTCCCGAAAATCTACACACAACCTGATTTCTCTGCTCTTCTTCTGATGGAACCAAGTTTGCAACCCAGCTTGAGTGCTTGATCGGAATATAATGCTTTCCTCTATTAGCTTGTTAAGCTTTCTCTTCATTAGAGGCTCAATGTGAGGGTTGTGGTCTGCTTACGCACTGATGGGTTTAGCATCTAGATCCAATTCTATGGTATGTTGTGCCAACTTGGATTGAATCCTCTCAAGTCTTCATAGCTCTAAGCGAAGACATCAGGGAATTCTTGAGAAAGGCTGTATGAAATCTGATTTCTCTTGCTCGGTGGCCACTTTACCAATTTGAAGTATTTTGCCTTCCCCAACGAGAATTGGCTCGAATCTTCTCTCTTGACCTGTATGTTAGCCTTTTCCTTAAGGAACTGGTCGTTAGGGTTGAAGATAGACTCCAATGTTACTAAACCCTTAGGAAGCTTGTTTATACGCAGCTGCACTACTTGATCCCCATACTACTGCTCTAATCATCACGATTTCTAGCTGAGAATTCAGCCTCTTCCTGTAGAAAATTGATGATTTGTTGATCATTCTCAAACACCTGCCAACTTGTGTTATTATCTGGAACTTCTGGCCTCACAATCACATGGATATGTGGCTGTGTTTTTTCCCTTTTGATGTTGTCAACCACATCAAACGTTGCTCCAACTGCTACGAGCCTATCCATGGCTTCATTTTTCTTCCTAGGTATGGACACAATGTTGAAAGCTTTGAAATCCTCAATGAGGTCCCATACCCTATTCTTGTAGCTCCTCAGCAAGTCGTTCTTCGTAGCATGTTGTCCTCTAACTTGGTTGACGATTAGCTCGCTATCCCCAAACACTGCAAAGTTATTTATCCCCTTTTCCTAGCCCAATGAAGTCCATGAATCAAGGCCTCATATTCAGTTGTGTTGTTTGAACAAGAAAACTGGAAATGAAAAGTTGAATAATATTTGATGCCTTGAGGTGAAACAAGCATGGCTCCACCTCCTGCACCTTGCCTACTCCTTGATCCGTCAAAAACATCCACCATACCTCATTGTCATCATTATGGCTTGGCATGGTGATCTAGGAACAAGTTGATTTTCTTTGTGTATACAATAGACTCCCACTCGATTCTTCTACTTCTTGATAGGGATCAAAAGCATGTATCTTGTTTTCCCATTCATCGAGTTAGGTCCGGGATACTTCCAACCTTGGTGTCAGCCTCACCAGTACTAGGGTGATCTTCTTGATCAAATGCTAAGCAATTGGCATTAATCTGACTAGGAGTGTAAGGCTCAATATGGAAGTTTGCAATAGGTTCAGACCTAATTGTAGCCTTAGTTCCATACCTTGTTCTAAACAGCATGTGAGACCAATCAACAGACAAATACCCCCCAATCTTGGCTGTGAAGTCCCTTGACAAGCAAAGGGCAAAGAGTGGTGGAAGGTCTATGATTGATATATCTTGTAAGACAACAACATTTGGACATGCATGCAAGGTAAGACTCAAGTTTTTAATCACTCCAACTATTGCTATTATTGTCCCATCTAATTGCACTACCCCTTTAGATATTACTTCATATTGGATACCTAGCTGATAAGCTATTTGCTTGGGCATCACTGAGCTACTTGCCCCGAGAATCAATCATGCAATTGTGTACTAGTTTATCCCCAATGATTAATGAAACATAGAAAGGAGGGGGCTTCAACATTTTACCTTGTTGCCCTCCATGGCTTCCTTCAGGCTGGGCAACATTTGTAAGCACTTTGTCTTGCATCTGAACCTACTGATTCGAAGTTGTCCAATCCTTCATGGCAGCTTGCAGTAGATCTCTTTGTCCTGGGATGGATAGGGATTCCCACATTGATATATTGACGTTAGTCTTCTTCATCTGTTCAATGATACTGAATGGGGATGAAGTATCCTTTTGTTGTCCCTTGGTTTGTACACTTACTCCTTGTACATGGGCAGCAACAGCTTGGCATTTGAGTTGGCCTAGGGGCTGTTCTTGGCTGCCCTTGTGTATTTGAAACTGGAATCTGCTTGCCAATCATTTGTGGAGCCGTGGAAGGTGGTGGATTGGCTAGGGCTAATGGCTGTTCTCCACCCAAATTTCTCCTCTTTGACCTTGTGTTGGCTGTGACACCTTGAGAAACTACTTGATTCATGCCACAGAAATCTTCTGCTTGCCAGTCCACCAACGTGGTGTCATTTGGGGCTAATTGCTGTTGGAATGTTTCTTGTTGTTGACTGTTTCCTTGACTGCCCTCACCCTCCACACCAATAGTTGTCACCATCAGTGCTTGATTGAGAGCACCATTGAAACACATGGATTGGTTATGAGGCTCGTTGCATGGAAGGCACCAATCATATTCCTGAGCAATGTTGTTTTGTGTTGGCACTAATGCCTTAGAGGCAGATATAACATTTGGATTATAGGGCTGGAATGGTCTATTAGAGGGAGGCCTTGTTTGATTCACATTTGCAACTAGATTAGGTGGTCTTTGTGGTTGGTATGGCTGCCTATTAGGCTGAGCTTGAGGTTGATAGGAAGGTCTGAAACCTTGGGCTTGTTGCCTCTTAATAGTAACTAGCTCATTTCCCAAATTTTACAACTGTTTCATGACCTCTTGGAGTTCATTCAAGCACTTGGAGATGAAGTGGAAGATTCACTTGAACTCGATTTCTAGGAGCGGGAACAGAGAGCCAAAGTGGGTGCTTGACTAGTGCTTGGATTTTGGAAGTTTGGATACAAGGGCATGGGAGGCCTAGGAGCCGGTTTACCGACTTGAATAAGACAATTTTCGGCTCTAATGGCAATGCTTTATAAGCCATAGGGATTGTTGTGCCTCCCATGGACTGAATTAACATATAAATATAAGAATTCAAAGCTTTAAGGTAATATAGAAAAGCACCTTATAACATTGGCTTTGACCGCCACTAGAATCCTATCCCAAGACCTTTGAAATCTGAAGTTGAAGTCGATCACCGCTCGTTGGGGGCTCTCTTGATAGTTGTCACCTGCTCCAAAAGAAACAAGTTGTCTCCCTTCTCTCTAAATTGCTCATGAAGTGCTATACACGGCTAATTCCGGTTTGTGATAGAACCACTCCAAGGCTCCTAAACCATTGTAATGCTTTACCCTTGAAGGAAGATGCCAAGTAACTTGATGACCACTTGCATTTGATTGATTTCATGGATTGCACAAAGGTTAGCAATATCTTTAACATGATCACCAGAGTAGTCTAATTTTCTCGGTGAAGTAGGGAATGTTCTTCAAGGCTGCAATAGGAACTGGATGTTGTGCATTGAGAGCAAGTGGGCTCTTTGCCTGCTATGAAGTTGATGTAGGGATTGTTCGAGACATTCTAATCGGTCTTAAAACCCTTGTATACTAAATGAAAGGCTTGTCAGGTGGAGTTGAGAGAGTTCTGTTTGGTGGAGATGGAGACCTTTGAATCCTTCTTCCTCTTTGCCTTCTTCTTGGAGATAACTGCAGGTATTCAAACAGCACTTCTTCTTCTCCGACTCTTGACCTTGTGGTGATTCTTCTCATGAGTTTTCAGGCCTGCACTGCTGAAACCAATTGATTCTTCCCCTTGGAGTCACCAGATATGCAAATAATAGCTCTTATAAGCAAGAAAACTATAGCAGATGCATATCAACTTTGCTGCAATAAAAATGAGACCTCTAAGTCCCACCGGGTGTGCCAAAACTGTTGTTGCAGACTCACAGCACCCCTGGATGCAGATCAGGCTTCTAGGTTGATGTTCAGGCATCTAGTGTGATTGCACAACATGGAATCCTTTCTCCAAGCGTGGGACTTGTAAGGATGAGAAAATATTCTCCAGAGAAGGATGGTTCCTATTCCTCTGTTCAGATGCACACAAAAAAATGTAGAGGGTTTACTAAAACCTAATCTAACTTGCCAAGGAGACAGGGTAAGAAAATGCATAGAATAAAACCTAAACTACAAAGGTGATGCACCAAGGAATGTTAGACATTCATTTTGCAAATTTAACACAGATCACATAGATGCAATACAACCACCATGCACAGGTAACCAAACTACAATAAGAGATCAAAATGACAGCAATGAATACATGAGAGGGTTGAGAGTCAATCACAACACATATATTATTGCTCAAGAGTCGATACAGTACATTGCAGTGGCCAAGAGGCAAAAATACTGGCATTACAACCCATATGGGAGGTTTGAAAGCTCCACAAATTCTCTGGCAAGCGAGGGAATAAGGGAGGATGCAAAACAAAAATGTCGACCCCTTAAAGGAGCTCTCTTTACAATATATATCAAGAAATGAGAGAGGGAAGAGAGAGGAAATCTAGAATCTTCCTAACCACTTCTTGGTAGCATTTAAAATCATCTCATTATGACAGAAGCGGTGGATCCTGGCAAAACGGCGGGCTGTCTAATAGGAGCGGCGAGTACATGTCAGCTGCATTAAAGTTGGTTGTTGAAGCATTATACATCTATCACCACGCATCGAGATGTTTTCTTAATTTTCTCCTCCAAACTACACCAAAATGTGAGATTTATCCTAGAATCATGTAGGGAATTTCAACAGCTTTCCACTAATATAAAGAACGTGTAAATCGGGCTCTGGATCGAAAGATACGAAGGTCTCGAAGATTTAGGGCACTAAACAAACAAGAACAGGTTTAAAAATCTTTTCCGTGCTCTGCCATCTGACGACACGTGGTAGGCCCGATTCACTAAGTAATTCCCTCTCTCCACCTTATCGTGGGCTTTCCTTGTGGGCCCTTAAACTTGGACATGTGGCACTATTTCATTGGTTCGGATCGGTGCTTGAAAACTCACCCCTTTGACTTTTGGACATTTTTCCTTGGTGACACGTGTCATCTTGTGATTTTCTACGGGCCTACCAGATTTTCATGTCCACTTTGCATCCATTTGTCCCGTGATGTCCCGATCTATAGTTCTCTTTTTTGGGCGAATTGGCTAGTTCACGTCCTCCACGCACTCTTGTCCCGCTTGCTCCCGGTAAAGGACTTGGACAAATTTTCTTTCTTTTGGCTGATTCGGGCATTTGCATCCATTTTCCCGAGATGTCCCTTTTCCCGTTTGGGCGCTGGAGGATTTTCAGCTGATCCGCGCCTTCCACGTATAATTGTTCCAATTGTCCCAAAGGCGGTCTTGAGCAGGACTTAGCCAATTTTACAATTTTCTCTGAATCAATCTACTTGCTTGGAACTAATTACTTTGATGCATGTTATCAAATTAACTCGGGGGTGAAATTTGGATAACAGGTATAAAGGAACTAGTCAAACTCTTTTCTTCATTTTACCCCTATCATGTCATCAATATGTTTTTCTCATGTGAAATCTCCCCAATTCAATGTAGGATGTTTTGTTTCCAATGCATGCTTTACAACTAGAGTAACAAGACAATGATGAGAAAGTGCATACCTTCCCCTCTGTGAATCTCTACTCATCTTCTTTAACCCCTCATGCAATAAATTTGGTACATTCACATATCTACCTTTCTTCAAATGATTTAACAATTTAAAATGGACAGTGTTCAATCGGGAATATCTACCCTCATAGGTGAAATATTTGATGATATAATTAGAAACATCTACCCAGAAAGGTTTTAGAGAAGTATGTAGTGTACCTTATCTATCTACCATGAAATTTTCATCTTCATCTATAAATTCTTCTCAAGCTTCTTCAAGATTAGATTTCGTAGGATATAGTTCACCTTATAGCTATAAAACATGTTACCGTAGCCAATATTTTTGTCAACCTTAATGAAATACCTTCACCATTGCATGACCATCCCTGAATGTAGTTGTAAATTCTGTAACTATTGACTCATTAAAACCTTGAAACTTATTGATATAATCCATCCAGCCATTATCATGAAAATACTGAAGGATTTATGGCTAAATCCGCAATTGTGAATGATCTTTTGGCTCATTCCTTATCAAATATCCTCCCATTGTAAATTTTTGTAACTCTGAGAACTCTGCAAAGTAGGAGATTTTTTCTTTGGCACTGAGAATGGAAATGCAAATGAATGGAAGTACGAAGTGTTCTGAGGTTTTAGAATTTAAGTCTAATTACACACGCAACTCAAAAGTGGAATCATTAATTTGATTGGAGGCATGCTCATGTGAAGTGATGGTCATTGGATGACGTGGGAGATAGGTCATGAATAAAAAGATGGTGGAAAAATTATTGACAATAAATTTTAATGAACAACATGACACGTATATTAATTATATATAATTATTCTATCGATACTCAATCAAAGGAAATCGAGTACACTTAACTTGAGATATACGCCAAATGATGTTGACATGTGTCGTGTTTTGATTTCACACATGTGGATGCATGCATGATATTGCATATTGATGTACCATGTGGCTACAAGTAGTATTGTTGTAGGTGATATTATATAGAATTAGCTCCATAATTAATCCAACTAATTCCCGAGAGAAGGAAGATTGAATTATTCATACAGCTGGATTCTTGAATCTTCATATAATTAGGTTCTATAAAAAGAAAGAAAAATAGGGATTTGGTTGGATGTTACTGCAAGTGGACATTGTAGTATTTACACCATCTCCTTTCATTAGATATTATGCACTCCTTACTACAAATGATCCAAATCCTTCAAAATAGAAATGATAATAAAATAAAACATGTTAGTGAGTGTTGTTGGTCACCATGAAGGCTAATCACATCACTCTTATTCCTCTCTAGGATATCTACCAAAATTGATAAAACAAGGCCACTAAAGATATCATTCTTCCAAAGTATTAGAAGATGACCAACATGTTCAATTTTTGTCCTTAATCCTGATGTTCTCATTTCCATCCTATTTTGGCCTCCTCGAACTCTTTGGGTGAAGGTATTCCTATCAACTAGCATTTTGTACAACCTCAATCTATGACCATTTACCAATATTTTGAATCTTATAGGATCAATGGTGGTGAGTTTCATGGCTCCATTGGAAAATATCTTCTCAATCTCATATGGACCCAACCACATTGTCTTGATTTTTCCCATGTGGTCCTTGTATTTGGATTCAAAGAGAAGTGCCCAATCTCCTTCTTGGAATTTCCTTGTTTTGATGAACTTGTCATGCCACTTGATCCTTTGTTTTTACCACCTCTGTATTATGGATAACTTTCCTCATTTCATCCAACTCATTTATTTGAAGAACCATTTTCCTCAAAGTGCTTCAAACAAATATATACCTAATTCCAATGCAGTTCTTAATGTCTTATGCTCAAACTCAATAGGGAGGACAACAGTCTTACCATACAATAGCTCAAAAGGTGTGAATCTAGTTGTTGTCTTCCATGTGGTATTGAATTCCCAAATTGTCTGGGAAGTCTTTTTTTATCGAACCTTTATATGCGGTGCAATAGTCTTTGTCAATATGGTCTCAATTTCCCTATTTGTTACTTCAGCTTGGCCATTGGATTATGGATGATAAGGTGTGGAATTCCTATTCCTGATTTCATATTCTATAGCTAAATCAATAATAACTTCAGCAGTGAAGTGGGTACCTTGATATGTGGTAATCTCTCTTTACACGCAATATCTTATAAAGATATGGCCATAAAGGAATTTTACAACTCTTTCACTTTTTAATTTGGTAAGGCCTTCACTTCTTTCCATTTGGTGAGGTCATCTATGCATACCAGGATATAGTTATTACCTAGAATATTTTTATTATTTTGTTGAGGTAGGATTTCATTTTCGAGCAACTTACACATTACTGACTTGCCATCTTCCTCTTCACTCTTTCCATAATTTTTCTGCAAAACATTTGAAGGAACAACATCATCCTCCTATCATTCTATTATGCATGACTTCTCCAAGATCATTAGCTCTTTGAAGTGAACTCTGGTCTTCTTCTAGTTCTTCTACCCAAACATTTTGGTCTTCTTCATTGAATGGCTATGTAGGGGTAGTGATTCACTTTTGTATACCACTTCCATTAGAGATGATCATATTTCTTGATTTGCATCCAATGAACATGTCAACGGTTCTAACCATGGTATCCCTAGGATGATAGGATATCCTCCTAAGATTTATTTTGGATGGAGAACAATGAAGTCAACAGGGTACTCCTAGAGTCTACCACTACTACCACATCCTCCAAAACTCCTTGGATTTACATTTATTACATTTATTTCTGCTCCCACATCAATCAATGTTTTTTATCAATGTACCATTGATTGTGAAATTTACTATAGGACTCCCTGGATCTATATACTTGGGAAGAACTAAGTTTCCAAGAATAATATTAACCAGTTGTCCAATCACATGTACAATAGATGGATCCTTCCTCTTTCTTCTTGGATTCTTAATGGATAGGTCCTTAATTATTTTATTATAGATAAGTACATCCTTAATAGCTTGTATCAATGGTATTTTAACAAAAATTTCTTTAAGATGACTAAAAACATCACTATCAAATTTTGATCTAAGATCATTCTTCTTTTCTTGTAACCTTTTAAGAAATGGAGGCTCATTATCATGTGTTTTACACTTTTTGGAGTTTGTTAAAGGTTGTTGTGGATGAATGTGAAACATATTTTTCCCTTGTTGTGGGTCATCATGTAACAATTGCGGTTCTTATGCAATTTTAGTAATGGTTGTTTCAAATGGCGAGGGAATTTCTTTTCTTGAATGAAGATGAATATTTTTATATCAATAGAATAAGTAGGGTATTGAGCTGGTTTAGTGGAATAGGTTGGCTGAGAAGATTTATTGTTAGGGTTAGGCATTGGTTGAGTAGGTAGTTGTGTAACTTTTTTTGGGGATCTTGATTGGGGATTTGGAATCGAACTTGTTGTTACTTGTGGTAGGGAGGTTGTTGATATTTAGGAGGTGGGTTATTCCACTGTTGTCCCCTCCATGGTTGTTGCCATGATTGGGAGGTTGTTGTCATTGTTTTTGTGGTTGGCCTTGGTATGGAGGTTACCATTTTTTTGGTATTGATTAGGATATGGGGCCCATCCTTGAGGTTTAGTTTAAGGTGGGGGCTACATATATGAATTATTAGACCAATTTTTAAATGAATGCATAGGGTCTTGTGTCATACCTCCTTGCCTTGGTGGCCATGGTTTCCTTTGAGAAACATAGAAAACTTTCCCATCTTCTATTTCCAACATTTTGAAATCAGGTGAAGCCTCTCTTTCTTGAGAAATGTTGGCTAATTCTCTACATCTACAGTCTAATTTCTTCCTTCTACATGAATAGAATTACTATGTGAGCCTCGCATATGCATATTTTTTTCTTCTTTTTGGCATGTAGGGAATCAAATTTATTAGCCATGTCATTAACAATATCTTTCTTCATATTTTTGAACATGCTAACAATCTCAAACTTAGAGATGTCCCCCATTTTTTGGTATATATTCCACCTCTTGATCTTACATTTCTTACCCTCTCCATGGTATCTCTTTAATATTTTTTTATAGGTGTCACAAATTTATGTAAAAATAGGTTGTGAGGTATCTCATTATCCTATTAGGTCTAAAGCATCCATGTATTCATCACTGAGTCCCTTAAAAAATATTAATTTGAGGGAGTCAGGTGGTATATCAGTGGTATGTATAGACTTCTCACATAGAACAAGAACCATTCCAAATAATCCTCTAATGGTTCATCCTCCTTTTGTTGCATTTTATAGATTTCATCACTTCCTTTGTTGTTTGGTTTGCAATAGTCCTGATACTTATTGAGGAATTTATCCTTCATATGTTCCCATGTAGTAACAACATTCCTTCCCAATCCCATGAACCACCTTAAAGAAACATCTTTGAGTGTTATAGGAAATAATTTCAACTTATGTGCATTAGTAGTATAATCATAGCTTTTGCACAAAACATCAAACTCAAAGAGAAAGGTATCTAGATCTTCTGACATGGTTGCACAGAAATTTGGTAAGGCTTATGGAGAGATATTATTCATTCTAGTAGCTGCATCATCATTATTGATGGGGAACTTGAAAGTGGTTTCCCCATTTTGAGCATTCTAATCTACTTCTTCTACCATCCTTGGCTGTTTAGGAGCAGCTACAAAACTATCACTTGGAGGATTGTCTTCAAAAATAAAAAGGAGTACATAGGTTTCTGATAAGGCTAGAATATGTCTTGTTAATGTACAATAAATGATATTATTTTACACTCTTTTTTATCAAGTTCGACTAGATTTTGTGAATTTTGTTTGATCTAATATAAGTTAGGATGTAATTGTCCATATTTTGTTGATTGTAGTTCTAACATTGAAAAACTCTGTAATTCCTAACAAATTTATTTGGAAGTTTAGTTTTGTAATAAAATAGGTCACAATCAGTTGGAAGAACAAATTATGAAGTGGTCAGCATGTTTTTGGAAGCATTGGTTTCAATACGACTTAGTTCTAAAACTTCCAGACTTAGTTCCAGAACTTCATTCCACAGTTACAAGCTCTATCACTTAGTTTTGGAAATTTTGGACTTAGTTCCAGAACTCCATTACTTAGTTCTATAATTTTTAGACTTAGTTATGAAACTCTTGCATGCAGCTCTGGAACCATCATAGTTAGATCTCGGAGCGATTTTCTTTAGTTCTAGAACTTCTATAAAGTTCTAGAACCATTGAGAATTTGTTTATTCCAACAATGTTTGGTGATTTAGTAATCAACGATCCTTTCAATTATGAGAAGATTAGAATATTTCCAATTCTTCATACTTGCAGATCCAGGATAACTATCATACAACAAAGTATGTCTAGCCGTGATTCAATTCAACATCTATTTTGGGCACATTTCAATTCTATCTCGAATCGGTAGGATGTATATGGTGTAAATGAACCTATGGAAGAAGTATATATATGCAAAACTGTAGATAGATTTATGATATATATATATATATATATACATAGAAAAAGACACGAGAGAGATAGAAAAGAGATAGTATGTTTTTGACATGCGAACATTTTATCAATAAAATAGCCATTTCTGTTTTGAGAGTATATTAAGTTTTCAAATCCTGTTTCAAGGTGGAGAAAGGGACCACTCCTCCAAGAACCAAGATCTTCATTTCATTGGTATTTATATTTCTAGAGAAAATAGTATAGATATATTAATTTTGTAAATGTTTTTGATTACTCAAGTTGAAATCTTTTGTATACTTGTTCCTGTAGGTGTTCTAGATTAGATTATTATTTCCTTGCAATCATCTTTCAACATTCTCTATTGTATGTTTATTTCCAAAGCAAGAGTGCTTATTTCTGTAACGTGTGTTTACTTATAGCAATCTATTTCATTCTGCAAATGTGTGTTTATTTCCAACAATTTATTTCTATAGAGATTGTTTACTTCTAGCAAGTTTTCATAGTTTGATTTCAATAAGGTTTTGGCCAAGAATTCTTGAAGACATTAAGAAAATCCCCCATAATATATTGAAAAAAACAAATACCTATAGTCAATTAATAGATCACTAAGATTTCTTGTTGCATATAGCTTCAGACACCACCCCTGGTTTGAATATGACATCAACAAAGAGTTGATTAAATTAAGGGAATAACGAAACCCATCATTTTTGGCATCATTTCCGGGGACACAATATTTAGAATTTTCTAATTAGGTGTCAACAAGAGAAACAATCATACATCTAGTAATTGTAGGATCTTCCCTACGTCATCATAAAATTTATGAGTAGACCAAGAGATTCCAAGGGTTGATTCCTCCCAAAAATATATGAACAAGAATCATCATCTTCTTGATCAAATAAGGAAGTTGATCAAGAATTAGAAGCACCATTGTCCCATGTTAGGCAAGAAGCATAATTTCCACCTTTGGAATTCTTAGATCAATCACCAAAAGGAAGTAGAACCTTTAGAAAAAAGATCATATCCCAAGACCCGTTTAGAGAAAGTTTTGATTCACAATTGAGTAGTCAACCTCCTAATCCCGACTTTTCATCTTCCCCCAAAAAAATCACATATCATATTGATTGGGAGAAAAGTATAAAAGGTACTATAGAAATGGAATGAGAAGCGAGAAAGAGAACTGATAAGACCTTCACTTATCTAATTCAATTATATGATGATGATACACCTATGAAAAATATTTCACCTACACATTTATCCACGTTTAGAGGGATGTCATCTAAAGACCCTGACCAATTTTTGTTTGAATTTAAAGTACTATGTCAAACTTATGATTACAAAATAGATAATCAAAAACTCAAGTTGTTTCCATCTACCCTGAAGGATGTAACAATGAGGTGGTTTATGGGATTAACATCTAATTCTATTACCACTTGGGCACAAATGGAAGTTTCCTTCCTAGACAAGTATCAAGATTACTATAGAGGAAGAATAGGAAGGAAAAAAATTTCAAAATCAAGCAGGAAGAGGATGAGAATATGGAAGATTATTTAGACATATTCCTCTTTGTGAGAAAAATATGTGGATTTGTACTACAAGAAGAGTTAAGCAAAACCATTTTTCTTAAAGGTCTGGATGATGAATCAAGGGAGGCACTTGATCTGATGGGAGGTGGAAACATTGATCAAATAAGAATGAATGATATTAAAGACATTTGTAGAAGCTATTCATGAACAAGGGGTGGACCTAGAAAAGGAAAAATAGTTAAAAATTTAAACCCAGATATGAACAAACTGATGGATGAATTAGAAAAATTTTAAAAATACATTTTAGTTCAATTAACCTCCACCATGGATGGATTGCAAGCTAAAGAAAATGCTAAAATTGAACCATTAGCTATGTATTGTCCTAGATGCAGGAAGAAGCATGCAATAAGAGATTGTCCCCTAAACAAGATAAAAATGTGTCTTATCTTTGAATCTAGGAACCATGAGAGTAATGTCTGTTCTCTTCTTCCATTTATTAAAAATTAGCTTAAATAAATCAACATTCCATCCACATAAAAAGAAGTAAATTTTGTCCGAGACAACCTAGCCAAGGGCGGTTTATGCCTAGGTTAGTTCCTAACCCTGGATGATGCCATAGGCAACTCGAGATAGTGCCAAAAATTAGGGACAACTACCTTGGCTACCTAAACCAACATGGAATCCTTAGGATTGGGTACGTCAATCTTGGTATGCCCAAGGACACCAATAACCATGGTGTGGTCAAGGAAACCTAAATTCTTGGTCACAACCTTCAGGTAGAGCCCTAATAATTATTCTCGAGGAGGACATATCCCAATCGGAATCAACAAGCCATAATGGGTTCTTTAGCACAAAATTCAAAAATGAAAATGTGGTCTAAACCAAAATACTAGCATAGCCAGTAGAAAACCCAAGAAACAAACAAACAACTCCTATCCACGGAACAAAACTAAAAAAATTAGTTAATTTGAATGTCATGGATTATAAGGATATTCAAACTAGATATGGAAAAATAATTAGCAATCGAACTCATTATAATCATTGAGATGAAAGAAGAAACTGAAACCCCTAGTATGGTTGTTCAAAGAAGGATGTAAAAGAAAAAGATAAGGAGCCATATATCAACTCTATTGAGACTCCATTTGAAGAGATATTTAAAAAAGCCATAGAGACTAAGGAATCTGAGTTGGTATAGGAACTAAGGAAATTGAATATTGAAATACCATTGTTACAAGTAATTAAGGACATTCCGGAATTGAACAAATTAATGAAAATTCTATGTTTAAAAAGACCTTGAAGGAAGAAGCAATACCCTAGGACTATTAAGGTAGATGGGAAAATTGATGATTTATTAGTAGGAAAAAAATTTCTTCCCAACTATGGATATCTTGGAATTCCTATTTTCTCTATCTCTATATGGAATAAAGATATACATAATTTTTAGTTGATTTCGGAGCGGCTATAAATGTGATGATAGTGGAAAATTTGAAAACATTACCATTAACAGTATACAACCTACTAACACCATATTACAAATGCTAGATCATTCTCGTATCAAATCTAGAAGGAGTTATTGAAGATGTGGTAGTTATGGTGGAGTCATGGGAATATCTAGTTGATTTCCTTATATTGCAGCCAAAAGGTAAAACACTTGGTTATCCCATTATTTTTGGTAGACCATGGTTAGCTATAGTTGCTTCCTTAATTGATTGCAGATCAGGTGATATGACTATCTCAAATGGTAATAATTCTAAGAAAATTTCCTTATATCCTTCTACACAACCTTCTATTGATAATCAAGAACAATTGTGGGTTGATGCTCCTGATACTAATAAGAAAAACCTATCTTCTTTGGCCATGATCATGTTGTAGGATCATGTACATGAGGTAGAAGATATGATTAATAAACCATTGAATGAACACTAATTATCCTTGGAGCAATCAGGAATAGTTACGAAACCTATGAACTTAGCTCCGAACCTTCAAAATCTATTCCGTAATCATCATATTTAGTTCCGAACCCCACCAATAGCAATTCCCTGTGACTGTACATAATTTCACTCTGGAGGAATGAGATTTCTCTTGGGGAGAAAGAATCAGATGAGATTCAGCTAAGATATTAGGAAATGGTGAAGAATTTATGGAAAGCAGCAGTGACAAGGAGTTCGACCTACAACAAGATAAGTATCATAACTCTACCTAATATCATTTTTCCAATATTCTATCTCAAGGAAATTTTGGAGATGTTTCTACATATCATATGTTATTGCCACATGCATGTCCACTAAATACCTTAGTGGAACCATTTCAACAAATCATTTCATCACACATTGGAACTAAACATGTTGAGATTAAGTGGGTAATATTTTGAACATAGACAACTAGTTGAAGAATGATGAAGAAGCTAAATTGTTTGATGTTATGAAAAATCATACTAGACATTTGGCTTGGGCCTACAAATATATGAAAGGAATCCATCCAATTATTTTCACACATCACATCTATACTAAAAACATTAGACTAGTTAGATAAGCTCGGAGAAGGATTAATTCAGCCTTAAGAGATATAGTCAAGTAAGAAATTAAAAAACTATTCAAAGTATGTTTTATCTTCCCTATCTTAGATAGTCAAGTGGGTGTCTCCTCTTGTAATTGTTCCTAAAAAGAATAGAAAATGGAGAATTTTTGTTGACTATAGGGAGATGAACAAAGCCACACTGAGAGATTATTTTCCCTTACCATTCATAGATCAAGTCCTAGACAACCTTGCAGGTAAGAAGTAATTTTCCTTCCTGGATGGATTTAGTGGATATATTCAAATCAGATTTGCTATGAAGATCAGGACAAAACTACTTTTACATGTCCATGGGGTACCTTTACATACAGGGTATTACCATTTGGATTATGTAATGCTTTGGTAACCTTCCAAAGAGCTATATTAGCAATTTTGCAGACCTAACAAATGAATGTGTAGAGGTATACATGGATGATTTCATTGTACATAGAGACACATTTGATGATGCTCTGAGGAATTTAGATAGAGTATTAATAAGATGTGAGCAACACCATCTGTCTGTTAGTCATGATAAGTGTTTGATGATAGTTGATGAGGGGATTGTATTAGGACACCAAATTTCAAAAAGAGGAATTCAGGTTGACCAAAACAAAATCAAAATTATTTCAGACTTACCTATTCCTCAAACCCCCACAAATATCAAGTCATTTTTAGGGCATGTTGGATACTATAGGTGCTTTATCAAGGATTTTAGTAAAATTGCTTGCCCCATGTTTAATTTTCTTACCAAGGACTATGAATTTCTTTGGGATGAAAGATGTCAACATGCTTTTGAAGAAATCAAATAAAAATAATCGTTACCCCAATATTGAGAGGACCTAATTGGGAAAAACCTTTTCACATTCAAATAGATGCCTCAAATAACTCCATTGGTGTAGTTTTGGGATAGAAATATGAAGAAGGGAAGATGTATGCTATTTATTACCTCGAACTATATTGCTCCCATTTGAAAGAAATTACACTATCAATGAAAAAAATTTATTGTTGTGATCTATAAAATTAACAAATTCAGACATTATATCACAAGGTAAAAACTATTTTTACATACGATCACTCGACAATCAGTACTTAATGAACAAACTAATGGTTGGAGGTAGGATAATTAGATGGTTATTACTTTTAAAAAATTTGCTAATACCATAAGAGATAATCTAGGTAAATATAATGTGGTAGTTGATTTATTATCAAGAGTGACCATTACATGGGAGAAAGATCCATTTAAAGAAAAATTTCTAGATGAACAATGGTTTTCTATTTCAGCTAATACACCATTGTTTACGATATGGAAAATTATCTTGAAACAGAAAGTTTCCTTCTTTCACCAAGAAACAAATGAAAAAGTTGATCAAAACCAAAGTGCATATTTTAAATGGTTAAATGGAATGTTTTTTAAATGTGGTCCTAATTTGGTTTTACACAGGTGTGTAAGAGAAGATGAAATCTTTGACATACTGAGGGCATGTCATGATGAACCAAGTGGAGGACACTTTTCAGTGAAAATAACAACTTACAAGATACTTGGCACTGGCTATTATTGGTCATCTATGTATAAGTATGTGAAGAGATATATCAAGCAATGTGATCCCTCTCAAAGGATGGGACAACCAAATTTTACTAATGAAATTCCTCTGCAACCTCAAGTGGTGATTGAACCATTTGAAAGATGGGGGTAGGATTTTGTTGGTCCCTTTCGTCCTCCTTCATAAAGAAAGGATTACATTCTTGTGTGTACTAATTATATGAAAAAGTGGGTAGAAGTGAAGGCTTTATCAAATGCCACTGAAGAAGCAATTTTGATTTCATTTGGCATAAAATTATGGTAAATCTTGGCACAAAGAAGTATAGTTTCGGATCGGGGCCACACTTCATGTCTAATATGATCCAATCCTTCACAATTCATTATCATATCAATCATAAGAAGTCATCTCCCTATCACCCACAATCAAATGGACAAGTAGAAGTAACAAATAGAGAATTGGAAAACATCCTTACCAAAATAGTTGAATCAGGTAGAAGAGATTGGGCAAAGAGACTACCTGAAGCTATCTGGGCCTATAATACAACTTGGAAGACTACAACAGGATTTTCACCATATGAGTTAGTCTATGGGAAAAATCCTTGTTACCTATTGAATTTGAACTACAAACATTGAGGACAACAACTAAAATAGGTATTGAGTTGGATGCAACACAAAAGGAGAGAATTATTCAACTCAATGAGTTGGATGAGTTAAGGATGGAAGCACTTCAATAGACAAAAATAATCCAAGATCAAAGAAAGCAATGACATGACACACATATCAAGAAGAGGAAATTCAAGGTAGGATATTGGGCATTATTATTTGATTCTAAGTACCAAAAATTCAAGGGCTTCTATTCAGTTACTTCCCATTGATGGCAGCAGAAGGAAACTTTTGGTCAATGGACATAGGCTAAAAATTTATAGGAAGCCTCCTACTAAGGATGAATTCTTGAGGTAGATTGAAGCAGAAAAATAATTTGATCATATGGAAGAACCCAATTCTTCCAAAATGATCAAATAATCAAATGGATAAATCCATAATAAAGGGAAGAGAATGAAAACCAATAAATGGAATTCTCTTCCCCCAAAAAAAATAAAAAAATTAAAAAAGGGAAGGAATGAAAACTAGTAAATGGCATTCTCTTCCCCAAAAAAATTCTCTTAGAGATCAATTGAAAACCAACAAATGCAGTTGATCTCCTCAATAAATTTGCTAATCCAAAATAAAAGGAACTTCTTTGAAATTCTAGTTGTCTTTTCTAACCATTTTTCCTTTTGTTTCACTTTTAGGAATGATGAGTCATCATGACGGAGGAATCACATCATCAAGGATGGTAGTAATGTCTTTAAATTATTAAAGTTTAGATTCAAAGTTCTCATGTGTGATTAGATTTGATTTAAAAGTTGTATCATGAGTCATTTATTGTACATTATGATTAAAAGAGATTAATCATGGGGATGATGTCGATGGGAAAAAATTGACAACATGTTTATAATGATCTATCATTTGTGTGGAATAAACGAAGTGAAGAATTAATTACAGAGAAAAAACTACAAGGAAGAAGTAGAATAATTATATTTACATTCTACAAATTAAACACAACCAATACCACAAAAGCTAAGCACAACAGTTCCATACCTAAATCCATCATTGCTTCGCAGCTAAGAAAATAGTTTTATAGCCACTCCGAGTAGAGAAATAATTTTAAGGAGAATGAATATGAATTTCCTATTTACCATGGGGATTAAAAAGAAGTTAGAACTTGAGGATGATACCCAACTTCTTGTAGATGAAGAAGTGGTAGATGTCTTTGAACAAGAAGGGTGGTTGGAATTCCTGAAAAAGTTCTCAAAGTATAACGACGAATTGGTAAGAGAATTTGTTATAAATTTAGAACAATCCAAAACAAAGGTTATAAATATTGTAATTCCTTTTTCTATGAATACAATAAGCAATGTATCTGGTGTGCTAATTGTGCATGTCCCAAATCCTGTCAAAGGGACCTTAAAAGAACTAGTTGAAACCCTACTACTATTATCACCAAATCACTACACCCTTTGAATGGCCAAAATGTGAACAAGAAATTTGGTATGATTGGGACACATGGGATAACCTCTCAAGCTATGGGATTTGGGATCGATGTGAACCCCGGAGAAGGCTAGATTCCTCTTCCTAAATTGAATGTTATACTACTCCTAGTGTACTAAAATGACCATCTAATCCTAAGCTAACATCTTCATGAGTTTTAAGGAAAGATATTTTGTATAACTGAAACTATATTAAGGGCGATGATGCACCAAATTAAGGGATGTTTAATATCTGGAAGGGTTAGTGTGGGAGGGATGCTTACATCATTGAACACCTTCACCTATATCAACTTGAAAGGGTACAAAATACCACAACCAAGGGCATAAATTCCCTCATTAAACTTGAGCATAAATAAGGATAGATCGAATTGGATTCAACACACAATTAATTTATCACAAGGAAACCACACATGCATATGTCAAACATCTATTTCTGCAACTAGGGATAATGATGACATAACTTAATACAGAAAGCAAATTAAGGTTTTCACAACTGACATAAAATATAATCACATTATTCCTTCACAACATGAAATAGATAACCTGAAATAAAGGTAAGATAATCACTCACACTAAGGAATCATAAATTCACAAAGTAAACATTGATTAACCATTCAACACAATAAATCATATTTTCAATAGTAAGGTGTAACTCTGAATATAATTAAAAGGTTTTTAGAAATCTCTAAAGCACTCTTCCAAGCTTGAAGAGAGAATCCTACCAAAAATAATCTATCTACTAACTTGAAGCATTCAACTATTTATAAGTTCTTAGGCTGAGCCATTATAGTTGGGCCCTTAACTAACATTTTTCTAAAAATAGAAATGTCATTAAATTAAGGGAACATGCTCCCATGAAAATAGCTAATTTTTTACAAGGGTTTGAATCGAGAAACCAAATTTTGACCGATCTAGAGCTTGGATCTAACCCTTCATGGCCACTCAGCTTTGGCTTTGTTCAGCTACACCTTCCTCTCCTACAAGTTTTTGTTCTTCCTTCCCATACATCCATTCAATGCTTATACTCAATGAAGTGCTTGATGATTCCTTGAATCTCTTCATCTCTAGGCCCATGTGTAGTGATTCACTACATCTTGCTATCTCAATCTTCTTTGTGATCCTCAAGTTGGCACTCTTCGAAGTTTATTCATAACTTTCTTCATCCTCCCTATGAAATTTTGGCACAAGACTAATTGATTAATGGAGTCACTATTGAAATTTTGGTGACCTCATCATCATGATTCAACAATGTTAGGAAATTAATAATAATGTTTACATTATATGTTTGGGTGGTTAGTCAATTAAGTAATATTGTTAAATATAATAACAATATTATGTACTTGGTTATTTGGTTATACCCGTATCACTATTTACGGGTTTATTATTTGTAATACATCCTATTTTATAGGATGTTTTGTTACCTACCTTTATGGCTATTTATTAGCCCAATGTAATGTATGATGTATTGAGTATATTGAAGAATTATTCCCTGTGTAAACCTTACCCAGATTCAACAAACAAATCCTTGAAATTTTCCTTAATTTTATCTTCAGAAGAGTGTCAATATATTTGTTGAAGAATTTGTAATTAGCAATATCAAATTCTTCTGAGATGTCATTCAGGGAATCCATGATTTCCACTCATTTCTCCTCCAATTTATTGATTAAATCCTGTAATAATTGGCACCAAAATTCCATGGCATTTTGATATTCAAATAATTTTGTTGTATCATCTATCACGCCTTCCTGAAGAAGAAAGCTAGGGTCTTTTTCTCTCGATCTCACTCCATGTTGCCAAATTTAAATTCAGATTATTATTATCTTTGGAAAAGGCCTCATCCATTTTACAAATAGTAGCCTTCCCAACCTGCATATTTTTATATATTTCGACAACCTCCTTGATTAAGGGATTAGCTTCCTACATAATTATCTCCATCCATCGATTTATTGGTATCCCTTTCTAGCCTATCTTCTTGAGCTCATGATAAGAAATATCATTGATGCTAGAAGAGAATGTCATGGGCATAGTAGTTGAGACTTCGGTAGATGGAGTTGATTGGGTTACTTTGCAAGAAATGAAGTGACTTATTCAAGCTTGAGTTTGAGCTCATCTTTTATGGCCTTGTATTTGTCATATATTTCCGTGACAGCTCGAGAGCAAGTGTGTACATCTTGTTTGGCTCCTTCATGAGTAGCTCTTGCCAATGAAAATTGAGAGAATTGATAATCTTCCACATTAATTTTCTCTTTAGTTTTTCCCTCAACGGGAGTAAGAACCTCTTCAAATCACTCTCCGTGATGGATTCATTTTTAGACTTGAAACAATTCTCACCTCTTGGCCTATCTTTTGGGCATATTTTCCAATATACTAAGATGTATGAAATCTCCTGAGGAACCTTCTTCTTCTTCTTTAGAGTCTGTCTAAACAACCATTCAGGAATAACTAATGTTGATGAAGATGGGATAGTATATTCGATACCTGAGACATTAGATAAGGCAAGAGCACTAGAAACATTAGTTGGTATTTGGGTAGAAGTGACCATGATGGATGGTGTAGATGTAAGGATAGCCATAGGAGTTGATAAAATGATGCTTGGGAATGAGGTGCAGGGAAATGGAAGGGTTAAGGGAAGTGAAGAAGAAATGGGTGACTCGATAGTTTCTCTAGTCAAGAGAACTGGAAGGGATGAGAAAACCTAGGCCATAGAATGAGAAGGGAAAGAAATATAATTGTGGAAGTGGAAGGAACTGATATTGGAAGTGACAATGGAGGAGGAAGAAGATGTGATGGATCTTGGGAGATACTAGGGGAGTCACTGACTTCAACCACTTCTGTCACAGGCACTGCAAGAGACATGGTCTTGGAAGTAGGAGCCTTGGAGAGAGATGAGCCACCAACAACAAATGAAATATTTCTTGAGTCATATGGGTTTTTTGGGTCGACCTTTTCCCCTTTGTGGGTGTTGATTAGCTCATAGTTTGTGGGGAATCGGTATTTTTAGGTTTTTCTTCTCCCTTGGGTAAAATTCCCAAGGTAACCAACAAACTGTAAGTTCTTTATAGAATGGGCCCTGCCCTCTCCTTTGTATTGTAGCATTCCTCTACATACAAATCAATCCATGACAATGGTTGATTGACAATATTATCATTTTTGTATGCCACATCTAAAACCTCATCATTATCTTGCACCTCCATTAGGACATCGGCCAAGCCAAACTACCAAACCTCATCCAAGGTCAACCTCTCATAATCTCTTTTTTTTGCATGATGTATTCATCCCAACAATGAATCCAGATATCTTCCAATTGGGGCATGTGGGCACTGGACCGACCTATTTCACCAAACTTACCCCAATAATCAAAATTAGTTCATGGATGAAAGGTTCACAAAGTCACTTTGGCCAATTCTGCATCCACATTTTTAGCCCTATGGATATTTGGGCAGGTGTATCTGCTAATTGAAATAAGGAAATGCATTCCCGATTTGTGGCACTTGTTTTAAATTTGATGATAATCCAACAATTTTGGACCAATTCTAGTAGAACCCATTTATCAGTGGGGCACCTTGGAAATTTGTTAGGGGCACCTATAAATCTTAGAACTCAATATAAGTGAATATAGGAACTAAAAATAGATGGCTCCCCACTCATGCACCTCCTTGAAGGATTCATCAAAAATCCTTTGGTTGTATAACTCTTTGTCAAAATGGTAGAGGATAACTGCAAAGAAGGCATCATTGACCCTTCAAAATTCTTTCTTCCTTCACTCAGTGTGAGCTGTGGATAGAAATCATAAATTTGGGAGGTGCTGCAAATACCTTTAGTATTCAATCTAGAGAAATCTCCCATAACAACTGACAACATAAACCAAGAAGGATGTCATATAGAAGCTCTTTGTGGAAAGCACCTTGCTCAATTGATAGCAAATGGAGCTACTAATATGCTCCCCCCATTGGATAAACTCATTATTCTTCTTAATGGTAGTGATGTATAAGAACATCCATTCTTGGAATTCCTTTGCAAAAGGGAGACCTGAAACTCTGCTTAGTAGCACAATAAGATCACTGACCTCCTGAATAAAATCTGATCGATGCATGGTTTTGGGTAATTTGGTGAAGCTCTTGGCCAGATAAGTTTTCATCATGATTTTTGTGCATACTTCCTCTTCCTTTTCCCAATGTTCCACTGCTAACTCTGGTGAAATTATGGCGTAATCTTGAACATCGAGAATTTTGAGCAGATCTTCAAAGAATTATGGGTCTAAATGGATTACTACCTTATCATCATTATCTCTGACTGACATGGAGTCTTTGTCAAAGTGAGATGTTGTGGATAAAACAAACTCTAGGAAATGCATGGATGTGGGAAAATCGGCAGCAAGGGCAAGCCCATTGTTATAGATGGTCTACATCCATGATTTCTTGTTCGGATCCTTTACTCTTTCCCAGAAATCTGGAAAATCAATTTTCCATAGGTTGGTGTCCCCTATATTCCCTAAGTCGAAAGACAGTAGGAGTGAGGAGAAACTCCAAGAAATGAGTACTTCATATTTTATTTTCCCTTTGAAGTGGAAGTAGACATCAAGCCCTATGTTTCAGAAGATAAAGTTGGAGAAATTTTGAAAATAAAATCTTCAAAACCCGAAAAAAACCTCAAAGTCCCAAACCGAAAATTTCCAAATGAAATCTCTGAAGCCAAAAGTTTCAAAAGAAATCTAAAAAAAATTCTCTGAAATAAATCTCTCGAAGCCAATAGTTCTAACAAATCTCTGAAAAATGAGGGAAAAGGATTTTTTCCAAACAATACTAATTCCCAAACCTGAAAATGAGAATTGTTGAGAAAAAGTATGGGAAACTCGAGAGGATCTTTCAAACAACTCTGAATACCTGAAGAAAACTTGAAATGCAAAACATGGTGAATGAAGGGTTTGTAATTTAAAAAGATACACATAGGGAGACCAAAGAGAAAAAAATTATAAGGAAACAAAAATAAAATACCTTAAAACAAAAAGAAAATAAACAAATCACCATACCTTGAAAAGGACATCGCAAAGTACAAGAAAAGAATGTTAGAGTAAAAAGTCAAGTGAAAATGATAGAAAAATGTGAGTTTAAATAGAAAACCTAATATTAATGGAAAAATAATGATCTGTATAGAGGTAGGTGAAGAATTAATTACGCGGAGGACTCACAAAGTCTCAAACTCTGAAAGTTTGAAAGTTTGAAAGTCTGAAATTTTAGACTTTCAAGGTTTCGAACTTCGAAATTTGGAGACAAAGATGTGAATTAGCAGCCAAAATTTTTGAAACTCCGAAAGCTCGAAAGTCCAAAATTTTGGACTTTCGACTTCAAGTCTAAAAGACAAAACTTAGAAATGACCGTAAAAGTTCAAAATCAAAGCTCGAAAGTCCAATTTTTGGACTTTCGAGGTTTTGACTTCAGAGATTTTAAAAATGCAATTCCAAATCTAAGAAATTAAACTTCAAAAGAGAAAATCTCCAAGTTTGAATCAAAATTTTTCAGACTTTGGGTCTTGGAGAATTTCATTGTATAAAGGATTTCTAAAAATTTGTCTGACATATTTTCTTCAAGGTAGGTTAAATTTCTAATAACTACAAGAGGGTGAAACAAAACCCCAATATATTTACAAAACTAAGAAAATCATAAAAGGGGTCAGAAGGGCTAGTTTTCCCAAACCCTTTGATAGAGTGGCATTTTGGATAGTCAAGTATTTAACTTGTGATGGTCAATTTGGGTCGGTAGGAAGAGAAGCCCTGAAGATGCTCATACATCTTAGATATGGAGCTATAAAACTAGAATATATAGTAAACCTTCTAGGGTTTCTTTTTGAATCCATTCATACAATGGCCTAGAGGTATTCCTGGGGTGTTGGAACAATCAGACATCATGGGTTAGTTCATTTTGTGTGCCAGCACCATTTTCTTGCAAAGAAAAATGGAGAAGAAAATGGGAGAAATTTCTTAACAAGTTTAAGCAAAACCTTGATATTATTAGGAGGGTAATATCAACTCCTTTTTCTCCTATAACTAGTCCTGAAATTAATACCCCTACAGAGGAAAAGAAGGAAATAGGTGGGAGACTATACCAAAACATAGAAGATCTGGAAGAAGGATTAAAACAACGTAACCTACTACACCTTTAAAAGATCTTATAGATGCCGCAGACTTGTTCTAGGCATTGACTTCTTCTTGGACACTATGACGAAATTGTCAAGCAGGTGCTCACCTCCCCAAAATTTAGTCCATCTCCTTGTGCACTCATGGTATCAGTGATTTTATCCAACTCCTTTCCTATATCCTCCAACGCGTCCATTCTTCATGTAATACGTGGATATAGTTCCTTCAATTATTTTTTTATTGAACCCTTAAGGTTTCAATGGCTTCAGATTTCCTCTCAACCTCGGCAAGGATTTTATCCCTTTCTACCCTATTTCCCTTGTTCTTCTCTTGGAACTCCTTGAGTTCTACTTCATGAGTGGTGACCAAGGTGCTTGCCACTTTGTCTCTATCTACACAATTGTCGTACATAGCCTCAGCAGTCTAGGAAGCAGCCCTTACATCAGCAAGAACCTTGTTGTATTCCGTGATGAGTGCTACGATCTTCAACTTATCCTCTTTCTCTAGGCATGTGGCAACTTCTTCTGCAGACTCCAAGGCTAGTGGTTGTCTTTCCATGGTGAGGATCCTCATTAAATCCTCCAGGCATCCCAAGGCTGATCCATACTTGCGCAGCAATGCTAGGTCCGGATGCTTCAATACTATAGCCTCATTGATGGATTCCACCTTCTTGTACATAGTGCATACCTTAGCCTTTTCATCCTTCAATTCATGCTGCCACTGGGTGCTGATCAACTTCTCCTAGCTTAGCTCCTTTTTCATAGCAGCTAGCTCTTCCTCTTTCTTCTTTAGCTCCCCTTCTAGATCTCTGACCCTATCATTCTACCCGAAGAGTCTATCCTTGATCTTAACGGAGACTTTGTTGAGTGCATTTTATATTTTTTTCATCTAAGAGTTGTTGGGTATCCACCACTAGTTTTCCTTCTCTTGGTCTTGGAAATGTTATTATTTCCCGTGGCTTACCTCTAACTCTAGCTCATCAAGGTGGGAGTCTATAGCCTATGAGATCATCTTCCTTGTCCATGGATATGCATCCTCCTTGTCAAAAGATGAAATTGCTACAAGCTCCTCTATTGGAATGGTACTTTGAACCGTGCATGGAAAACTTTCTTGGGCTCATCAATATAACCCATCTCTCGACCTCTTCTCCTTCGCATGCCTTCCTCCCATGCGCGTACCCTTAGGTATACTTACAATCAAAATGGGGCCTCTAGTGCTATCATGTTCCTCTTCGCACTCTCCTTCTTTTCCTTTTTCAACACCGCTCGGCCTTGTTCCAATTTGTCCTCCACCATGGTCTCAATGTTCTTGGTCTCTTCTCCTTCACCACCTTGGTTGTCTATTTCTACATAGAACTTGGAGACTCTTGCTTCTACATGCTAGCTTCCTCACCTTTTCCCATGTCCTAGGTGCCTTCTCCTACCTGGCTATCCTCGCACCGTATGAACTGGAACCCTTATTCTTCTTCTTCACCTTCCTCCTCTGAATCATGTATATTGAAGATGGGTGGTCCTCGATCCTTCTTGGGGTCCTCTTCCCCACTTACTTCTTCTCCACTCTCATCCTCTTCACTCTCATCTTTTTCTCTTATGTACTTTTCCAAACTCTCAGTCTCTTCCGAGATGGTCTCTTCTTCTACCCTTCACTTCTTCCTAATCATAGATTCTAGTGTAGGTGATTCTATTTCTTCCTCTCCTGATGACTCCTTATCTGACGGATTTTCTGGATCTAGAGTCTTCTCTTTTACTATGGGATTCTTCTTGCGCACATACATACTAGTTCTGGCACTTTTCATGGGGGAACCTATTACCTGTGTCTCCACCACACTTGGTATTTTCTTTTCTAGATATTTTTCCTCCCATTTGGGCACGGGTCTCTTCCTACTAGTTGGATCCTAAGGTATAGATACCTCATTCTCTAGATATGTGCCCTTCTCATACTTGGGTCTTATGTGGATGTACACGCATGCCATGGATCCATCTGTAATGGGAAGAGTCATGGGCCTTGTCATTTGAACTTCATGCAACATGTACCACTCCACATACGCATGCTTTCCAGGGTACACCAACCCTTTGTGCATTTCCCTGTGGTCCTAGTCCAGATTACCAAGGTCCAGCTTAAACTTCTTGGACTCCCTGAACCTATTTACTCCCACTTAGAAGTATTGAGATGTGAAGGAAAAGGGGAGCTTGCACCATGGGCTCCAAGTCTCATATGATAGTTTGAATCTACCAAAGCAAAAATGCTAGTACACAACAAATTTTACTTCTCCCCGGTGGCTACATCTCTTGTTTGAGAATTCTCCATTCTGCCCTAAATGCATTCCTTAGGTGTGTTTACCATTTTTCCAAGTGTGCCTTGTGCACAATTGTTATGGTGTCACAAGTGTATTTCTCAAACCTCTTTTTGGGTGAGGGGTCTTCAAGCAGGTACTCCCACATGAACTTGTCCGATGCATCCGGTACCCCGATCTCTAAAAACATGATGGTTAATAGGACATTGCCAAAAAGGATCCTATCACCTTCCTTCGCACAACTGATAATCTCATCTGCAATGAATGTGGACAAGTTGTAGATGGTGCCCTCTTCAATTTTCCTGAAAACATTCACCTATGGATTATTAACTTTGGGTCCATCTCTCCTAGCCATTTAAATTTGACACCAAGTGTGCGACCATATTCATTATCGGATCCTTAATGTCTACGATATCATAATACCTTGACCCTTTATTGTATGCATAAGCGGTGATAGTTTCCTTAATCACTTCTTTTTCAGTCAATTCATCCTCCAAACCATCTCCTTCATAGATGAGGCATGTGAAATGTGAAATTAGTTGAGGGGTTATGCGCATCTTGCACCCTGCGAAGTGGAAGTAGTCCTCATGCATGTACAACATCAGCCATTGATATAAGCACTCAAGTTTCCTAAAGTAGGGCAACTCAAAGAGTTGTAATAACCCTACCTTCTCCAACTTAACCTTCACATCATCATTATAAATGGGAAAACCCTCTGGTGTCCTTTTGTTTGTTGGGCACACTAACTCTAGCACCATCTCCTTCTCAATTGTGCTTGTCTCGATGATTGTAGTCATTCACAAACATGTTCCTCATATGGGACTCCCACTCCTTCCCCAACAACACTCCATTTGGGTACTGCATTTCTACATACCACTCCTCATTTGTGCATGCATCAGTTTCTTGTTGCTTACCCTTTCCCTTTCCCTTTCCCTTCTTGGGTGTGCTAACTAGTTTCTTGGGTGCCATTCTCTAGGTCTACTTCAATCACTCTGTGTTACTTTGTTCTTCCGCTCTCTCCAACCTTAGATCTTGAACTTGTGAAGAAATTTCCTTAACCCCGTGCCCTAGTTCTTCAAACCCTAACTGGGATACTCCTTTCACAAGATGATGCCTTCTCCCACTTTTCCTATGCCCATGAAATCCTTTCCTCCTGGTTCGCAAATCTGAACTAGTTACTCACACTTCAATTTCTCCAAATGTTTCTTCACATGGATCAGTTTTTTGAAGCCCTAGTTTGCAAAGGTGAAAAAGTGCTTCTTTCTCTTTGTATGCCAAGTGAGTAATAAAGTGCCCCAACCCCTTTATTTATAGTTTTTTTCTTTTAAGAATTAAGTGCTCCTTCACCTACCACCATACTTTTAACATTTAATGCAGATTTTTCAAACAAATCCCAACTTCAAGTGCTTTCCTCAAGCACCCGAACCCGCACAAAAATCCTCCAACCTTCCAGTGCGAACCAATCCGGCATGACAAGAATCTTGCATGCGCGTAACCAATGCCAAAGGCACTTCTTTCCTGTCCTAATTTTTTATCTCTCCTACCTCATGTTGGTTATACGCTTTTCCCTTATTTATACATGGGATCTAAAAGTAGCTTTTATCTTAGCACCAACCATTCTTTTTCCATCTTTTCTTTCCAAGCACCTCTTTCGATAGGGTCATTCAACCGGGTTTTCAACACAAAATTCCTTGGCATTTTTCCATGTTCTTCTTCAAATTACTCCACCCCACACTAAAATGATGTGTGGTCCTCTCGCGCACTCAAATATTCTCAAAAATTAGTAATAAGGTTACCGACACCGAAGGTGAAAAAAATAAACAATGTGAAATGGAAACACAAGAAAAGAAATGCATAAAGGAAAATTCTAAACTAACTAGAAAAACTACCTTATTTACAAACACCAAGAAGACTTATTTATAGTAGGGCTTTAGCCTACTCCCATTGAAGTGTCCAGGCAATTTTGTTCCATCCAACACTTGTAACTGGCATGTGCCCAAATCAAGGATGTATGAGATTGTGTAGGGACCTAACCAATGGACTTTCAACTTCCCAAGATGACACAAAAACTTAGAATCATATAGTAAGACCATCTTCCCAACCTCAAACTTCTTGTTTCTGATGTGGCGATCGTGTCATGCTTTTTGCTTTGCTTTCTCTATTTTCTAACTCCACCTGGTGAGTGATCATCTCTCATCCAACTTCATTAACTCATCAATTCTCTCTTCCAAAGACTTTTCTCATCAACTAACCCTCTTGCACTATTCAAAGAGAAGGTAACATGAATTCAAATAGTATAATGGCTTAACCAAACACCAATTGAAATGGTGTGGCTTTTTTCATCCTTGTATAAGTTGTATTGTAAAGTCGATAATACAAATAATACATTGTCATCCCAATGTTGTCTTCTCTCACATCAGAAATTTTGGTTAGGGTATGACTCATTTTGTTAAATGTCTTTGTGGTTCCATTTGCTTATGGGTGATAAGGGGCAGTCTTGTGATGAGCTACCATGAACTCTACTCGAGGGATCCACATGGTCTCATTTAAGAAATGTGTACCCCTATCACTGATTAAACTTAAAGGGCATCCATACCTTGTGATAATGTTGTCCCACAAAAATCTTACCGATGTGGCTGTTGTGTAATCTTTAGTTGGAGCTGCCTCTTCCCACCTTGTCAAATAGTCATGCAAGTGATGACATAGTGTGACCCAATCCTACATGTTGCTGGTGCAATAGGGCCTACAAAGTCTATTGCCCACTTCTCAAAAGGTTATGTGCTAGGTATAGGGCGCAAAGGTATTTCATCTCTCTTTTGTGGCTTGCCAATGCACTAACAATGGTCACACACTTTCCAATAGTCTCTATAATATTTGTATAGGGTTTCCCACCATAATATTTCCATTAATATCTTATGCATGGTGGCATCACCTACATAATAACCACCCACACTTGCTCTATGTGCTTTCTCCATGATGGAGAGGCACTCATGTTCTAATACATACTTTCGTAAAACTTCATTACGTCCTAACTTGTATAAGTCTCCACTTATCAACATGTAGGGCGCGACCTATATGGCAAGATGATTCTTCTCTAATGCCTTCATTCCTTCAAGCACCACAGACTTCCTTTAAAAATACCGCAAACTCCTCCAAATCTGAGGGCATGCACCACAACCTAAACAATTTCGCATCTGTCATTGTCTCCTTAATACTCACATCCTCCTTGAATAAATTCTTGATAGATGATCAGGCCCATAATTTCTCTTCCTAGGTTTCACTACTATTGTGAACTCAAACTCTTGAAATAACAATACCCACCGACATATGCACCCTTGTTGAACGGGCTTGTTCACTAGATACTTCCTAAATTTGAAACGTGTGTAGATCATTGATAATGCTTAACACTTAGTCATTGTGTAATTATGCTCACTTGTCAACTTCCTCGCTTTTGAAACATATAGGGTGATCAACAATACCTTCTCCCGACTACACAAGCACTTTGCTCCAATGGTGGTTCTTGAGGCATCTACATGGACATGGAAGGGCTTATCCCAAGAGGGAAAATGTAATATAGGCATGGTGATAAGCCTATTTTTTAATGTATCAAACACCTTCTACTGCACCTCTCCCCAATGGAAGGAACTTTTATGTCTGAGAAATTCTTCTAGAGGTGTGGCTATCTTGGCATACCCCTTGATGAATTTTCTGTAATAACCCATATGCCCAAGAAATCCACGCACTGCACTTTGGCTAGTAGGTTCCCCCAATCCCACAATAACTACAACCTTGGTAGGATCCACTAGCAAGCCCTCCTTATATATGATGTTCCCCAATAAATTCCCAAAGGGTGTAGCAAATACACACTTCTTAATGTTATGGATATCCTCAACCCCTACCTCTCAAACATCAACCTTAAATTGTCACAATGGTCTTTTACTAGTCCATACATTGTCCAATCATCCAAATAGACCTGAAGAAACTTATGGATGAAGTCCTGGAATGCTTGCACCACTATGCGCAAAAAAAAGTAGGTGCATTCTTCAAACCAAAGGGCATGACTGTGTATGTAAAACTTCCCCACTCAGTGGTAAAAATTTTCTTCTCCTGGTCTTCCTTTTGCAACTGACTTGGTGGTACCTCAAAATCCATCCGTAAAAGAATAGATTTCACATCCAAGAATCCTTCCAAAATATCTTCGCCAGGGGGGGTTGGAAAAGGATCGATGACACAAACTACGTTCAGCTCCCTATAATCCACGCAGATCCTAATCCACCCATCCTTCTTGATGTTGATTACCATTGGACTTATCCATTCTGATTCCTCCACTACTTCAATGATCCCAAAAGCTATCATTTTATCTATCTCCTCCTTAACCTTTACACACAAATTGGGATTCATTTGATAGGGCCTCTTCTTGACCAGCACACACCATTCTTCAACTTTATCCTCATCTCCCCCAAGGAATGGTGGATGCCTTTGAGCTCATGGTACCCATGCAGGAATAAATCCTCAAATTCACACAATAGATCTATGACCTTAGAGACTTCCTTCTCCGACCAGTAATCTCCAATGATAGCCTCCTTAGGTTCCTCTTCTAAGCCAATGTTAACCTTATTTGTCTTTAAGGGCTCATGGTAGGCATGTGCGTGAGTATCAACATTGTCCACTACCTTGTGCATCCCTACAGAATGGCTAACATCCAAGCTTTCTACTTCCTCCCCATCAATCACATACACCAACTTCCCTTTCTCCTTTTCCAAACACACACACTCAAACTGTAACTCTTTTGTTTATTCTACTTCTTCTTCAAAGCGCACTTCCAAATCTAGTTCACCTAGTAGTTGGACTTGCCTATCTTATACCATGGCACTATCCCCCATGGTAAGGTTTTTAAAACTTGTAATGCATTATCACATAATGGCTCGGTGCAAGATTTGATATTCAAACGTTTCAATGAGGTTAGTTGCTAGCTCTTACCAATTTCCTATTTGGTGGCATGTCCCAAAATGTATGTACCATGCGTGTGTAACCCCATAGTGTAAAACAACTTTTGTACCTAAATGGACGGTGAAAAAGCTTTGGCACATTCTCTCCAGATCCTCTCACACTCTTGGATATGGAAAGAGGTGGGATCCTTACCATGGTAGTCCTTGATGACGGTGGGCATGTTACTTCTAGAAAATCTGACAGAGAGAGAAATTATCACCTCATGCCATTCCAAAAGGCTCTCCTAATGTGTAGCCCACCACTATGTCATTGTGTCTGACCAGGACATAACTTAGCATCCCTCTCCATTCCTTCTCCTCCTTCCACTAAGCTTCCATCTCCTGTAAAAATATCTTAGGGAAGGCCCCTCCTGAATACTTAGGTAATTTTTTTCCTCCTAGGTGTTAGACTATGCACGCCTTTATTACTTTTGTTACCGATCCTCTCAACTGTCATCGATCAATTCATAAGTCCCATGTGCCCAATTATCACATGCTAGGCTAGTGGTGTCACTTACTAACTAAGCATCCTCAAACTAGATAACTCTTTCGGTAGGATGTATTATCTCTAGGTTGCTAATTAAGCACACATATATCCTATCTAGAAGTTCTTCTCCCAGGGGTTCAGTATAGGGCATCGAATTCCCATCATCCAGGGGTATAATAACCCACTCCTCCTTATTTTCAAAGCTAATGTACCCTTTGTTGAACCGAAGGTCCGCATTGTTCTTGTAAAACCATGGGTGCCCAAGTGGTGCTAGAAAATTGTCTCCACCTCAATGAGCTCCTAGACTTCGAAGTCCCCAGTAAACTTATCTCCATGGATAGTGATAGATGCATCCTTATAGACACTAATGAGCATTGCCTTAGTCTTTTTGCCATATACAACACATTTGAAGATGACTATAATGCATGTCTTCCCATCTAATTCCATGCATCTAGAGTTAGAACATTGACCTCTCGCGCTTTGTCAGTCAATGAGGATATTACTAAGAATCCATCCATCTACAACTTCATTCAATGTGATCTCCTTGTCATATTCAAGGCTATGAGGGGGAAGTTTTGTGCAAGACCTACCTCTCATGCTCTCCTCCAAAGACATGGTACCTTTTCTCTCAACCATGATTATATCAAGGGAATAATATTCTCTTGCCTTAGTATCTTACATACTTCCTTTACCTCATCTAGGTCATCCTTGGTGCCTCGACTCTCCTTCCTTGTTCCTCCCTCTTGACTACTCTCAGTAGACACTAGATATCTCTTTGTAAACTTTGAATGACATTCATGGTGTCTTAATATACCTCCTTCTCGACACGCAGTGGTCCAGGTACTTTCCATGAACTACTTCCTCCTCAAAACCAGTTCTTCTCGCCTTGGTATCTCTTTTGCACATGTAACTTATACTCTTGTTATTACCAAAACTGGTTCCAAATGTGCATCTCGTGTTACTTGTGGCATCCACTAGGTGTCTACCTTTTTAATGTTGATAATTGCAACACCCTTGTATTTTCAAACTACTCTTTTGACTCATGTGCTCAAACAACTCTAGGCACTCCTCGTACTTGTGCTTCTTTTCGCACCATGAGCACTACAACAACTCTAGACACCCTCATTTGTAATGCTCTATGGAACCACAATTGATACAGTTCCATGTAGGAACTCAGCCCTTCCTCTCCCGTGGCTACCAAAACTATGGAATCCTCCTTGAAAAACCCTTCCGCATGTGCCTCCGTCTATGCACTCCTCACAATGGTGATCATAACCTTGGAACTACCGACAATCCCGGTATGGTGCACCCCATGATCAATGGCCTCATGGATATGATCAATGAGCCTATAGTCCTTAGTGTCATGGGTTGTAGAGGTGCAGATCTTATAGTAGCAAGATAGATTCTTCTAGATTACATAGTGTAATAAGGAGCATCTACTCGACATCATGGTCCCCGTGACAAATTTCACAGCCCTCCGTCATGGCATGTACCATCCTCTCGGGGAAATTATCTTTGACATGTCCCTCTACTTCACACTCTGTGTACCATAAACTACTGTGAGTCTCATGGGCTTAGTTTGTAGACAAATTTTCCAACGCTTAGCCATAATAGCAATTTGAGCCTCCAAGAAAGGGCTAACACCAAGATTAATGCTACCAATAGCCTTGGTGCGCAAAGTAGCTTCCAATGCTTTGCATGGGTCTATGAAAGTTTTATGAGATAAAGCCCTTCTAAAATGTGTGATCAATCCTCCAAAAAACCACTGAGCATGCTGTGAAGGGTGAATATCATATGATAATTTAGACAAGAGAGTTTTAAAGTACATGTCATACTATGTCATTCCTTGTTGAATCTCCTTCAAAGTGCTGATGCTCTTCTATTTAAACTTAGGGATGTGGAATTATACCAAGAATGCATTCTTTAAAGTAGTATAATTGACCACTAGTTTGATGAGGGTCATATTTCCTATACCAGCTATACGTGCTCCCTTACAATGTGGTTACAAACCGACTATACTTTCACTTTGGGGTTGTTATACCCTTTACGTGTCATGCTAGCTTCACACTTGTGAACATGTTCCACAACATCTTTAATACCTCTCGTAATATGGAAAGTGTAATGACATAACAAAGAAGACTTGAGGGGTGGTCAGGGCATTATCCTCCTAAAATAGAACCTTGGTTCCCTCCAATGTTTCCTCCACCACAAGATCCACCATGTCCACTAAGTCTCGTGCCACCGTAACCACTAGGTCCCGAGCCCCCTGACCCACTAGGTCCTCAGTATTAGTTATGGCTAGTCTCCCCATGATTCCACCGAACTGCACCGATGGTCTCGTGATAGTGCCCCACTACCACTATTATACCTGTACTCACTCCTAGATGTGAGACTAAGGGATTGTATACTGGCTCTTATCCAAAAAAATCCTCCAAATACTAGAATATATGTAGCCATAGAAGTGGGAACTAAAAATTATACCTCCTAGGCATAGATCTGTCACTTCCACTGATATCAACTAGGTCAATGATACTCCTTCCTGTTCTAGAAAACCAAGTGCCAGGGTTTGGTCACTGGGTGGGTTCAAATACATGCCAATGACTCTTCTTTCTCCACATGATGAGCTCTCACTAGAAGCTAAAGGGGTCTCTCTTACATGCTTTCCAAGATAAGGTAGCATACACTTCTCAGGTTCCACATCCTCCAAGTGAACCTTGACTCCTTCCCCTGGACAATGTTTTCCTCCATAGATCCATCACACTTATAGCCCCACATCATCTAGCAATCTCCCTTTCAAGCACTTCACCGTAATTGAGCCATCTCTCCTCCCTTTCCTTCTCCATTGTGATATTTTCCATTTTCCCCACCCTATCTCCCTCGCCCATCGCTTAGAATGGTCTAAACGGCCATTGAAATGTCTCTAAACCTAAGTAACAACTAGGATCTTCATTACTAGAGGGATAGCACATAGAAATGATCCTCTAGGCTCCCGTAGAAACTCAAACTCAAAGAACCTCTGGACAAGAATATGTGGAAATGGCATACTTGAGTGTATATGTAAACACCTGAACTATTGTTACTTCCTCCCGAGCATACAAGTGTTGATATGTGATTTCTTTGTAAAAGGATGTGTTCCTTTGATTGAGAAGTCATGCTTGATATGTACCGTATCTTCTTTGCGAGATCTTTGACCGAGTCGGATTATGATTGACTCTTTTACTTATTTCATTTTGCATCCGAGTTTAATCTGATCTCGAAACGAATTATGGAGTTATCCATCTATAATACCTCAGCCTTGGATCAGTGGAATTGATCCAAGTATTGCTTTTAAGTTATTCGTGATGAATTAAAAATTATAAACTTTTCATAGGTTACAAGGTCTGCATTTGTTGAATAAAGCCAATCTCGAGTCTAACTCAAGCTGATCGTGTTAAATGAATTGGTTCCCGATATCGTAATATATCTGGAAGGTCTTGATTTCAGACCAGGTAATAATTCTGTTACATATAATTCTATAGCCTAATGGCAGTACAGGAGTGAACCCTGTTCAAGAATGTATGTTGTAGGTTCTTTTTCTGAGCATATGAAATGTTAGACCTAACTAGAATTATTAATGTTAGTAACCTAAAACTAAACTTAACCTAGGGGTTAGATTAGTGTTAATCTAACCTAGACCTAGGCTAAGAGCTAATGCTCTAAGTTAGTATCTATGTTCTAAGAGGATAGCCTAGGTGTTATCCTAAATCCTAACCTAAGTTACTAACCTAACTATTGAGCAAGGATTAAAGGGGACCTATGGAGGGGTGCGAACCATGGGCGGCAGTTTCTATGTTATTAAATGCGTGGATAAGCTTGAGAGACAGGTAATTTGGTGGAGGTTTTAAAACGGCTAACTAGAGCCGACGTGGCAGGTCGCCAAAGTTGGAAATGGTCTTTGAATTTCATTTGTCTATCGCCAACTATGGCGGTCGGTGGCAGTGGAGTTTGAGCGGGAAATTGGGAATTAATGCAATCAATGAACTCGGTAGTCGAGCTCGGATTTCACGAAGGCGAAGAAAAATGGAAAGTTAATGGTTTGTTTAGTTTTGCATGCACTTGGTTTTCCTTCGTCTATTCACCGGTTCTTCGCACTGGCCTTCTTGGTGTCAGTATGGAAAGTATGAGCGTAACTAGCTCTTTCCTCTAGCAAGGAAAATATATAAGTCATGGAAATAGCAAATTTTTGTTGGTGGCTCTAACTTGGAAAAGGAAGAGAAGGATCGAGCTCTTTCAGTGGTCTGCTTCGAATTTTGAGCAAATATCCGTGCATGTTAGGCCCTAACCTTTAAAAATCTTATCATGTTTTCAAGTGATTTCATTAGAACAACTCGTTCGATGATTTTTGGAATTGGTTGGTTTCTATGGTAATCTTGTGTGATTTTTGGCACTGTATCTTCATGCTGGTTCGGTTTTTCAATTTAACCCTTGATGGGTGTTTATTGTATTTCGAACTGTTGCTATATTTCCTTGTGTTTTGCATTCCGGCTTTAAGTTTGTGAAATATATGAAATGAATGTATGCTAGGCCTGCTCTGTGAGAACCCATGAATTGTTCTCGTGATGGGTACAGGCTACTGTGATGCTTGTTGATTTATACTCGTAGTCGATGCTTGTTGTTGACACTTGTCGTCGATGCTTGTTGTTGATACTCGTCGGAAGGGATACTGCTGGACATTTGTTTGATTGTTCAGTTTAATTGAACTTTTTGTAAGCTCTGTCGTGGTTATTATTGGTGGTGGTTATTGATTCTTGTTGGGTTTCGTTTGAAATTTAAAGTTATTTGTGAATAGATAACTTGCTGTGTTACAGTATTTCATTGTAACCTTGTTGAAGTTGTTTTTCCCTTGCGTTGAGGTTATGGGATTCAACCCGTTGATAGCATGCATATATATATATATATATATATATATGATTATTGTATTTGAAACGACTCTGTAGAGTCCATTGAATGATTCGTGTACTATGGACCACTGTGGAAGCTATATATACTTGAATATTGGTAATTTGATTTGACAGAGTCTGGAAGGAGTAACAGGTAATGCGACTTCTGTTATTTTGTAATGAATACCTTCGTTTTACAAGGAATTGTGGTTCAGACTCAGTTGGGTACTTATTATGTTTCCACTATGTAAGCTTGAGCGAATATTGTTATACGGGCTCAGTTGGATTCCTTGTTACAAAATCGTAATTTAGCTTTTGTATAAGCCTGATTTTGAATGCTTGCCATTGTTGGCACAGATGGAATCATTAACTATTATTTATCTTGTATACTGTTGTTTAGACTCAGTTGAATTCTTGATAAATAAACAGTGTAATTGCCTCAAATTAAGCCTGTTTGGTTTACTGTTGTTTTCGACACTGTTGGGTTCCTTGAGTATAGAAAGATATCTTGTATATCGGCTTCTGTAAAAGCTTAATCGTGAATACTGTTATACAGATTTAGTTTTAAATCCTTGATAGGTAATCAGTGTCACTGCTTCTGTATAAGCCTGATTATGAACATGTAATGTTTTTGGCTTTGTTGGATTTCGTTAAATAGCTTGACATCATGTCTTTCGGATTTTTGTTTAGTAGGTCGTGAATACCATACTTTCAACTCTGGATGCGTTCAGAAGTGACTACGATATGTTATGTTTTCTTTCTAGTTAAATTCCGCTAGATGATGTGTCATGCATGTTGTGTGGATTTCGTTTAAAAATTTGTCTGCATAGACATAGGGTAATGTCATTGCTTTAATGATTTTGAGTCTCTTGTTGATCATGATAACAGAGAAGATCTTTTGATTTTGACTTTGGATCTAAAGGCCTTACAGTGTTTAGTAAGGACTAGAATGGGCTGTAGGTTGATGTAAGGGATTGTTGGCATGTTACGTCTTCTATGGCAGGTATATCTACTCTTGAGTATGATTGAACTTATGAGTTGTCGACTGCACCTCAACAGGTACTAGCAGTGAACATCTTCTTGTCTGTCGCTTCTTGTGGGAGGTCATACAGAGTCTGTTTGGTAGTTAGTCTCCACTGTTTGGCATGAGAGCTACTGTACTTTAGTTTGTTATATTGTAAACTTAAACGGAACAGTGGTGCTTTTGGTGGTCTGGTCTGTTTTATTCGCATGTGTTTAAGGTGAATGCCTTGCTCTTGGAAAGGTGGTACAGTCATGAGCTAGTTCTGAGGGAAATATGTATAATTCGTGTATTCCTCTTCTGTTGCAAATTGTAAGTTGATATAAATGTTTATCTAACTTCTGAAATTGTTTTTATATAATGATGGAATCATGTTTTGATATGATTTTCCTCTTCTTATGTTGAATGTAATGATCTGTATGATGTTTGTTCATCTTGGGAATTACAATGGATAGTTGTTTGGACACTTTCGTCCTTCTTGATCCCTAATATTTTGATGAAATATTTGAGACGTATCTAGGACTATTCTGTAACGAAAATTTGTATTTACACGTTATAGACATGTTGAATTACTAAAGTATAGTCTGAATTATGTTTACTTGTTTGGTGAATTGATCTCATTTAAACAGGGTGTTTAATGAAAACAATTGATGGATTGCAATTGTTTTAAGAGTTAGTGCTTATCATGCTCAGTTCATCAAACTGACCCATGTTGACTATTTTTGTAGATGGTTGCCGTAAGTGGTAAAAGCATGCAGATCTGATAGGATGATCAGATTGTTTAGATTTGATTTTAAGTAGAATTACAGTTTGTTTCTCTAAATGTACTATATGGGGAAAGATGTTATTTTTCCGTTGAGCATTGTATCAAGTATGCTTTGAATGCATAAAATGTATTTGCTTGATTCTAAAGGAATAGAAATAAGTATTTGCTACTTATGTGTTGTATTCTTATTTTGATAGTTGACCCTCTTCGGTTTATATACCGGAGGGGCATTGTTATCATTGTATAATTTGGAGACTTTTGTGATTGTCAATGAAAGCTTACAAGAATATGTGATTGAATTCTTATGAGTGTTTAGCAATTCTTGTATGTTCTATCGAAGGCTAAATTGAAATTTAGATCACTGTCTTTTTGGAAGATAGGGTTAAAATAAACCTAAGCAGAACGCTAAACAAGCTAAATTAAATTATTAATCCCTAGTCCTGATTATGACAAGACAACATTTAAATTTATTCTTAATCATTTATATCTTGATACTAATAAGTATGATATAAATTCAGTTATGAGAACTGATATAAACCTAATGGGGTTCTGATGGCAATCTCATGTGAAGTTTATGAGATATTGTCCAATTCCGTTGTTTTAGAATTATGTATATCCTATGAACTCCTTGATGAGACCTTGGCCTTAATAACTCCTCTCAGTGTAATGGGTTTTATTGAGAAAGTTCATCCTAAGATGAGGAATCCAGGATCGAAAGGCTAACCTTAGGGAACGTCTTTAATGTAATTTAAACTTAGTGTGTGTAATACTTATTAATAGTAGATCTTTTCAAGGCGGATTTAAAGGTTGACGGCACAAGTCAATCGGGTTGTACCTCCAAGAAGATTAGGATCTTATCAAAGTTACAACAATGCAGGTGACTATGATGACACCCTTTGCATTGATCGCTAAGATTTACATCTTGATCTCAAACGAGTTACTCAGGGACTGATTAGGAATGTGGTCACGTTATAAGGCTACCTAGGAGATTCAGGGTATCTTGACACACTGGTTTAACTAGGGTTAAACTAGTATGTCATCGTATCCCTAGTCCTCGTTGGCATCCATATAATGTTATCACCTTACTAATCCGTTTCCGAGTGAATAAGTTGGGATAGGAGGGACTGACTGAAGTCGGTATAAGACATTCTACATAACATAAGAATGGGGTGAGGGACGTATTCCAGATTGACGAGTATGCCGTTAAGGAATACGAGACATAAGTAGTATGTTTCAAATCTTTGGCCAAAGTATCGCAAGCTGCTGATTGCGTTGTCCTGAGTCACCTGGTCTAAGGGATGAGATGCCGATGAATAATGGTAACAATTATTCAGTTAGGTTCCTTGGACAGAGCATTCTGAATCCCAGAATAGGGAAGAGAACCGCAAGAGTGATGTGTGAAATAAAAACGCTAACTCTTATTACTCATGAATAGATCGGTAGATTACCGAGTCATGGAATGAATAGATCGGAGGTACTCCGAGTCATTACAGCTGCATATGGTTATCTGTTATTAAGAATGGTTATTTGATTTGTGAGTTCTAAATTATGTATTTAGAACCAGGAAGCATTTATCAAAAAAAAAAAAAATTGACTTGTTCTAATGTGTAAAATGAGGATGTTACATCTTGGTATCAGAGCTGAAGGTTGCAGCTCTTGGGCCTATTGTGTCCATAATCTGATGAGAACCTGAATTTTCTTGTAACAGAAAATGGTTAGAACAAGGGGAAACGTTGCGAATAATGCTCCACCTGAAGGAGGGGTGGCAACAACCCGTAACTTGATGAGATCCTTGCTGCCTGGACACAAGAGATCGCTTAGCTGTACTTTCAACAAAGGGTGATGGGGAATGAGGAGGATGAAGAAGCTGGTAATGACAATCAGCCACCTCCTGAGGACAACCCCAATATGGGTGTTGATGTTAATGCTGAAATGCACCTGTCCAACCAGAAAACAAAAAGGCCAGATTGGCAGTAGAACTCACTAATGATATAAAAAGGATAAGTCCACCTAAGTATGATGGCACCACATTAGGAGATGGAGCTGAGAACTGGCTCAACGAAATGGAGAAGTACTTTGCAATAAGGAACTTCTCAGAGGAAACCAAAGCTATTTGGGGAGCCTATCAGCTTTCCCACGAAGCATCTTCGTGGTGGGATAGCCGTAAAGTTGAACTAAATATTGATGAGACCAATATTACTTGGGATCAATTTAAAGGCTATTTTAGGCAACGTTGGCTGCCACAACTTTTCTATGATAAAAAATGACAGAATTTCAAAACTTAGCTCAAGGGAAGCTAACGGTAACTGATTCCGGGAGTGGTTTACAAAACTCCTCAAGTATGTACCGCAGTATCAAACTGACGAGAAGTTCAGAATACGGAAATTCATCATGGGATTGAATCCCGTGATAGGGGGAGAGGTCGATGTTCACACCCAACCACTATGGAAGGAGTTGTTGAAAAGGCCATAAGGCAAGAACAAAAATTAAAGGCTATTTCTGCTCATAAAGAGGAAGTGCGGAAGAAGACTGCAAACCCTTCTTCAACCTCTCTTGCACCCAAAAAGGGACCATGGAAAATTTTGGAAACAAGAGTAAGTTTCCAGGAGATAACAATAAGAAAGCAGTAGTAAATAAGCCTGCTGGAAACGTAAGGGATAATTTTGCTAAAAATTATAACAATGGGCAGAAGCCCTATGGAGGACAACGTGACAATTACAAAACTGGAGGCAATTTTGAGCCTAAAAGGGACCCGTAGGAGGTCTGCTATAATTGTGGCAAAGATCACTACGCAAATCGGTGCCCTTTGAAGAAGGATGATCGTAATCAAGCAAAGATAAGATACATGCTTTGCAAGAGTAGACAAGCAAGTGAAAAGCAAGTGACACCTATAGAAGTTCCGGTAAGTTATTTGGCATACCCGCTACTATTCTTTTTGATACAGAGCTACTGAATGTTTTATTTCTAATAAACTTGCTTCTAAACTTAAAAGAAAAGCTGGAAAAATGGATAAATCTTGGACTGTACAGTATGGTAATAACTCTGTTCATACAGTGAGTATGTGTCTTTTTGGGGCAGTCCTTGACTTACCTAACTTTTCCACGGAAGTTGATCTCTATGTTACACCCTTAGGATCATATGACATTGTCATCGGTGTCAATTGGTTAGCTGACCATAAAGCAAAAGTAGACTGCTATGAAAAGAACATAAAATGTTTAGATGATCAGCTGGAAACAGCAGAGATTCAAGGTGTGAAATGGGAAATTTCAGTTAGAAAACTGTCACACCTATGCAGCTTAAAAAGGCTAAGAATAAAGGATGTACCCTTTATGCAGTAAAGATATCTGAATTTTCGAAGAAGATGGTGATAACATGAAAAATTTCCTCTACAAAGTTTTAGGATGTTTTTCCCGAGGAATTACCAGGTTACCACCCAAGAGAGAATTTGACTTCACCATCGAAATCAAACCGAACAGTAACCTATTTCCAAAGCACCTTATCGATGACTACTACGAGTTAGTTGAGCTTAAGGCACAAATTGCAAGAAGAGCTTTTGTCTAAAGGTTTGATCGCACCAAGTGTTTCACCTTGGGGAGTGCCTGTAATATTTGTGAAAAAGAAGGATGGAACACTAAGGTTATGTATTGATTATCGATGTTGAACAAAGCAACAATCAAGAACAGATATCCACTTCCTAGGATCGACGATCTATTTGATCAAATGCGTGGAGCAGCGTTTATTCTAAGATAGATCTTCGATCTGGCTATCATCAGTTAAGGATTAGAGAAGAAGATATTCATAAAACAGCTTTCCGAACAAGGTACGGACATTATGAATTCACGGTTCTACCCTTTGGATTAACCAATGCACCCGCAGCCTTTATGAACTTAATGAACAATATTTTTCAAGAATATCTAGAAAAGTTTGTACTTGTATTCTTGGACGATATTCTCTTTTATTCTAAAAGCGTTGAGGAGCACAATGAGCATTTCAAGATAGTTTTGGGAATCCTGAGAAAAAGAAATTTGTATGGTAATTTATCCAAATGTTCTTTCTTTGATTCAGAAGTTCACTATTTGGGTCATGTCATAAGTAAAGAAGGAATTGCTGTAGATCCTTCAAAAATAGTGGCAATAACTGAGTGGCCTGCACCAAAGAATGTGCATGAAGTAAGAAGCTTCATGGGTCTTGCTGGTTACTATAGAAAATTTGTAAAGGATTTTTCTAAAGTAGCTACACCAATAACTTCATTGCAAAAGAAGGATAAGAAATTCATATGGAATGACAAGTGCGAAGCGGCTTTCAAAAGTCCGAAAGACCAGCTTGACTTCACACCTATATTAGTGCATACTGCACTCTAATGGGAATTTTACTGTTGTAACGGATGCTTCTGGGGAAGGCCTTGGAGGTGTTTTGCTACAAAATGATCAAGTCATTGCATATGAAAGTAGAAAACTCAAGTTACATGAGCTGAATTATGCCCCTCATGATTTGGAACTTGCTGCCATTGTTCATGCACTTCAAGTCTGGAGACACTACTTACTTGGGAAACCTTTTGAGTTGAAAACTGATCACTTAGGGCTGAAATATATTTTCACTCAGCCTAATCTTAATGCCAGACAGAGAAGGTGGTTAGAATTTTTATCACAATATGATTTTGATATTAGCTATATCAAAGGGAAGGAGAATAGAGTAGCTGATGCTCTAAGTCATAGGAGGCACATTTCTGCTCTTATAACATTAAGAACTCAGTTCAAGGAGGAGGTAAAGAGTGCCTCAAAATCTGATAATTACTTTAAGCAAGTAAAAGCAGTGCTTGCTGCCGAGTAACCTAATGATGAAAGGTATAAAGGTTTTCATTTTGATAATGAAGGAATCTTGCATTATGAAAACAGGTATATGTACTTCTATGTTGAACGACTTGAGAAAGAAGTTGTTAGTTGAATTTCATAATTCACCTTTCTCTCGACACCCGGTATCACAAAGATGCTTGTTGATCCAAACAACAATACTTTTGGAAAGGTATGAAAAAGGATGTCATAAATTTTGTGACCCATTGTTTGGAGTGTCGGGCTGGGTTAAGGCGAGTAACATATGCACCCTCGCTGGATCTGTTATATCCTCATAGCATACCGTAGTACAAATGGCAAGTAATAACCATGGATTTTGTACAAGGATTACCCATGTCCAGAATAAACATGATGTTATCCCCGGTAGTTGTAGATAAACGACTAAGGTATCTCATTTCATCACTGGAAATCTAAAGGATGATTCACCAAGTCTTGCCAAAAGATTCGTACACCTAAATTTTCAGGTTGCATGGTGTACCAGAATTGATTATATCTGACAGGGATCCTAGAATGATGTCAAGGTTTTGGAAAACGCTTAATACAGCTCTCGGAACGAAACTAAACTTCAGTTCTGCCTATCATCCGGAAACGGATGGACAAACTGAGAGGGTAAATCAAGTGTTGGAGGACATGTTGTGAATGTATTGCATGGATCAACAGTATAAATGGGAAGAGTATCTTCCATTAGTTGAGTTCGCATACAACAACACTTATCATTCATCTCTCAAAATGGCACCATTTGAAGCACTTTATGGAAGAAAGTGCAGAACTCCTGTTAGTTGGGATAGTGTTGAGGATAGAGTGGTAATTGGACCAGAGATTCTCACAGAAATGGAACAGCAAGTTAAGCTGATTCGTGAACGATTAAAGGAGGCAGCAGATAGGCAGAAGAGCTATGCTGACCTTAAGTGGGTTGATAGAAGGTTTGAGCTTGGTGAGAAGGTTTTTCTTCGTGTTAAACCCAGAAAGAGTTCTATAACTTTTGGCAAGGCTGCCAAGTTGTCACCACCTCAATTCGTGGGACCTTTCAAATTGTCAAAATAATCAATCCGTAGCTTATCGCTTAGCATTACCACCTACTTTATCTCGCATGCATGATGTTTTCCATATTTCTTTGCTTAAGAAATACGTTTCAGATCTCATCACATGTTTTAAATTAGAATTCCTCAGCAGGTCCAAGACCTAGGAATAATCATGGTTAAACCCACACGAGTGCTGAAACTCACCAATCGTGCATTTAAGAAATCGTGAAATACAAAGAATGTAAGGTCCAAAGTGGGACCAAATTTAACGAAGAAAGTGCAACTTGGGAAAATCTGGAAGAGATGAAAATTGCTTTTCCTTCTCTTTTTCAACAGAATGAAATCTGTTGACAAAACATTCTTTTATGAACTTATTTTTTTAAGTATTTATGAAAGCCAGATGAAGGCAAACATTATTCAGGCTGAATAAAATGTGTTGTGACATTGACTTCTGGAACTATTCAAGTTGGAAAATAGTCGCATTGTTTATGCACTAATAAATTGGTTGACCTGAAGGTTAATCGAATATGTGATCATCGGGATGATGAATCTTTTAGGAGGGAAGCATGTAACACCCTAAACTGTTGTTACTTCCTCCTGAGCATACAAGTGTTGATATGTGATTTCTTTGTAAAAAGGATGTGTTCCTTTGATTGAGAAGTCATGCTTGATATGTACTATATCTTCTTTGCAGATCTTTGACTGAGTCGGAATATGATTGGACTCTTTTATTTGTTTCATTTTGCATCTGAGTTTAATCTGATCTCGGAACGAATTATGGAGTTATCCATCTATAAGACCTAGCCTTGGATCAGTGGAATTGATCCAAGTATTGCTTTAAGTTATTTGTGATGAATTAAAAATTATAAACCTTTCACAGTCAGGTCTAAATTCATTCAATAAAGCCAATCCCGAGTCTAACTCAGCTTGAGCATGTTAAATGAATTGGTTCCCGATATCGTAATATATCTGGAAGGTCTTGATTTCAGACCAGGAATAATAATTGTTACATATAATTCTGTAGCCTAATGGCAGTACAGAGTGAACCCTATTCGAGAATGTATGTTGTAGGTTCTTTTTCTGAGCATATGAAATGTTAGACCTAACTGGAATTATTAATGTTAGTAACCTAAAACTAAACTTAACCTAGGGGTTAGATTAGTGTTAATCTAACCTAGACCTAGGCTAAGAGCTAATGCTCTAAGTTAGTATCTATGTTCTAAGAGGTTAGCCTAGGTGTTATCCTAAATCCTAACCTAAGTTACTAACCTAACTATTGAGCAAGGATTAAAGGGGACCTATGGAGGGGTGCGAACCATGGGCGGTAGTTTCTATGTTATTAAATGTGTGGATAAGCTTGAGAGATAGGTAATTTGGTGGAGGTTTTAAAACGGCTAACTAGAGCCGACGTGGCAGGTCGCCAAAGTTGGAAATGGTCTTTGAATTTCATTTGTCTATCGCCAACTATGGCGGTCGGTGGCAGTGGAGTTTGAGCGGGAAACTGGGAATTAATGCAATCAATGAACTCGGTAGTCGAGCTCGGATTTCACGGGAAGGCAGGCAAAATGGAAAGTTAATGGTTTGTTTAGTTTTGCATGCGCTCCGGTTTTCCTTCTGTCTATTCACTGGTTCTTCGCACCAGTCTTCTTGGTGTTGCATGGCAAGTATGAGCGTAACTAGCTCTTTCCTCTGGCAAGGAAAATATATAAGTCATGGAAATAGAAAATTTTTGTTGGTGGCTCTAACTTGGAAAAGGAAGAGAAGGATCGAGCTCTTTCAGTGGTCTGCTTCGGAATTTTGAGCAAATATCCAGGCATGTTAGGCCCTAACCTTTAAAAATCTTGTTGTCTTTCAAGTGATTTCATTAGAACAACTCTGTTCAGATGATTTTTGGAATTGGTTGGTTTCTATGGTAATCTTGTGTGATTTTTGGCACGTATCTTCATGCTGGTTCAGTTTTTCAATTTAACCCTTGATGGGTGTTTATTGTATTTAAAACTCATTGCTATATTTTCCTTGTGTTTTGCATTCTCGCTTTAAGTTTGTGAAATATATGAAATGAATGTATGCTAGGCCTGCTTTGTGAGAACCCATGAATTGTTCTCGTGATGGGTACAGGCTACTGTGATGCTTGTTGATTTATACTCGTAGTCGATGCTTGTTGTTGATACTTATCGTCGATGCTTGTTGTGGATACTCGTCGGAAGGGGTACTGCTGGACATTTGTTTGATTGTTCAGTTTAAATTGAACTTTTTGTAAGCTCTGTCGTGGTTATTATTGATGGTGGTTATTGATTCTTGTTTGGTTTCGTATGAAATTTAAGTTATTTGTGAATAGATAACTTGTTGTGTTTCAGTATTTCATTGTAACCTTGTTGAAGTTGTTTTTCCCTTGCGTTGAGGTTATGGGATTCAACCCATTGATAGCATGCATATATATATATATATATATATATATATAATTATTGTATTTGAAACGACTCTGTAGAGTCCATTGAATGATTCGTGTACTATGGACCACTGTGGAAGCTATATATACTTGAATATTGGTAATTTGATTTGACAGAGTCTGGAAGGAGTAACAGGTAAGGCGACTTCTGTTATTTGGTAATGAATACTTTCGTTTTACAAGGAATTTGTGGTTCAGACTCAGTTGGGCATTTATATATGTATTCCACTATGTAAGCTTGGAGCAAATATAGTTATACGGGCTCCGTTGGATTCCTTGTTACTAAATCATTATATAGCTTTTGTATAAACCTGATTTTAAAGGCTTGCCAATGTTGGCACGGATGGAATCATTACTTCTATGTATTTTGTTTACTGTTGTTGGGACTCAGTTGAATTCTTGATAGATAAACAGTGTAACTGCCTCAAATTAAGCATGTTTGGTTTACTATTGTTTTCGACACTGTTGGGTTCCTTGAGTATGGGAAGATATCTTGTATATCGGCTTCTGTAAAAACTTAATCGTGAATATTGTTATACGGATTTAGTTTTAAATCCTTGATAGGTAATCGCAAGTCAATCGCTTCATATAAGCCTCGATTATGAACATGTAATGTTTTTGGCTTTGTTGGATTTCGTTAAATAGCTTGACATCATGTCTTTCGATTTTTGTTTAGTAGGTCATGAATAGCATACTTTCAACTCGATGGATGTGTTCAAGTGACTACGATATGTTATGTTTTCTTTCCGATTAAATTCCGCTAGATGTGGTGTGCATGTTGAAAGGATTTCGTTTAAAAATATCTCTGCATAGACATAGGGTAATGTCATTGCTTTAATGATTTTGAGTCTCTTGTTGACTCGTGATAACAGAGAAGATCTTTTGATTTCAAATTTGGATCTAAAGGCCTTACAAGTGTTTAGTAAGGACTAGAATGGGTTATAGGTTGATGTAAGGGATTGTTAGCGTGTTACGCCTTCTATGGCAGGTATATCTACTCTTGAGTATGATTGAACTTATGAGTTGTCGACTGCACCTCAACAGGTAATAGTAGTAAACATCTTCTTGTCTGTCGCTTCTTGTGGGAGGTCATACAGAGTCTGTTTGGTAGTTAGTCTCCACTGTTTGGCATGAGAGCTACTGTACTTTAGTTTGTTATATTGTAAACTTAAACGAAACAGTGGTGCTTTTGGTGGTCTGGTTTGTTTTATTTGCATGTGTTTAAGGTGAATGCCTTGCTCTTGGAAAGGTGGTATAGTCATGAGCTAGTTCTGAGGGAATTATGTATAATTCGTGTATTCCTCTTCTGTTGCAAATTGTAAGTTGATATAAATGTTTATCTAACTTCTAAAATTGTTTTTATATAATGATGGAATCATGTTTTGATATGATTTTCCTCTTCTTATGTTGAATGTAATGATCTGTATGATGTTTGTTCATCTTGGGAATTACAATGGATAGTTGTTTGGACACTTTCGTCCTTCTTGATCCCTAATATTTTGATGAAATATTTGAGACGTATCTAGGACTATTCTGTAAAATGAAAATTTGTATTTACACGTTATAGACATGTTGAATTACTAAAGTATAGTCTGAATTATGTTTACTTGTTTGGTGAATTGATCTCATTTAAACAGGGTGTTTAATGAAAACAATTGATGGATTGCAATTGTTTTAAGAGTTAGTGCTTATCATGCTCAGTTCATCGAACTGACCCATGTTGACTATTTTTGCAGATGGTTGCCGTAAGTGGTAAAAGCATGCAGATCTGATAGGATGATCAGATTGTTTAGATTTGATTTTAAGTAGAATTACAGTTTGATTCTCTAAATGTACTATATGGGGAAAGATGTTCTTTTTCCGTTGAGCATTGTATCAAGTATGCTGAATGCATAAAATGTATTTGATTAATTCTGAAAGGAATAGAAATAAGTATTTGCTACTTATGTGTTGTATTCTTATTTTGATAGTTGACCTTCTTCGGTTTATATACCGGAGGGGCATTGTTATCATTGTATAATTTGGAGACTTTTGTGATTGTCAATGAAAGCTTACAAGAATATGTGATTGAATTCTTATGAGTGTTTAGCAGTTCTTGTATGTTCTATCGAAGGCTAAATTGAAATTTAGATCACTGTCTTTTTGGAAGATAGGGTTAAAATAAACCTAAGCAGAACGCTAAACAAGCTGAATTAAATTATTAATCCCTAGTCCTGATTATGACAGGACAACATTTAATTGGATTCTTAATCATTTATATCTTGATACTAATAAGTATGATATAAATTCAGTTATGAGAACTGATATAAACCTAATGGGGTTCATGGCAATCTCATGTGAAGTTTATGAGATATTGTCCAATTCCGTTGTTTTAGAATTATGTATATCCTATGAACTCCTTGATGAGACCTTGGCCTTAATAACTCCTCTGTGTAATGGGTTTTATTGAGAAAGGTCATCCTAAGATGAGGAATCCAGGGATCGGGAAAGGCTAACCTTAGGGGAACATCTTTAATGTAATTTAAACTTAGTGTGTGTAACACTTATTAATAAGTAGATCTTTTCGAGGCGGATTTAAAGGTTGACGGCACAAGTCAACTGTGGGGTTGTACCTCCAAGAAGATTAGGATCTTCTCAAAGTTACAACAATGTAGGTGACCTATGATGACACCCTTTGCATTGATCACTAAGATTTACATCTTGATCTCGAACGAGTTACTCGTGGACCGATTAGAATGTGGTCACGTTATAAGGTTGCCTAGGAGATTCGGGGTATCTTGACACACCGGTTTAACTAGGGTCGAACCAAAGATGTCATCGTATCCCTAGTCCTCGTGGGCATCCATATAACGTTATCACCTTACTAATCCGTTTCCGAGTGAATAAGTTGATAGGAGGGACTCATTGGAAGTCGTATAAAGAAATTCTACATAACATAAGAATGGGGTGAGGGACGTATTCCGATTGACGAGTATGCCATTAAGGAATACGAGACATAAGCAAAGATGTTTCAAATATTTGGCCAAAGTATCGCAAGCTGGCTGATTGCGTTGTCTTGAGTCACCCGGTCTAAGGATGAGATGCCGATGAATAATGGTAACATGCTTATTTAGTTAGGTTCCTTGATAGAGCATTCTCAATCCCGTAATAGGGAAGAGAACCACAAGAGTGATGTACGAAATAAAAACGCTAACTCTTATTACTCATGAATAGATCGGGTAGATTACCGAGTCATGGAATGAATAGACTCGAGGTACTCCGAGTCATTACAACTGCATATGGTTATGTGTTATTACGAATGGTTATTTGATTTGTGAGTTCTAAGTTATGTATTTAGAACCACGAAGCATTTATCAAAAAAAAATTTTGACTTGTTCTATTATGTAAAATGAGGATGTTACAGTGAAGCAGCCGTTAGTCCTTTCCACCAATGATCCACAACATGGGTCCACATCAGATCTACATCCTGTAGCCTTTGGTAATCTTCTTGGGTCCACATGCATGATCCATAATGCCAACTTGATCTAGATGCATATGCTTTGAGAGCCATTCATACAGCTCTACTGGGAAACAACAGAAAAATGTTTCATATAAATCATGGTAGAGGTTCTCTTCTACCCATTTACGTGCATCAAACTCAGGTCCAGTGCTGAATCTCTAAGAAAATTCATCCTCCGTGCTCTTGAACCATGATTCAACACTTTCCAAAGTTAACTGTTTTATCATTACTCACTACACGATCATGTTGTATTTTATTTACCACAACTTTGAAAAGAGGTCTCAAAGAATGGAACCAAGATGTAGTCATTTTTACCCTTATCACAAAATAAAGGTACCCCATGTGTGCCATCCTATCACCCAATAGATGATGGGCACTCACCTGAGGCATGCACGGGTTTCGAGTATCTCTTTTATGTGAGTTTAGTGGTAAATATCATCATATATGATTTGTGCTTAAGAGATTTAAATGGGCTAAGAAATTCAAGAACCATAGAGCTCGAATGACCTCTAGATCCTCAAGTCATTACAAACAAAAAGCACTTAAAAATTATATAACTTGCACCATAACATGAAAGAAGTATACAAGAATCCATACTTAGCATAAACATAAATGAAATAGAACCTATGATAAATACGTATACATAAAAATCATTGATATTCTTAGTCATATAACTGGTAACCTCATTACATCCACGTAACCATTACATAATGTCATAGAGAAATAGACTGCAGCATTATTTTCAATCGGACTAATGTAGCTAGACTATCAAATAAAAATTTTCAATCCCATACCCATTATACATTCTCTCCCAAATACCATTACCCATTAACAGAGTTCTTGTAGTATTTCTACATAGCTCCACCCTCTTTTGTTGTCTCTTTTGTGTACTCTAAAGGTGCTAGTATTTATAGCCTCTCTCGGGCTACCAACTCATCCTCCAAAGGTGCCTTATATACAATTCTAAGTGTTTGAGTGTGGTCCTCCATGTGATCATGCTCTCCCGTGCCCGAGGTTTCCACTTTTCAACATGATGTGCTTCTAGAAGCTTCTACCACGACATGCTTCTTCCCAGGGCCAACTCAGTATCCAAGTTGGCACCTTATCCATACAACATGCATAGTTGGTCATGATTTTTACATGTTCTATCCTGAACTCCCAATTTGGCTAAGTCCCAAACCCTTGGTTCCATCTATGTGTGCCATGAGATTCCTTAAACCCTTTTCTTAAACCTTGTCATGTGCACCTTGTCCTTGTTCCCCTCTCTTCAACTAGGACATACATGCATACGTGCCTTTTATACTTAGCCAACATTCTATGGGACCAACAAGTTGGTATCTTGAGATGAAAAGGGAAATTCCTTTGGTAGAAGAGGAATGCTTAACCCCCAAAGAACTTTCAGAGAAAGAAGAGAAATAACATGTTAGACAGGATCTTTTTTTATCCAGAGCAAAAATCATTATCAAAGAAAAGGATGAGAAGTTGAAATTTCTCAAACTCAAATTGGAATGAGAGATATGCTCATTTGGGGAACTAATAACTCATCTCACGAGACGAGACAAGACTAAAGAATTGGCAAGAGTTAAGTGGAAGATGATGAAGAAAGAGGAATAATGTAAAATATCTAGAAGACAAAAATACTTATGTCAGTAGTCTCTACATGATCGAATTAACTTATTGACCACTCAGAAGTTATGGGATGATACTTACATGGAACTCAGTGAAATCAAAACATCCAATCAAGATTTGAGAAGCAAGATGGAAAATGAAAATAAAGCAATAAAGGAATGGGAAGAAAAGTTTTACATAAGAAGAGGGAGAAAAATTTAAATGTCTTATAAAAATAAAATGGTTTGAATAATGAGTGAAAAATTACTTTCATGCAAGATGCCTTCTCCTACATATAGTGTGTTTCTAAAGATCAATTCATTCACGTGAAGTCATTCAAGAATTGCATGTGGCCTTCCCCATGAAATAAAACACGAATCCGAGTTCATGATATCCTATTCTTCAGCCGGGCAGAGAATAAAAATCTTCTCTCGTGAGTTCTATCTCTATAATCTTATGCTAGAAAAGAACACGGCTTCATGATCACTTTGTATGTGGGAGAAATCCAACTTAATGCATTTTTTTCTATTCTTCAAAATAAGATTGCATGGAAGGAAATGGATTATGAGAATCTATTTAAATCTAGCTCATCTGGTCTCTACATGAGGACTCATTGTGGTAAAGCATCTAATTTTAAAAACATTTTAGAACTCATGCCTTTGATAGATGGTTCAAGACACATTATCTTGCCAGTTTACAAAAAAGTATTGATGCCTTCATCTTTTATGAGGTGGAAAATTTTGAGGAGATTTATGATGGATGTTTGAAAAGATGGGATATTCTTATAGTTGTCTTGAGGAGAAGGGAAGTAATATCTCCCACAAATTTGATTTGGAGTTTGGAAAGAGAAAAGATTTATACACACTAATCCCTCAAATCAATGAAAAGAACAAGGGAATATAGATGGGAATGAGAATAATGCCTCCTTCTTATTGCTCCCATGTCTCCATGGAAAAACAAAGAACCTCAAGACCCCACTTAATTTGAGGAATGGAAGAGAAAAGTAGAAACAGGATCGAGTATAATGTTTCGCAACTAAAACATTGGGATATTCAAACTCAACCATTTGACTTGAGTAATTAATTGAATATAGAATACACAACCCAAGATTTGAAGAGTACGGTTTATAAGAGGAATTATAAACAAGTAATTATGGGGGAGATGATAAGGCAAGAATATGTCTCATTAATGTACAATAAATGATCTTATTTTACTCTCCTTTTTATCAAGTTTGACTACATTTTGTGACTTTTGTTTGATCTAATATAAGTTAGGATGTAATCGTCCATATTTTTTTGATTGTAGTTCTAATGTTTAAACACTCTGTAATTCCTAAAAGGGTACTTTTGAAAGTCAATTTTGTAATAAAATATGTCACAATCAGTCGGAAGAACAAAGTATCAAGTGGTCAACATGTTTTTGGAAGCATTGGTTTCAATACAGCTTAGTTCTAGAACTTCCAAACTTAGTTCTGGAACTCCATTACGTATTTACGAGATCTATCACTTAGTTACAAAACTTTCAGATTTAGTTCCAAAATTTTTGGACTTAGTTCTGAACTCCTGCATGTAGCTCTGAACCTCACGCTAGATCTAGAGTGATTTCCTTTAGTTCCTAACCGCTCGTAATTTGTTTATTCCAACAACATCTAGTGATTTAGAAATCAACGATCCTTTCAATCAGGAGAAGATTAGAAGATTTTTGATTCTTCATAATCTCAAATCAATGGATAACTTTCATACAATAGTACCTTCATCCATGATCCAATTCAACATCTATTTTGGGTAGGATTTAGTTTTATCTCGAATCAGTAGGACATTTATGGTTATAAATGCACCTATGGAAGAAGTATATATATGTAGACCTGTAGATTTAGATTTATATATATATATAGATATATCTATACATAGAAAAAGAGATAGACAAAGATAGAAAAGAGACAAAGTAAGTTTTTGTAATGTAGAAAATTTTATCAATAAAATAACCATTTCTTTTTTAGAGTATATTAAGTTGTCAAATCTTGTTTCAAGGTGGAGGAAGGGCCCACTCCTCCAAGAACTAGGATCTTCATTTTATTGGTATTTATATTTCTAGAGAAAATAGTATAGATATATTAATTTTGTAAATTCTTTTGATTACTCAAGTTGAAATCTATCATATACTTGTTCCTATAGGTGTTTTAGATTAGATTCTTATTTCCTTGCAATCATCTTTTAGCATTATCAATTATGTGTTTATTTCCAAAGCAAGTGTGTTTATTTCTATAACATGTGTTTACTTACAACAATCTATTTCATTCTACAAATGTGTGTTTATTTCCAACAATTTATTTCTGCAGAGAGTGTTTACTTCTAGCAAGTTTTCATAGTTTGATTTCAATAAGGTTTTGGCCAAGAAATCCTCAAGACATTGAGAAAATCCCCATAAATAATATATATATATATATATATATATAACACCTACAGAAATTACTAGATAACTAAGATTTATTGTTACATATAGCTTCAAATACCACCGCTAGTTTGAATATGACATCAACAAAGAGTTGATTAAATGAAGGGAATAATGAACCCATCAGTTTCCTCTTCTAAATGTTCGAGATAAATGAAGAGATTTGTGTTACTTTTGGATTAGGTAAAATTTTAGCATGGGCATCCCTTCAAATAATGCATGCATCAACTACTCAACTCATTCAATGGTAATTAGTTGGGGTTTTAATCTGAGGTAAGTTCCTAAAACCTAGACTTCTTCTAAAAATGAAAAACCCTCTTCAAAAGACTTATAACTTGGTAGGGTCCTTGGAAATGGTGCCAAAAATGGTAGTGCAAATTAACTTGCAGAAAATAATATGTTATTCACTAATCAAAATTCATTTATTCATCAAACCTAGGGATGTAGAATTTCAACACTTCCAGTGATGTATACACAGTTACAAGTGTTCAAAAGATATAACTAAAGGATTTTTGTCACAATAACTAGAAAACATAGTGTTGGAACTAAACTAGATTGCAGATAAAAGTAGATGCTATGACTATTGAATAAGACAGGTAAAATTGAATCATAAGTAAAGAAATGAAATTCTACAACTCTAATCTACTCACGCAAAAAACTTAAAACAACAAAGGAAAAGGAAAGGGTTTTAGCAAACCACAAGTGGGCCTTTCCTTGGGTACTATCCCTTCCTAAGGTTGTTTTAATAGAAAAATGGTAGAACTCAGATTTTTATTCATTAGCATGAAGATTATAGAATACAACTTATAGCAATTTCCTTCTTATCAATCTCTTATCTTCTACAGTCATATCATTCTCTTTATATTCAATAGAGACGTGAGGAGACTTTTTCAACTAGTAGTTACATTTTGATTGAGTACTAGATCATTCCCAAGAAATTTATGGATTCCTATGCATGCAATCAAAACTGAAGAGAAGTATTCTAATACATCAACATAACTAATTGTTCATTCAAACAACTAGTTGTGAAATTAGATCAACTAGTTCCAGGTTTTAGTTGCAGAGAATAATTAGGCATTGCGTGAGATCCATTTTGTTGACATCACTAATTATTTACTAGAAGGTGCAAACTTAGGTGAAACATTCTCATCAATCATCTTTCCCATAATTATGGCTATGTATATGTGCATATTTTCCTTTGGCTGGAGGTACCTTTCCATGGATGAGTCTTAGTTTCTACATGTCAATTATCAGTAATGAGTCTCCATTGCTTTATGGTAGAGTATCTTTGGCATAAAAATTCCTTTTAACAAGTAAAACATTCGAATGAAGAACTCAATAACCATTCATTACATCAAAGAGATCAAATTCAAATTCAAAATCCATAAACTAAAGTAACATAGTAATAACTATATTAATTAATATATAAGTACCATAAACTTAAGTTCAAGTGTGCATGTCTTGACAGATGACCAAAATAACAAGGTACAATGGTATACAAACATTAAAAACTATAACATATGAGACAATGAAAACAATATTAATGGTTCTCATCAAATTTGAAGGTGTTAGAAAAGATTAAGGTACTAACTTGAAGTACTTTCCTGATGGCTTGGTAAGTTTCTATTTAGAAATTTATTTTCCATAACTCTTTCTTTCAAAATAAAATACCTTGTAGTGACAACAAGATTCTTTTTGTGCTTTGGAGTATGTGGAACACAAGAAATCAGTAAGTACTTGTAGTTAGGAAATTATTTTCAGTATGGTAGGATTTTATGTTTATACCTAGAGACTGTAGAGGTAGATTTATTAGAATTAATTTACAAAACATCCCTCAAAACTAACTCCGTGGATCAACTTGTTTGATAAGAAATAATGGCTACCGGAGTGGAAAATCCCAATGGTACAAATAATGACAACCATCCACTTGGAAGGAAATTTACCTATCCCATAGAATTGGATCCTAATGACCAATCCCCCATGAAGAATATATCCCCTTCAATTCTACCAACCTTCAGGGACTAGTCTCATAAGATCCTGACCAATTACTATTTGAGTTCAAAGTCCTGTGCCAGACCTATGACTACACCTCATACACTAAGAAATTAAAATTATTTCCTTCAACTTTGAAGGATACAACCATAAGGTGGTTCATGGGCCTTTCTCCCAACTCCGATCATAGTTTTTAGGAGATGGAAATGGACTTTTGGATAAATACCAAGATTATTATAGAGTGAGGGACCATAAATAAAAATCTTTAGGATGCAACAAATGGAGGATGAGAGTGTTGAGAACTATATTTTTGATTCCTCTTCCTTCATAGGAGGTGTGGCACTAGTAGTTATATTACTCTTCTCAAAACTTTATTCCTTAAGAGGTTGGATGAATACACACAAGAATCCTTCAATATTATGGGAAAAGGATATATCAAAAAATTGTAATTCACCGATATCACTAACCTTTGTAGGAACTACTCCTGAAATCACCCAAACCTTTGAAAACATAAAGGTAAAATTTCCAATGGTGACATATCCAAATTAAGAGAGGAAATTAAAAATTTAAGGACATACCTCTTAGTTCAGCTTAATACAACTGTGGATAGGGAGAAATCTAGGAACATAGATCCATTGTTCATATACTATCCAATATGTAGGGAAAAACATGGGCTTAAGGACTATCCTTTAGATAAAATAGACATTTTCCTTGTTTGTGACCTAAAGCATGCCAAAAACCAATGTGAATTACTTCCCTTGCTAAGGAATCATTTAAATTAGAACATGTAAAATGAAGTTGATTTGAATTATGTGGCTCAGAGGAAAGGAGGTAATTTTCAATCCAATTAGAACCATTTGTATGTACTAAAAACTCAATGGGTTCCAAACCAATGGAATACACCATGGTCATACTGACCTTCTTCAAATCAACAAGTCCCACAAGAATGTAGTTCCAAGTGGAATGGACAACTAAATTACAATGAGTAACCTTGGGCTCAAAACCCAAACATTCCACCATTCCAAAAATTTAATCCTCAATTCCAACAATAGTTGAATGTAACCTAAGGAATGGGTAAGTAATATTATAACCAAAGAAGACCCCAGGGTCAAGAAGCCTTGTTAAATGGGCATACAACTAATAACCCATTTAAACCTATACAACCACAAATTATATCTAAAATTATAGCAAACCCAAAGAATGTGAGGCAGGTTTAACCAACATACACTGTAGAATCAAAAAACCCCACATTAAACTTTGTGGAATGTGGAAATATCTTGCTACGTTTAGGGAAGGTTGGCTCAAAACCATCATTTCCTATTACAGAATAAGTCCCTGAAGAAAGAGAAAAATTAGAGGAAACACATCCCAATAATTTTATTGAAGAAAAACTAAAGAAAACTCATATATTCTCTTTCCATCTAGAATTCTAGAAAAACACAACACCATAACCCATGAAAACCAGAGTCAGAGTTGATTTAAGGATTAAGGAAATTGAGTATTAGAATCCCTCTATTATAGGATCTTAGGGAAATTCCAGAATTAAATAAAACCATCAAAGATATATGTTTTAAGACTCCAAGTAGAAGAAATAATCAGCCTAAAACAATACATGTTGATGGGAAAATATCTAGCACATTGGAAGAGAATATGACCCCTCAAAAAAATGGAGACCATGAGAGTCCAATTATTACAATTCGTATAGGAGATGCACATAATCCAAATGTTCTAACTAACTTAGGATCTTGTATTAATGTGATGACCACTGACACCTTGTCCACATTGTCTCTTCTTGAACTGCAATCAACCTCAATAGTGTTACAAATGGCATACCAATCTGTAGCCAAGCCAAAAGGATCATAGAAGATATGACCATAAGCATTGATTCATGGGATTATTTAGTGGATTTTATGGTCATTAAAAATAATAATAAGAAAATTGGATACCCTTTGATCCTAAGACACCCTTGGATATCAACTAATACCACTTTGATTGATTGTAGGATAGGAAATATGGTGATTACAAATGGACATGATTTGAAGAAGTTGTCCATTTATCCAACCACAAAACCTTTTTCTACAAAAGATAAAAAATGGTGGAAGGATGATACATATTAATTAGGAGACATGATTTTATCACTGACCAAGGTCATAATTCACAAACATTCGAACAAATTCATAATATTTATCATGAGTCATGTGTTGAATCGTGTATAAGTCTTACACTGGACCGACTATGAGTCTTGTGCTACAACTAGTTGAAATAAGGGTAGACACCTAAAAGGTTTAAATAATTAATAATGATTAATTTTTCCCTCAAATATCCTAACATCATCACTATCTAAATCCCTATAATAATGAATCACAAGATTAATTATTATTAATCCCTTTATCACATTATTTTCATCATCTAATATCCCATTTTATCATTAATACCCTTTTATTTCATCCCATTATCCTACTTTAATATTTAGTAACATTTTATAGGAATTTAATAATCCCACACCCACCTACGCACCTAATATAAACCTACCTACACCGAACCTTTCCATGTAATCACACCCTAATCATATTTATTTAACCTAATATAATTCTAATCATAATAATATCCTGCACTCTAAATCTAGGGGCTTCTATTTCTGTAGCCTCTATAAACTTATACTTTCATTTAATTATTAATTTAATGGAAGCTTCTTCCTCCATGAAATTTTTAATTCAAATTATAGAATCCTCCAATCATCTTATAAATTTCCAACCATTGATTGTCATCCTACTTGGATGGATCTTCACCCTCCTTTTTCTCTCCCAGAAACTATAAATTGATCTCTCTTCATCCATGAGAGAAAGTTAGTAAATCCAAAGAAAATATTTTCCATTTTTTCATCAATCATCCATAATATTGAATCCATCTTTAATCAATCCATCAATTCATTCATCCTTCATCAAGAAATCTAAGGAAATAAAGGGGAGGTGTTACCCAAGTTTCTCCACCAAATCTGAAGCAATCAACACCAATCTAAGAGAAAATCCAACACAAAAAAGGAGGAGCATTACATCTTCTTAGTAAGTGTAGGTATTTTCTCTTTCCCCCTTTCAATGCATTTTTCTATCTGAATTATTGTTTGAAAGGATTAGATTAGAGGAAAAGTTATTTCTTTTTCTCATATTCACAAATAGTATTTTCTAACACTACATTTTTATCACCCATAGTAGGGCTTACCACCCATTTTTCATCATTTATAATATTATTTTATCCCTAGATCATGATGTCAAAATTTCAAGAATTTCCACTTTTGTTTACACCTTCAAATTTTGAGTTTTTTGGCTGAAATTCCATTCCTAGTGCGAAACAACACCTATGACCAATGTTTTTGGCACCAATTCTTTATAGAATGTCACCTATGCCCTATTTAAACACCTATGAAATACTTTAGTGCCTATGTTTCCTATTGTAGCACCTTTGTTTTGGCCTTTGAATCTCTAAAACTACATTTTTGTTAGTTTTTGACCTATTTTAGGCCTTTTTCATACATAAATGCCTTTATGACATAATTTTGTGCCTTTGCTTTGTATTGGAACCTTTTCACTGTATTGGAACATTTTTATATGTTTAACCCCTAAAGTATCTAAGTACCTAAGGCACAGAGGGATGTGGCATGCGAAGGAGATGCAAAGGCATGTACAAAGTAACTTTTGGGTATGTGTAAAGGCTCGTGCCTAGGAAGGGTGGATTCGGGACTTAGTCACTTTTTGAAGAATCGGTAAAGCCACGATAAAGGGAAAGATGGAAAGGTGGCTAGATTTAGTTATGGATAAAGGTAAGATAGGAAATACTTACAGCTCAAGGAAAGCATATTCCAAGGCATCATTATGGTTATCATAGTAGGATAAGGAGTTGAGTTTGTTATGGATTAGCTAGAACTTGCATGTTGAGGATACTCAATTAGGGAAAGACATGATGACATTTTTCATGTCTTGAGTAATGATGAAGTGGTTAGTGAAGATTCCTTCTAGTTATTTCTTATGTATTATTTTGCATGGCAAGAAGGGGTGTGAGTGGATGTCAAAGAAAGAAAAGATAATGTATGTGCGTGAGAGCTAAGAGAAGCATGGATGTAATCTCTATAATGAAGCTATTGTAGAGAATATATGGGGACTTTCTATTTTATTAGCTCCTTTTCATGGACTCTTTAATGTATTTGGCTACTATAATATTGAGGAATTAATACAATGGGAATGTTCTAAACATCTAGAGTCATGGATCTTGATCTGTATGTTTCCTTTTATGTTTATGGATCCAAACCCTTATGTTCTTGATGATGCTCATAGTTCAGATCTGATTCCCTCCTGTTATTGTGATGTTCTCATCTATATTATTGTTCTCACCAATTCACTTTACCCCCCGAATGGCACCGGGAATTAATCACAAAATTCAATGTGATTGGGACACATGGGATCACCTCTCAAGCTGTGGGACTTGTGGATTGAGGTGAACCTCTAGAGGAGGTCAACTTCCTCTTCCTAAACTAAACATAGCACTACTTATGATGCAAGAAAGATGGCTAACTAGACCTATGCTAACATTGCATGGGATTAGGGAGAGAGAATGTAAGGGAATAAAATCTATGCTAGAAGTGGTGATGCACTAAGAAAAGGGATATTCAACTTCTAGAAGGGTTAATGTGGGTAGGATGCTTGCATCATTGGCCACCTTCACCCATTGCAACTTGGAAATGGTACAAAATACCATAGACTGAAGCACACCTTCCTTTGTTAAACTTTAAACACGTAATAAAAAGATCAGCTTTGATTTGATACACAAATAATTTATCAAGAGGATAATTACAAGCACATGTCAAACATCTACTTAAGTGATAATAATAATGCAACTCTTAATCAACAGAAGGAAAATAGTTTCTCAACAACGATGAAAGGTAATCACACTATTCTTTTCACAATATGAAGTAGTTAATCCGAACTAAAGGTAAATTAATCAATAATTCTAAATAATCGCATTCACAAATCATACAATGATTAATCATTGAACACAATAAAACATATCTTCAATTGAAAGGTATAACTCTAAATATAATTAAAAGGTTTTTAAAAATATCTGAAAGCACTCTTCCAAGATTGAAGACCAACTTCACCAAAAATCTCTAAAAATATGTCTATCAAATAATGGAAGCATTCCACTATTTATAAGTTCCTAGGTTGAGCCATTATAGCTGAGCCCTTAATAGTAATGTCATTAATATTAAGGAACAGATCCCATAAAAATAACAAATTTGTTGAGAGGGTTTGAATTAGTCAACCCTACAACTTTGACCAATCCTAGAGCTTGAACCTATCCTTTTATGGCCACTCACTTTGGCCCGATCCATCTCGCATCTCCTTTCTCTACAATTTTTGTTGTCCTTCCTCCCATACAGACAATTCGGTGTGTCTGTACTCAAATAAGTTCTTGATAACACCATGTGTTTCTTCATCTCTAGGCCCACATGCATAATGATTCACTATGTCTACTATCTTGATCTCTTTCGTGATCCTAGGTGGTAACCTTCAAATTTAGTTATGACATTCTTTAGTCTCCCTATGAATTTTTGACATAAGACAAGTCGGTAAATGGAGTCACTATTGAAATTCTTGGTGACATCATTGTCATGCTTCACAAAATCTTTGAAATTTTCCTTAATTTGATCCTCAAGAAGAGCATTGATATTTTCATTGAAGAATTTACAATTGACATTGTCAAACTCCTCTAAGATTTTGTTTAGGGAATCTGTAATCTCCATTCATTTCTCCTCCAATTTATTTATCAGATATTGTAATACTTGACATTGGAATTCCATGGCCTTTTGATATTAAAACAATTTAGAGGCATCATCAATCACCTCTTCCTGAAGAAGTAAGTCATAATCCTCCTCTCTAATTTCACTCCATGTTGCCAAACTTAAATTTAAATTATTATTATCCTTAGAGAAGGATTCGTCCATCTTAGAAATGGTGATTTTTGCAACCTGCAAATCATTATATATCTCAACGGCTTCCTTGATGAAAGGATTAGCTTCCTCCAGAATTTTGTCCATCCATCCACTCACTAATCTCCCTTTCTATCCTAGCTTCTTGAGCTTATGATAAGAAATATCTTTGATTGTAGATGAAATTTTCATATTCGTAGTAGTTGAGACGTTAGTGGATGGAGTGGGTTGGGTTACTTTACGTAGTAAGTGCAAAGTGAGCTACATGACCTTGGCCTGAGCTCATCTTTGGTGGCCTTGTCTTTATCATATTTCTTTGAAAGGGCCCTAAGAGTAGTGTGTACATCTTGCTTGGATCCTTCATGAGTATCCTTCCCCAATGAGAAATTTGATATCCGGTAATGCATGCTATGATTTTTTCTTTAGTTTTCCCCATAACGGGGGTAGCCACTTATATCACATGCTCTCCAGATGAATTAACCGCCTTGATATGGTTCTTAGTCTGTTGGCTAGTATTTTTGCATGAATCCAATATTATGAGATCTATAACATCTCTCAAAGGAACCTTTTTATTTTTCTTGGGATTTGTCTAAACATTCATTCTGGTATGGCTAGAGCTGATGAAGATGGAGTGGCAGATCCAATACCTAAGGCATTAGTTAGAGCAAGATCACTAGAAATATCAATTGGTATTTGAGCAGAGGTAGTAATGATGGAAGGTGTGGATGTAAGGACAACCATAGGAATTGACAAAGAAATATTTGGGGTTGTGATTGAATAAAATGGAAGTGTTAAAGGAAGTGTATAGGAAATGGGTGACCCAATATTTTCCCCAACCGATAGAACTAGAAGTGACGAGAATACTTGGGCTATGAAGGGGAGGAAAGAAGAAATGATGGTGGAAGTGGAAAGAGATGATATTGGAAGTGATAGTTGAGGAAGGAGAAGATGTGATGGATCATGGATAACACTAGGAGAGTCACCGACTTCAAATACTTCACACAGAACTACAGGTGATGTAATCTTGGGAGCAGAGACTTAGAGAGAGATGAGCCACCAACAACAAGGAAATCTTATTTGGAATTATAGGAACCCTTTGAGTTGACCTCTTTCCTTTAGTGGGTGTTGGTTGGTTTATTGCTGGTGTAACCCCTATATTTGTAGATTGATTTTCCCCTTTTGGTGATATTCCAAACGTAGTCATCTAACTTAAAGTACTCTTTAGAATTTGGTCTCATCCTTTCCTTAGTATTGCTACATTCTTCCACATACCAATCAACCCATGGCAGTGATTGATTGAAATATTATCACTCTTGTATGATGAATCCAGGACCTCATCATTATCTTGCATGTCCTTTGGCACATTACCCAAACCAAATTGCTGAACTTTGTCAAGGGTTAATCTTTCATAATCCCTTTGTCGCATGATATATGCATCCCAACAATGAATCTAAATATCTTGTAATTAGGGTACATGAGTGCTAGATCAAACTGCCTTCCTAAACATACCATAATAATAAAATTAGTTCATGGATGGAAGGTTCGCAGGATACCTCAGCCATTTTGCATCAACATTTTTACCTTGTGAATATTTGGGCAAGAATACCTACCAATCGAAACATGGAAATGCATTCCCAATTTGTGATGCTTATTTTGGATTCGATGATAATCCAACAACTACCAAATTAATTCCAAAAGAATCCATTTTTATTGGGGCACCTCAAAAATTTTCTTGGGGCACCTATGAAACCTAGAATCTGAATGTAGGTGAATGTAGTAAACTAAAAGTAGATTTCTCCCCATTCTCATACCTCTTGGAAAGCCTCATCGGAAACCCTATGATCGTATAGTTATTTTTCAAAATGATAGAGGAAGACAATAAAGAAAGCATCGTTGACTCTTTGGAAATGCTTGCTTCCCTCATCCAGAGTGAGTTGGGGATAAAACTCATATATTTGGGAGGTGATGTGAATACCCCTAATATTCAAACCCACAAAATCTCCCATCATGCAGTAGACACATATACTAGGAAATATGTCATGTAAAAGGTCTTTATTTCGACACTTTGCCCAACTAATAGTGAATGTTGCTACTAATATGCTCCCCCATCAAATAAATTCGTTTTTCTTCTTGATAGTTGCTTGTGTACAAAAACATCCATTCCTAGAATTTATTTGTAAAAAGAAAACCTGAGACTCTGCTTAATAAGCACAATAAGATCATTGGATTCCTGAATAAAATATGATAGATGTATATTTTTGGGTAGTTTGGAAAAAATTCTTAATCATATAGGATTTCATCATAACCTTTGAGCATACTTCCTCTTTCTTATCCAAGTGTTCCAATGCTATTTTTGGTGAAATTATGACGTAATCTTGAACATATGGAAGTTTAAGCAAATCCTCAAAGAAATCTAGGTCTAAATAGATTACCACCTTATCATCACTATCCCTAATCGACATGGAGTCCTTGTAGAAGTGGGTTGTTGTAGCTAAAACAGATTCTCGGTAATGCACGAGATGTGGGAAAACAGGCGAGCTGTGGTAAGACCACTTTTGTAGATGGCATGCATCCATGGTTTTTGTTTGGAGCCTTTAATCTCTCCTAGAAATTTGGAAGATCAATTTGTCCTAGATCGTCCCCAATATTTCCTAAGTCGGAGGACAAACAAGATTGGGAGAAACCCCAAGAAATGAGTATTTCATGTTCTCTTATCCTTTGAAGTGGAAGCAGAAATAAAAACCTATGTTTCAGAGAGCTGAATGTCATAGAAATTATGAAAACCTAAAAACAACAAATCTCTGAAATTCCGAACTGGAAAATTTCTGAAAGGAATCACCGAATTGAAATCCTGAAAGAGTTTCCCAAACTAAAATTTTTGAAATCAAAAGTTTTGAAATAATTTTTCCAAAGAATTCCCAAAGCCGAAGGTTCTAAAACTTAAAAGCAAAACATCTCCAAAATCCTAAAAGAAACAAATCTCTTAAATCTTGAAATGAGAAAGTTCTGAAAGAAACTTCCTAAACTGAGATCTCAAAATATTTTCTCCAAAGGGGTTATCTGAATGAATTTCCCACTTTTTGATCTTCCAAAGGAATTCTCTGAATGAGTCTTTCTAAAGATTTTCGAGGAATTTGCAAAACTAATGTTAAATCACCAAAGATGGAAAATTAAAAGAAGCATGAGAGTCCTAAAAAATCCTTTGAACAACTTTGAATACCTAGAGGAAACTCAAAAAACAAAACATGGGGAACCAAAACAATGACATCATTAAAAGGCAGAGGGAAACCAAAAGAAAAAAAAAAAACCCAAATGAGGAGGAAATGGAGGAAAAATACCTAAAACCAAAAGAAAATAAACAAACAAAAAACATACCTTGAAAAAGATGTCACAAAGTACAAGAATGGGATGTCAGAGTGAATGTGTCAGGTAAAAATGACAAGTAAAAATCCAAGTTTAAATAGAAATCCTAATATTAATGGTAAAAATTTGATCCATACGAAGGTAGGTGAAAATTAATTATGCATAGAATCTCTAAAGGTTCAAACTTGAAAGCCCAAAATTCCAAAAATTTGGGATTTCAGACTTGAAAAATGGGAAGCAAAAAGACTAATTAGCGATTGAAAAGTCACAAACACAAAACTTGAAAGTCTAAAAATCAGACTTTCTTAACTTTAGACTTTGGAAAACTTCAAGTTAAAATCCTAAAAATCACTCAGAGAACTCTAAAAATCAAACTGAAACCCAAATTTTGGGTTTTGAGACATTCTAGACTTTGGAAGTCCTAGAGGATTTAAACAAAAAGAGCCAAAAGTCCCTGAAACTCGAAAACCTAAAAGTCCAAAAAAATTAGAATTTTTGAAATTTGGACTTGAAAACTTCAAATGAAATTAAATCCGAGCTAAAAACTCCAAAAGAGGAAAAATCAAGCCCGAAAATTAAAAATTTCAGATTCTCGTCCTTAGCAAAAAAACAATCACGTGCAAGGATTTATTTTAAAAACATTGATATGACACATAGGCTTCTTCCGGGTAGGTTAAATGGTTAACATTTTTGGTGATCTTGGGAAAGCATGCCTACTAAGATTTTAGACCAGTAGCCTTAAGCAAAAATTGGGCAAAGGAGTCTAAAAACCAAAACCAAAATAGAAAACATGCAATCAAACGAAAATAAAAACAAAAGAATGTGCAGAGCACTTGGAGGAAAGGAAAAACATTGACAAGGTGAAACCTCCTCAAAAGCAAGATTTGAGGTATCCATTCAAGAATGGGAAATTATTCTCCATGAGTCCGGATAGGAAAAATGAATTCACCTCTTTGTAGCTTGTAATAACATAAGGCCCACTTCAGAGAGCACCAAAATTGGTGTGCTTGCTGGGTTTACATGATCTTCATCCTATTTTAGAACCAAATCCCTTTCCCTGAACAACCTATCGAGAGATTTCCTATCAAAGTATTTATTAACTTGAGCCTAATGTTCTGTCAACATATTCATGGCGGTGTTTCAAATCTCCTCTAGCTCCATGAGTTCAAAAAACCTCACTGTTAAGGCCTCATCTTCCTTAACTTCAAGCCGATGAGCCAAATCTAGTGAAGGAATTTCCAAGGAAAGTGGAATTTTTCTTCCCTTCCATATATGAGCATGAAAGGAGAAACCCCAATGGCATTTTTAGGTGTTATTTGATCAGCCCATAGAGAGGTCTTCAGCTGTGTATGCTAGGTTCTTCTATTGGCCTCCATAGTGCGCTTACTGATTCTTATAAGATTCTTGTTGTTGGAGTCGGCCAACCCATTTCCCCGATGGGTAATAATTAGATGAATTCTCGAGGTAAAATCTATTCTTGATGGCCCATTCACTTATCTTTATCTTATGGAAACGCATAGTATTTTATGAGATAACAGTAAAAGGAACATCAAACCTTGTCATCAAAATTTTTAGAAAATCTAGAACAACCTTTTCATTACTTTCTTTTAGGGTGACTACCTCTATCCAGCAAGTGAAATAATCCGTGGTAGTAAGGACCCATTTATTCCCCTCACTAGGATAGAGGATTAATCATCCAAATGAAATATAAAACCCACTGAACGAAGGGATGATACACTGAATGGGTAGTAATGGGAGAGTTGTTAGCCTCTATTTTCCTATGAAAAGAGCACACTCTTTACATTTCCTCACCCAGATATGAGAGTCTTTGAACAAGTCTAGCTAGTAATAACTAGCTCGCATGATCTTGGTGGCAATTTTTCATTAAGCAGAAATGTCCTCCGATGTGCCATTATGGAATTCCTCTAATACCTTGTTCACCTATTTTGGCCTGATGCAACGTAGAAGAACACCATTTAGATCCTTTTGGAAGAGAAAATTATCTATCATGACATATGGAATAGAATACAGATGGAAAGTTCATCTCTAGACTTTATTCATGTTTGGAGGATATATCCCCGAGAGAAGAAAATTCTTCATCCTAGTTGACCAATAAATCTGATCATTTCCTTCATCATCATGCGAAGCATGAATTCTTTCGTATCTTTGGTCTCCATGTTCGTGGCCAATTCTTTGACATAACCCTTTTCCTCGAAAAGCTTATTGACCTTGATGTGTACGCTATACTCCATTAATCTCATAATCCACCTAGCTTTCGTTTCTCATTCATCTCATTATTCAACAAAAATTATTTAACGTTAGGATGAGAAACCATTAAATGGATTGTGTTGTTAAACAACAAATTCCTAAAATTCTTTAGGTATCAAATGATTACAAAGACCTATTTTTTGATGAAGGAATATTTGAGTTCATATTCCTTAAGAGAATTACTAAAAAGGCAATGGGTTGCTCCATCAAGTCATCATTTTGTTGAGTGAGAATTCCTAAAATACTTTCCTGACCTGTGAAAGCATATAGAATAAAATCCCTTAAAACCGAGGATTCACCAAGTTGTAGGAGCTTGGGAGATAGTTGTCTTGATGGCTTCAAAACTTTCTCTTACCATCTTCATCCATGAAAATGGGATATTCTTTTTAAGCATGACCGTCGCAATTTTGCCTACATTACAAAACCGAGGAATAAATCTCTCGCACAAAATTTATATTTCCTAAAAACTTTGGAGACCCTTTTTATGACTTGGGAGGGATAAGGACATAATTGACTAAATCCTAGCTAGGTTGATAGACAAACCTAATGCTGAAACAATATGTCCCAACAAATTTCCTTCTGCACCAAAAAATGCACTTTTTTGGATTAAATGAGACGCCAAATTTCCTACACCTTCAAAAAAATTTCCTTAGATGGGTGATATGATCCTCAACATATTTTGAGTAGATAGTGATATCATCAAGGTAAACCAAGATCATATCATTGATGAGTCCCTTAAACGCCATATCCATGACTCTCTGAAAGGTGGCCCTTATATTAGATAATCCAAAAGGCATCTTGTTGTAAGCATACATGCCCCATTTGGTGGTGAAAGCCATATTAAATTGATTATATTCTTGAACCAGAATATGATTGTATCTTGAATATCCATCGAGAAAGGAAAATCTTTGAGCCCCTGCCACTCTTTGGAGGATTTGTTCCATTGAGGGGAGAGGTAGTGGTCTTTCAAAGAGGCACGGTTTAGGTCCCTGAAATCCACACACAACCAAATTTCACCGTTATTTTTCCTTACAGGTACCAAATTAGCTACCCATGAAGAATGCTTGATAGGAAAAATTATACAGGCCTCGATAAGCTTGGTTAGCTCTTTCCACATCAGTGGTTTGATTTTGGTATTAATTGGCCTCTACTTTTGATGAACTGGTTTGGAGTTTGGATCTAGTTCAATAGTATGTTGAGCCAATCCGGGATCAAAACCACGCAAGTATTTATAGCTCCACACAACAATATCATGATATTCTGACATAATCGATGAAAGCCTCTTTCTCATGATCAAACATACCTTACTAATTTTTAGGACCTTCTTGCTTGCCACCTCAATCTCTTCAAAATCTTCTTCTTTTACCACCATATTAGTGCTCTTCTTGGCTTGATCATCTAGATTGAAAATGGATTCTAATGTAACTAGGACTTTTGGCATCTTGTTTCATTTTAGTTGTATAATCCAATCGCCATAAGAGTTTTTGAGTTTATCTTGATGTTTGGTAGTGAATTCTACTTCTTGTTGAAGGAAGAGAATAATCTGTGATCACTATCAAACACCGCCAACTACTCACATTATCTGCAAATTGCAGATGAACCACCATTTTGACCATATGCTGCCCTTCTTTCATGATGTATGTTGTACGTTGTATTGAGAACCAATGGTAGCCACCTATCAAAGATCTTGATTTTGTTTCCTGGGATTTTATGAATTCCAAAAGCTTCGAAATATTCTATCACATCCTAGACCCAATTTTTGTATGACCGTAGTAAATCATTTTTTGATGCACTACGGGTTGTTACTTGGTGCACAAGCAATTCACTATTGCCAAAGATAGTCAAGGTGTGGATTCCTCTTCGTTGGGCCAACTAAATCCCTTGTATAAGAGCTTCATATTCAGCAACATTATTAAGGCAATTGAAGTGCAGAATGAAAGGAAGAGAAATATATGTTTACTTTTGGAGATACTAACATAGCCCCTCCTACACCAGATTTGTTTTACTTTGTGATCCATCAAAAACATCTGCCACATTCCATTTGTATCACTTGATGCCTTAACCAATCGAGGTACGATGTCATCGTCATCATGAATGTAATATGTACCTAATCCAATCTCCTCCAAGAATAATGCACTGACCAGATTCTTCATTTTCCAATAAATCAACATAGGGTTCATATTAGTATTTTGATCCAATCCAGGATCAAAACCACGCAAGTATTTATAGCTCCATGTAAAAATATCATGGTATTCTGATATAAATTGGATGAAAGCTTTTCTCTTGAGTAGTGCATACCTTGCCAATTTTCAGGACCTTCTTGCTTACCACCTCAAACTCTTCAAAATCTTCTTCTTTGACCACCATATTAGTGATGTTCTTGGCTTGATCATCTAGATTGAAAATGGATTCTAATGTAGCCAAGCATTTTGGCATCTTGTTTCTTTTCAGCCGTATAATATGATCTCCATAAGAGTTTTGGAGTTTATCTTGATGTTTGGTAGTGAATTCTAGTTCTTGTTAAAGAAGAGAATAATCTGCTGATCACTATCAAACACCTGCTAACTACTCACATTATCCAGTACCACAAGATGAACCACCATTTTGACCATCTATTTCCCTTCTTTCATGATGTCTGTTGGTACGTTGTATTGAGAACCAATGGTAGCCACTGTTAGCATCTTGACTTTGTTTCCCGGGATGGCATGAATTCTGAAAGCTTCGAAATCTTCTATCGATCCTGCACCTACTTTTGTATAACCGTAGTAAATCATTTTTTGATGTACTATAGGTTGTTACTTGGTGCACAACCAATTTACTATTGCCAAAGATAGTCAAGGTGTGGATTCCTCTTCCTTGGGCCAACCGAATCCCTTATATAAGAGTTTAATATTCAGCGACATTATTAAGGCAACTAAACTACAACCAAAAGGAAGAGAAATATTTGTTTCCTTTTGGAGATACTAACATAACCCCCGCACTGCATCCATTTTTACTTTGTGATCAATCAAAGAAAATCTTCTAAAGTCTGTTTGTAGATCGCTTGATTCCTTAACTAGAAGAGGTATGATGGCATCATCATCATGAATGCAATACGACTCCAATCCAGCTCTCCTCTCAGAACAACAGTACAGATTCTTCATTTTCCAATAAATCAGCATAGGGTTCATATTGATGGTTTATACTCACTTCATCAAGAATTGTATCCGGAACCTCTTCAACAAGAGTAGTTGGCTCATGATCTCGCATCTTCATATTCATGATAAAAATGGCGTAATTACCATCTATGGGTTTAGATGTGTAAGGTTCCACATGATTGTGATGATTAGTTCTACTCTTATAGTTACCTTAGTCCCACATCGAGTCCTCGAAGATCATATGTGACCAGCCTGAGACAAATAACCTCCCATTTTTATGGTGAAATCTTGTGATAAATAGATGGCGAAGAGGGGAGGGAGATCAATGATGATATGTCATGTGTGAATGTCAAACTAGGCAAATGCATGGATAGTAAGCTGAATCCCCTTAATGACACCCATAATTTGGAAGGAAGTACCATCTAGCTAAACAAACCCTCTCGAAATTAGAGTATATGGATTTGTAGTACATCTGCGACTTGCTTAGGCATCATGAAAACTACCGGATCCAGAATCCATCATACAATTTTGCACCAAATGGTCACCAATAATCAACGAGATATAAAATGGTGGACGCTTACTATTATTAGCATATATTTTTGTCTTGGGTTGGCATTTTAGACACTAAAATTAGGTCACACTCCCCCTTCATCCCTCGACATATAAGCCCCCTTTATTACATCTACCTAGTCATAACCACCTTTATCCTATGAATATTAATTTAATTAAATTAATGCGTTATCCTCACCATATTTATTATTTAAATATCTTATTTAAATAATATCTAAACAAGCAATTCACTTAGACACCTCACCAAGCTAACTCAACCTAAGACCTATTCTTAGCATGTTACCATAACTAGCTAAGACTTACCCAAACCCTAAAAATCAATGCCTACACTCCTCTAACCACATTCCCACATGCTCACAAGAAGCTCCCAGTCTAATCCATGGGATAATGACACAAGATCTAAGGAAATCAGAGGATCTCCTAAGTTTAGTAAACCTAGAAAGTCCCACCTTGACCGACGTCGGTTTCCCCTAACCGTCACCGGTTAAGCCAAACCACTGTCAGTTACCCTTTTTATCCCCTAATCAACCTTATTCTCAAGGTTGGAAAACATTGGAGAAAAAAGTGGATGAGAAAGAACGAAATCTCAAAGAGATAACGCATCTTCAGATTTCCAATTCCAACAAGAATTGACATCCATGGAAGGAGATTGAGGATCTTCTCCTACACAGCATTCCTAGCCACATTATGATCTATCCAAGCAAAAGAGGAGTGTACATGCAGCCCATGCAGAAGATTTTCTTCAGTTGGTGATCACTTGTAGCCTTCAAACCCATCATCAACACCTCCATCCTTCACACATAGACTTTCAAGAATGAAATCCAAGTAAGTATAACATCATACTTTCCTGGTTATTTCATTTTATAATTATTTTATCATCCATTGTTTATCTTGCTCCCTATTTACCATCTCCAACATTTTCACTCCATAGACCCATCAAAACCTCATAAAAACATATTTCAGTCACCCAATACCTTGTCCCAACCAACTAAATCCTTTGTGTAATCACAAAGGAGACCAAAACTGTCTATGACATTTCCAGATTTCACAAGAACTAACACCTTATACCGAACCACACGGCCTTTTCTCACCCCGACCTATGCTGGTCTTTTTTTTCCCACACACAACCTTAAACAGAGACCTATCCACCTAATTTTACCTCACCCTCACTCACCGGTGACCTACCCGAGACCTTTATCAGACCTGCAAAACCCAGAACCAACCATTTGACCTATGGATTCTATTCTAGCTTAGCCTGTTAGATTAGATCTATTTTCTTATTGTGTTTTTAAGTGAGATACCTAAATCATTTCAAAATAACAATAGGATTTACCTTTGTTTTCATCATTAATTTTTTTAAAATAGTGGATTGATAGCCATCTAGGAAGTATCATGCTTCTTGGATCTAGCTCATGCTAGGTAGTTCACTACCCATATTGTTTAATTATTTCTGGTGGTCTTACTTTCATTATAGGTAGTTCCTCCTAGCCAAAAGGAATCTCTCATGGTCAGCTATGGATTTGGAAGTCATATGCGTGCAACAACCCATCAACCAACATTTGAACAGGTATTCCTCCTACACTGTTACCCTATTTGTTTCATCAACAATTCAAAGAAACAATCTAAGAAAAAGGTGAAACATTTTGGCATGTCTGGTGGGACCCATCCAAGGTTCCTTGCATTTCATTTATTCCTAGGAAAAATTGTGTGTTTCTTCCCTTCTAAAAGCGTTCACACTAATTTTCTTCCCTGGTAATCCACTCCTTCTTTCTATTTACTCTAAAGGAAACTTTTCTTTTGGTGTATTTAAAAAAATCATTTCTTCATGTTTTCTGCATTTTAGTGAAAGAGCATCCCTCTTCCTCTTCATCTTATTTTGTCATCCAATTTCATATTTTCAATTTGGGTTTAAAAACAATCGCATTTCATTCTAATTTTCTGCATTAGCTCACATTAAATGAGGGCAACCTATATGCTGGAGGTCATGACCAGCTAATGGTTAACAAATGAATCATAGAAAAGCACTTCTATCCTTTTCTCTTTCTCTGAGTCTTACTATCCCACACAAAAATTCAAATACATACATTCTTAAACAACATCTTACCTAGAAGAAGCTGTAGGTGATCACATGATCATGGCATAGTGGGCACCTAACTCACTACTCTATCGAGTCATACTTTAGAGTGAATCCCGCCCCCACCATAACAAACCTGAAACCTCACCTTTTAGATCTCCTTCTTTGTAGGAAGCCATCCTCACCAAAAACTCTATTTCACAATTCATGTGTTAGTCCATAAATAACATAAGCTAAAAAAATATAATAGAAAAGGGCACTCTTAGGATCACATTTTCTTAGTTTTTTTGCTTGGTTTGCATTTTGAGGTGAAAGATCACATTCATCACTTTTTTTGTTCATCCTTGCATGCTCCTCATCATAGCTGGTGTATTCGGCTTCACCTGAGTGTGCCTAGGCCATATCACCATCATTCCCAAAATTTTGGGTCTAATTCCACATCAAATTCTAATTCACAACCACTTTTTCTCATCACTATTTCAATCTCATAGTAACTGTCATCGGTTACCTCTAACCGCCATCGGTTAAACGCAACCGACGTTGATTGCAAGTCCTTTTGTTAACCTAATCAAAAGGAAATTCTCACTTCACTTTTTTACACTTTCCACAGTCTCTGTCACTATCATTTTTTTCCATTAGCATTTTACACATCCCCAGATTTTGGCATACTTGTCAGGTTTTTCCTTCTGCCTCACTGATTACTCACTACCTATATTCTACAGTGACCAATAGCGGTTACCCTTGACCTCACTAACGCGCTTTTCCCTAACCGGCATCGGTTAGCCTATTTCACATTCCACCCACCATTTATTACTTCATCCATTTTTTTCATGTTGTTCTCTGTACCATTTACAGAGAAGTAGCCCCACATGATCAGTATTAGTTCACATGGTATTGACACGAAGACAAGAGAACACCCTCGTGTTCCATGCCAGTTGCCAACCACTCCCACCTAGTCCTTCACCAAATTCTATTTTATCACCAACCATGGATCCTATCCAACCTAGTAATATCACTATCAAAGATGAGGAGTTCACATGACTCCTTGACCAGAACCCTACTGCCTTATAGTTTTACCTCTCCCATTCATCCACTCAAGACACCTTAGGTCAGTTGATATACGACATGCCCATATCTATCCCCCGACTCTCACACCCACTTCCGCATCAGCCCCATCTGGCTCCGTGTTACCCGCATCCACCTTACCCTCAGTTGTTTCATAGTTAGGTCCCATACCCTCCATCATGACTTCAATGTTTTTACCTCTATGGCACCGATTACGTCCCCATAACCTTGATGATTACCCCAGACACAACCTTATCCACCCCTCATGTCTCACACATACCTGGCTACATTCCCACCTCCAGTGTTGGTGACCTCTACCCCATTTCAAAATGTAGTTCTTTCCATTCCATAATCATTAGCCCCTATTTCCACTAGGGTTACCATGACCCTTCCTCGCCCATATACATACTACCAAAACCACCTATTTCATCTATTATTCATTTCGGTACATACCCCTATTTCATTTCCTTCTTCTCCATCACCTTACATGGCAGCCCCATACACTATAATGCCACACCCATTATATGTCCAAAACCAACCTCCTCATGTTATAGAGGCATCCAATCATCACAACCAACCAACAACCTAATTAAATTGATTATGGATAGGATGAAAACACCGGAGGCATCGGTTTTGGCTCCCCGCAACACTCTCACTTATGATGATATTTGCAATGATCCTATTCACCCATCCATTCCCATCCCTTCATAACTTGTGCATTGGGAAATTCCTAAATTCAACTACTTCAATAGTAAGAAAGACTCACAACAACATTTGAACTTGTTTAAACAGGGATGTTATTTGATTTCTCATGATTATGCCTTACTTTTGAGAACTTTTCTCATGTCCTCACTAGACATGTATTAGACTGGTATAGTGGGTTACCCAAACACTCCATATTTTCATTCAATCAGGTAGCCCAAGATTTTTTGGATCATTTTTCTATCAATATTACCAAGAAAGTTACCATGACTGATCTATATTCCACACGTCAGTATGAGGATGAATCTATCGCAGATTTTTTTCACTCACTAGCGTAGCCTAATCAATCAACTTACCTTTCAACTACCACAAACTGAACTCATCGAGCTCTTTACTTTGGAGCTTGTGCTAGACATATCTCCTTGACCTTGCGGGTCCAAACTTTTCAAACATTCAATGAGGCATTCACTATGGCACGAAATTTAGATATTCGAGCCATCAATAGAAGAAAATCCAATTATGAAATAAGAATTCCGCATTCAAGTCGATCAAACCTCTTCTTCTTCCAAATCGCCAACCAATTATTCAAAGGATAAAGGTACCACCAATGCAAAGTGGTACTCAAGGTCCAGCCCAACTCATCCATCTAATTAGGCTACACCCTCATCTAATCTCTCACCTGTTTAGGCTTTTCGATCAAGACAAGAGTAGCAAAAATATGCCCCAATTAGGGAACCTTACTCTTCTATTTTAGAAAATCTTATAAAAGCTAGCACCATCACCTTTCCACCCATAAAACCACACACTTGTTTTGACCATGCTTGCCCCATGCCTGCATGGGATAAGGAGCATGATTTCTGTAACTATCACAGAGTGAAGGGTCATAGTGACGGAAACTGCATCACTTTTAAGAATATTGTCCAAGAAATGCTCGAGAAAGGAAAGTTGATCGTGGATAATCCCAATGCCACCCCAACCAAAATCCAAAATCTTTAAAAACCATTTCCCAATCATGCCCCTTCATCTAATCAAATAGGTGAGACATCCACTCACGATACCCATACTCGTGAGGTTCATGTGATCTTTAACGAGGTACCTATCACCTCTCAATTACCTCACATCCCTTCCATAGAGGAAATCCTAGCCCAAAATCCTCCTTCCATGTTTGAACCAACCGTCACTGTTCCTTCACAAATAGAAGAACACCCTTCATCTCCTACATCACCTCCGGAGGAGTCTTCTATTGACATTGAGACCATCTCACCCTTAGCTTCTCCACTTAGCGAACCTTTACCTACCGTACCTCCTCCACCCATAGAGGAGCACCCATTACCTCCTCCACCCACAAAGGAGCACCCATTACCTCCTCCACCCACAAAGGAGCACCTATCCATTCCTCCACTCATAGAGGAACTCCCATCATCCCTTCCACCCATCATAGACCCGGTGGGGATACCTTTTCCTCTTGGAAAGCATTCTCCATCCACTACCCGACATCCAATAGACCTACTTTCAGCTCTCTTACCCATGAAAGCTGAAGCCGACCGAGTCCCCGTCTCTAAGATACATTTTACGGGAATTCCCATTAGGTCTTCACCAACTCCACCCACAAACATGCCATTCTCATGTTTGGCAATCACTGGATTATTTGGTTAGGGATTTATTATGGGGCACCTCTTACTCCTTGTCTCAACACAAATGTAGAGATCCCTTGATGAAACCTCCACAATCTACCCAAGCACATTTCCACCCATCAAACCACATACAACCTCTATTGTTGCAACCCCTTCCATGATATTTATTAACACTCACACCACACCCTTACCCATAACCTGACCTATGCCCAAACCCAAACCCATACCCACAATATTTACCACCACTAAACCTATTACCACTTTAGGGGTCACCCCGACCACCATCCTTACTCATCCACTATTAAACTAGATGTAACTACATCCCCCAACGTTAAAACCACACCTACTCCAACACCCAAACTAAAGAAACAAAATCATCAAACTCATACAACTACCGCACTTCACCCCAAACTTGTCCTGTTTGCCTTAAGACCTCAATGCCTCAACATGGCTAGCACCTCACCCATTCATAACCCAATAACACAACAACCCATTCCTTCCTCACAAATCTCTAACCTACCTAGGCACACAACATGACTCATACCCACACCTGTAGTCTCTTTACCACCAATACCTCTGATACCTTCAGCCATTGCTTCACTACCTACTACACTTTAGTCATTGTCCCTCACACCCCAAGCATGACCTGTCATCTACCTTTATAAGACTTCTATACCTATGGGTAACTCACCCTCTTCCTCCATCTACTTTTCCTTCTAGACCCTTATACCCACATCACCTTTACCCAATATGGTGCAACCCAAAAACAAAACCCCACTACCCCACAACAACGTAGTCAAAACAACCCCACACCCTCCTACCGTCCATCTACTATAACCCTACCCAAATGAACCTACCAATACATCAAACAACACCAAAGTGCTATTTGTATCTAGATTTAAACTCCTTCACAACTTGAACATCATCAAGAATTTTCACAAGATACTCAAGGATGGATAGATGTTTTGTATGTCATTTATAACCGAGGAAGCACACCTATCTATTTTTTTGCATTCAAGAACTGAGGGAGTAGATAGCACCTTCAAGAGGGTTTTGATCCAACCCTCACTATTTTAGGTTGCACCTATCAACCAAGGCAAGAGAACCTATATTGCAGCCCCTATATGGTAAGGAGATGGAGATATCCTTGTGTTTTTCATATGATATGGAAGAGGCTTTGTGAAAACATGATCAAGTATCCATTATCCAAACTCAAATGATTTGTCAATACTAAATGATGGAAATGTTCTTAAAACAAAGCTAGAGATGCTAAAGACATGATAAAACCCTGATAAACTTTGTGCATTTTAGTGAAAGGATTGAATTCTTTTGTGGATACACAATGCAAAGTGCAGGGGTATTATAGGTGGGATGAGTTAGTTTAAAATGAAATTCTGATGAGATATTTTTGACAAGAGTAGTTAGGAGTCATCACCTTCTTTGGGAAACTTTGCAAATGAATTACAACACCTAAACAATAGAGATGTTTCAATGAATCAATTAATATTTCAACCAGATGTGTGCACAAATGGAGGCCCAAATCTACACTATTCCACACAAACTTTGATAACCTACCATAAAGGCTTGAAGAAAAATATCAATGAAGCATCCAGGAATCCCTATTTAATCATGACCTAATGTGCACCCAAAGGTTTACAGACAGTCTCATTAATCAAGGACAGTAATATGATTTTAAATATATTTATCTTTTATCAGATGAAAGCTCTTCTGAATACAAGATTGCAAATGCCATTAAACAATCAACCAGAAATGAAACCCTATATGATCAGAGAGATCCTAAACACAAGATTGCAACATGAGCATGAAACACAGATTGAAAACATACTTAAATATAAGTGTATGTAAGCTTTGGAAAGAGATAAAACTAGTTGATCCAAGAATTTGATCAAATATATCAGCAAGGGAATTTTATTTAGATAATCTCAAAGCTTGTTGATGGCTTTACAGCTGAAACCAACTCAACATGATGAACATTTGATGCATATAGGGATCAAAAATGGCTCTTAGGTAGTTTCTCCAAAAAGAAATGGAACACTTCCTGTTTTTCTCCTTAAAATTCTTCTCTCTTTCAAAATTCTCAACAGAATTTTACAAAATGCCTCCAAAACACATCATATACCATCTCGCCACTTGGATCCTTGCATCCCAAGCAAATAATATGCCAAAGGGATCAAATTTGTTACAAAACCCTATCCATTTGATGAAAAATGATATAAAACTATAAAATAGCTCGCCAAATGCTAGAGATGCATAAATATTTTAAAATATTACATGAACTTGGATCCTTATCCATCCCAAGGTCACATTTTTGGCATTCCACCATGCCAACATGCATTTTCAATCATTTTCCACCTTTTTCCCTTATCATTTTTAACTCTGCAACTTTAATTTTTTACCTTTCACATGTTTTTCACGGGCTGAGAAAAATATTTCACAAAAAACTACAAGGCACCAAATTATCTCAAATAAATATTTCCATTACACTCAAAAGGTTGAAAGGATGTAAAATCATATAAAATTTCATGTGATTTGGTGCAAAAATGATGATTCCACACTTCTTGGAGCTTCCATGGCGCCCAAAAAATGAAATTACATAGTTGTCGTCAATTAAAACCAACTTTAAATCTCTGCCCTCCACGTGTCAAATCAGATCTTGAATATTCCCTTGAAAATACCTTTTTTCCTTTTGGATGAGGTGGGACATGTGTCCAAATACCATTGGACCGGGCCCTCATTTTAAAATTTGCATTTGTGACCTTTTTTGACCTTGGGAAATTTTTGAAAATTTTCCCCACGGGCCCGAACACCCACTCTCTCCTCTGCCACGTGGCGGTCTCCCATTCACTGCAGGGGCCGACCCTCCAAATTCCTCCTTCAAACCTCTATGAGCATCAAAACTCCATGCGGGCCCGAGCTCTCCTTTTTGACATTTGAAAAATGCCACGTGTCACCTTTGGATTAGTTGCGGGGGAAAACCTCCAATTTTTCTTGTCGCTCCCCAACGGATCCATTTTTGACTTTGAGATTTTTTCCCAAAATTTGTAAAATTTTGAAACACTTCCCCACCACCCGAACCTCCGCCACCCCTTGGACACGTGTTCAAAAATGATTGGTAGCGGAGCCAATCCTCATTTTTTGCCTTTTAAACCAAGGGCAAAGATTCCAAAAATTTTCTTTGGCCCCCATTCCCATTTCTCCTCTCGACACGTGTCACTTCGTGATTTGTGTGGAGATCTGGCTAAAATTTTAACTCTAAAATTTTTCCTCCAAAGGCAAAAAATCCAAAAACATGCACAACCTCGCTCCTCCCTTGGCTCCCCTAGACACATGTCCACCTCCCATTGGATGTGAACCCCGTGAAAATATTTTCCTTTTGCATTTTGAAACCAAAACTTTCAAATTCTTCAAAGTTCCCACTTTTCCTTTTGCCAACGCCCTAGACATGTGTCTTCCTTCCATTGGGCATGGGCCTCTAGGTCAAAATTTTCCATGACATTTTGAGCCAAAAATTTGAAAACATTTTCAACTCCAAGGCTGCCTACTTGATCCTCCTATGCCATGTGTCATCATACCATTGGGCACGGTCCCTTGGAGCAAAAATTGACATTGAGAATTTTCAAAAATTGAAGGAGATTTTAAGTGACCCCCGCCACCTCGCCGGTCCATCAACCAATCAAATCGTGCCATGTAGGCACATCACTTGCAACATCAAGGTCATGGACAAAAATTTCCTTTTGCCAAAATTTCAAAAATAACAAGTTATAACATTTTTTCAACCTTTCCTAGCTAATGAGAGCCTGCCACATCGCCAAAAGCCTGTCATGATAAATTTGATGGCCCAAGAGCCCATCAAAACGTGAAAAATATAGAGGTTGTCCCAAAAATTGAATTTTTACCCAAGGAAGGCAGATTTTTCAGTTTTGAATCCCATGAAACATGATTTGTCAATGATTTAGGCCTGGGGAATGAGATTTTAACAACAAACAACTCGGGTTTGATCTGTTTCAAATTTCTTACATTTTGACAAAGAAAAAAAGAGGCAGCCCATGGGAAGGAAAAAATTAGGTTATAGAAGGGGGAAACTTGGAAATTTGTTCAAATATAGGGCAACACAACAACATTGAGGGCATTTTCAAAGCATTCGACTGGAAAAGATGAACTGCAAACCCCCAACTCGAGCAAATGAACGTTTCTTGACAAATTGGGCAAAAATGGATAAAGAAAATTAGGGCAAATTGTGTAAAGTGAATATTTGCACCAACATTGGCTCTTGCTTGGGGATGGGCACTCCCAGCGAGTGCCACAAGATCACAACGTAGACCAAGTGCCAAAATCCATTGGGAAAGGAGTCAAAACATGCAGAGCAGCCCAAAAACCAAAATTTCACCAAAAACAGACCGAGAAAACCAGACCAAAAATGGTTGCCAAGGACAAAAGGGCAAACCATGAGCCAACAACAACAAAGGACAAAACAAAAACAAGGACTATACAAAATGTACAACTTGTGCATACCTCACATGGGGATTTAATCCAAGAAATGTTTTAAATGTTTGCCATTAACAGGAAGCTCCAGCAAATCCCCATCCAAATCTTTGAGAAAAAATATATTTTCTTCAATCCTAATATCAATGGCATAAGGACCCATCCATAGAGCATAGAACTTTCCATGCTTACCTTCTTCTTCATGCCTACTATCCCATAAGTAAACTAGATCTCCAACATTGAAACCTCTAGGGTGACTTTCTTATCAAACAACTTCTTCAATTTCTCCCTAAACCGGATATGCCTTTGATGAGAAGCTCTCATTTCTTCATTCAACTCAATGATCTAATTGATTCTTGATTCATATGGGCCATGTTCTTGATTTTCCAACTACTGGGAAAACTGAAAAGTGGATAATTGTAGGTGTAATGGCAGCAAACCCTGAGTTCCATACACCAATTCAAATGGACTTTTATCAGTTGCTCTTTTTGGAGTTATTATATCAGCCCACACTGTAAATTTCAACTGTTCTCCCCACTTCTTCTTTTTTATTTCCAAGGTTCTTCTAATGATCTTGAGCAAGTTATTGTTACTTGATTCAGGTTGTCCATTACCTTATGGATTGTAGTTTGAAGAAAAATTCAGGTTTATCCCATATTCATTACACACTGCTATCAAAGGCTTGGCTCTAAAACACATGGCATTATCAGATATAATCTTAGTTGGAACCCCAAATCTGCATATGATATGATTCAATAAGAAATCTATCACCACTTGGTGTGTTTCCCTTCTAGATGGAATTGCCTCAACCCATTTTGTAAAATAATCAGTTTCTACATGGATCCATTTATTACCAAAGACTAGAAGGATTTGAAATCTCACCAATGAAGTCCATTCCTCATTGTTTGAAAGGAGATTCATTTGATATAGGCTACAAAGGAAGGGAGCCTGAAGCTTTCAATCTTCCCGAGAAGCGTTGGCAACTATCACATCTTCTAACTAGCCAGTTTGCATCTTTAAAAAGAGTTGGCCACTAATAACCAGCTCTTAAAATATTATGTGTTGTCAATCTACCGACAAAATTTCCTCCACAAACTCCCCCATGAAATCAGCAATCAACTTGGGAGCTTCATATTCAGCTTATGCATTTCAAGAGAACACCTTCATGGTTTTTCCAAGCCAGCCTAAGGTCTGTATGATATATTTCTGAGAAGCCAGCTTGAGGGCTCTTTTCTAATTTTTATTTAAGTGACTGGGACAGCATAGGTGCTTGAGGTAGTAGACCACATCCTTGTACCATTCAAAATTCATCAATTTGTCAAGAAGGTCTACCCTTCCTTCCTCTAGCTGATTCACTTCTACGTTTTGCAAATTACTCTCAGCCATGAGCTTGGCAAGACCCAAACCTCTTACCAGCTTTGTAGTCTGAATGTCCATGTCATATTCTTGAAGTTTGTTAACCCACCTACATCTCTTTCTTGATATTTCCATGTCAGATAAGATGTCTTTAACCATTGTATGAGGAACATAGGCAACAAATTTTGAACTCAAAATGTAAGGTCTGAAATTTTTTGTTTCCTTCACCAATGCAAATGCTTATTTCTCCATAATTATGTACTTCAATTCAGCTGCTTATAAATCCTTGCTAAAGAAAGAAATAGGCCTCTCAGCTCCATTTTCATCCTTTTGTAACAAAACTGAAGCAATAGTAAATTCAGATGCAAAAGAGAAGATTTGGAAAGGCATCTTATAGTTTGGAGCTGCCAAAATAGGTGCATCCTTGAGTGCATCCTTTATTCCTTAAAAATATTTGATGGTAGCCTCTTCCCACTTAATAACTTGATCCTTTCTTAGCATGTTTGTGATTGGAAGAGTTAACTCAACAAAATTGGAGACAAACCTTCTAATGAAATTGATTTGGCCAAAGAAAGATTGGATACCTTTCTTGGTTCTTGGAATAGGCACCTTGCTGATTGCTTCCACTCTCTCAGGGTCTATCATAACACCTTCTTTGGACAAAATATGTCCCAAGTAACTTGGCCTTTTGCATGCCAAAATGAAACTTCTTTGGATTAAGTGAAATGCCATACTCCCTACATCTGATCAACATCTTTTCTAGGTGTTGCAAATGGTCTTCTCGTTGCCTCGAAAAAATCAGTCACATCATCTTGGTAAACTGCTATGAATTCATTGATATAACCAGCAAAGGAAACATCCATTTCCCTTTGAAAATTAGCACCAACATTCATCAATCCAAAAGGCATCCTTACAAAAACATAAGTCCCCCAAGGAGTAGTGAAGGCTATCTTAAGTCTTTCTGATTTCTTGACAACTACTTGATTGTATCCGGAGAAACCATCCAAAGTAGAAATCATCTCTAACCCTATTACAAGCTGCAACATATTCTCCATGTTTGGAAAAGGATAGTTTTCCTTCATAGATGCTTTTTTTAGATTCCTAAAATCCACACAAAGTCTGATATCTCTGTTCTTCTTTCTAACTGGGACAAGGTTTGCAACCCAAGATGAGTATCTAGTAGGTTGAATGATGCCACCATCTCTCAATTTCTTCAACTCTTCTTGCATTTTCATGGATAGAAGTGGATTAATGGGCCTTTGTTTTTGTCTAAATGGCTTAGTCTTGGCCTCAAGGGGAATCTCATGCTGAAATAAATATTCTCTATATGCCTTCAGCTCTGAATAAGACCAAGCAAGGCAATCTTGATACTTCTTTAAAAGTTGGGCATAGGACTGTTTTTCTTCTTTGCTGAGATGGCTGCCCAACCAGATCTTCCTTGGTTTGTCCTTGGTTCCCAAGTTGTGCTCTTCCACATCCCTTGAAGCAAACAAGATTCTATTTATGATGCAATCAACATTGCTAGAATTGGATTCAAGTGCAACAAGACCTTTAGGAATGGTATTTGTTTTCAATTGTATAATATCCTTGTCAAACAAAGTTTCTCTACCTTCATTCATGCATACCAATGGTTCCCAATCAATATTCTGAGTAGAAAACTCACCTTGGCATTGTAAGAATCTCAACACTTGTGCATCATCATCAAAAATCTACCAATGCTTCACATTATCCAGACAATAGCTGGCCTTGTTAACACTTCAATGTTATATTCACAAAAAGGTGAAATGGTGCAATTGTCAAATCTAGAACCAAGGACAACCAACTTATCAGCAGCAACATTAAGACTTCTATCATGGTAAACAATGTTAAAGGAATTAAACATTTCAATCAAGTCCCAAACAGCATGCTTATATTGTTTCATACGCTAATTTTTTGTAGCATACAACTTTCTTACTTGCTTGACAACCAGCTCTGAATCTCCTTTAGCAACAATATCCTTCACTCCATATTTCCATGCAATCCTTAATCCCAATAATAATGCCTCATACTCAGCAATGTTGTTAGTGCACTCAAAATTGAGCTTGAAGGAAAAAGGAAACTCTTCTAAACTAGGAGAAACCAACACTATACCAGCACCATTGCCAAATTTGGAGAAAGCTCCATCAAATAGTAATGTCCATGGAGAACCTACCATACCAAGGAACTCTAATTTGTCCATTTTATTCTCTTTTCCATCAGTAAAACCAATGAAGTTGTCAACATCTACATCAACAAACAACACTTCATAAGAAGCATTGTTGGGATCTTCAATCAGGTGTAACATCTTCTTTTCACCATAGAGTTTGAAAAGGCTGCCCTCAATGGGAATGGTGGCAAAAGACATGTCCATTTAAACACTACCACCAACACTTGCAACCCATTTTCTTGACAAAAGCATACCCCATTTGGCAGGGTAGTCAACAATTACAACATCAAGTTTTAAATTCTTACCTAGATAGGCTGCAAGTTGCACTACCAACCCCTTCACACAACCAACAACCAGAACTTCCCTTAAATCCATGGTTGTACACTTCCCATATGCTACTATCACTTTGATATCCAACTCATTCATAACTTCTAGAGGCATAACATTACATGATGCATGGAATCAAACATGCAATTGTGAAGCAACCTACCTTTTATGAGAAAAGTTGTGAAGAATGGATCAACATTCAATTGGGAATCAACCAAGGATGTCCCCAAATACACTTCAGGTGCCTCTCCAAAATCTTCCATTGGTGGTGGTGTTTCAAGGCCAGCAATGCTTTGAAGAGGATTCTCAACAACATTTATATTTCTGCTTGGGCAACCTTTTCTTCTTTCAATCCCAAGTACTCGAATGCTCTCTTCTTATGTTCAGGAATTCTAAGCAATTCAATAATTGGAACACTCACTTTAATTTGGCTCAAAACCCGGGCTATATCATATGGAACATTCTTTGGAAAAATAGCATTGAAGGGAAACAATAAGGTTCATCGATGATGGAGAAGTGTTCTTGGCAATCGGGCATCTCTTACTAGGGTTCTTGGCAGATTATCTTTGGGAATACTTGTGAGCAAGGGTGTCTTTGGTTTAGCTTGAGGACCAGATCCTCTAACAACTTTACTTCTAGTATTGTACTCTTTCTCTTGACCAACCATAGCATTCATTAACAATTGTCTATCTTCCTCCGAAGGGATACCACCATCATACTTCTTGATCATTAAAGCCCTTAGATATTCAAATTCATTATTAGGAATTTTAAAATTCTGAACTACATCTACATCATGAACTTGAGGAAGAGAAAGAAATGGTACCCTCTTTATGCAATCCCAAAAGGTTGCAGCAATCCTTGCACTTATCACATCTGTTGATGTTGCTACTTGTTGTGAGCCTGAAGAGCTGCCCATCATACAAATATTATCATCCATTTCATTCTCATTATCATCATCAACATCTTGCTGGTCCATTTCACATGGTGGATGAGGAAGAAAACATCTGTCACACCAATCCATATCAGCAATTTATTGAACAAAGTTTAACTCTTGCGATCAGAGTGTCGACACCACTCTATTTTCATGTGCTTGGGGTTGTCTATTTGCAAATCCAATAGGCCCTTTACCTCTATCATCTTGTCTTTGATCACCCCTAGTATGATTGCCAAATCTATCATGGTTTTGAGTTCTTTTCTGTCCTTGTGAACTTTGCCCAATTCCTTTCTCAGCCCGGGCTAACTTGTAAGAAATTTCTTTAACAATCCCTGCCAAAGTCTTGACAACATATTCTAAATCAGAACCCTTGCTAGCTTGTGGCTTCTCGTGTTTTATCACCTTCACACAATCCCTCTTAAGTGGTTTACCAATAGCTTTGATATTATTTTGAATTTGAAGTGCCATGGTGAAAGCTTGCCTCAAGTTTGTAGGATTTTTGTCTCTCAAGTAATAGGTTGCCTTTTTATCAAATGCATCTGCATATTTGATCAAGCAAGATTCATCACAAGGCCTCAAAATGACAGGAAGCCTTCTCAATGTTTTATTAAATCTTGTATTAAAATCATGAATGGTCTCATTAGGGTTCTTCTTGATATTCTCAAACTCGAATAGAAGGAACCTTGGATCTATTTTGTCTCCATATTGTAATCTGAATGCATTACTCATCTCAGTCCATGAATCAATAGAGTTATCAGGTAGAGCTTTATACCAATCTCTTACATCTTCCTCAAGTGTATGGATAAACAACTTAATATACACATCCTCAAATTCTATCTCAAAATCTTCCATCATGTTAACAAAGAGTTTGAGATGCTGATCTCTAGTTATAGCATTATTACCTTGGAATTTTGGTAACCTATTTCTCACATCTTGTGGGACAACATTTGGATAACCATCCATTCCTCCAAAATTTATAGGACCAAAGGTGTTAACAACAAATGGAGGTTGAGGCTGAGCCATATTTAGGGCTAGGAGGAATACCCGTAGAATGTCGAGATGATGTGCACGTACCATAGAGAAAGATCAGGTTATTGCGAAGAACTCCTTTTGTCTTGGAAGGACTACTACTGTGCAAATAAGAACACAAGACCACAAGATTTTGATTAAACAATAAATGAGGAAACTGACTTGGGCCTAGAAATATAAAAATTCCTTTCGAAGGTGGTTAGTTTCCCTGCTAATATGAATTAACACAAAAGACTGTAAAATATCAATTAAATTACTTCGTTGGAATGGATAGGGGAAAGGCTGGTTTCTGGTTGTAGTCAGGGTAACCGATACCGGTCTCTGGTAACCGATGTCGGTAGGGTTTAGGATCTGTAGGTTGGTTGTTTTGTGGGGTGTTTGTGTTGTTTGGTAGCTGTGTTATTTGTAAGGCTGTAAATGGGTGATATTAGGAAATGAGGTGATGAGAGGTAGATGAATGATGGTTAGATGAAATGGCACGCTTTGGGTAGTGGATTCGAAATGGATTTATGAGGATTTGTGATTCAAAAGGCATAAGAAATGTTATAACGAGAAGACATGCAGATGTGACTTACTTGGTTTTGTGAAGATGCAAGTTGATCTCCTTTCTTTATGGCAGCTTGGTTTCTTCACTTGTCTCTGCTCGGTCAGGTGAAGATCTGGACTCTGTTGATCACTCCCAATGATCTCTATTGATTCAAAATCCTTCCACCCCTTGATTTTGGTTCGGGGAGCCCATTTACAGGGAGCCGATGGCGGTTACGTAACCGACGGCGGTCGAGTAGGAACCGGCATCGGTAAGGAAAAAGTAGGCTATTTTTAGTAAAATAGCCCACCTTCCCTACTTTTCTCCCGAGAGATCAGTTGCGGGCTTGGTCAAATGACTAGAAGGTCGGTTTTGGGTGCGAGAAAGGGGTCATTAGTTATGGGTGTAGGTGTGGACCAAGTTATGGGTCTTAATTAGGTTAGTTTAGGGTTAGGGCTAGGTCATGATGAAGTGGCAAAATGAGGTGGCGAGTAAGGTGATGTGGATTTATCCATTACTAGGTAATTAATAAATAATTGTGTAAGGTTTAGGTGATGAGGTTATATTGCGAGATGAGATGCGGGTCACAAGGGGTCGTAAGACACAAATTTGGTGTCTACATTAGCCCCTTATTGTCGTGTAGCTTGTTTTGTAAAGCTGCACGGACAATAATATGAAGTGGTTTCCGTTGTTAAGGGTATAGGTAATCCCCCTCAAATCTATCACAGATTGAGAGAATGTGAAATCAGGGATAGGGTTGATAAAGGGTAAATGGTGTAGAGGGGATGGTAAGGTGGTGGGGTAGGTCCAAGGAAGCAGACGCATGTTGAAATGCAATCGTACGACTAGGGTACATGATTTGACGAGCAAACCAGCAGTGCATAGGCAAAGGTCGATAGTTTATCCAAACAAGGGTGATATAATCCTGGTATCCAAGGCATAGGAAGTAGCTCCAGGGTATATAACAGGTAAGGTACAGGAGCGTTTAGGCATGTTTAGGCGGTGCGAATGGTTGGTTTGGTTGAGATAAACGTCACGGTCTAGGTCTAGGCAAAGTTGGTCGACAGATCAAGTCAAGGACCCTAATCATGCTAAAACACAAACAGGTGAGCTCGATTGAACAAAAAACTACAGGATGGGTGGATAAAAGTGTATGGTGTTGATTTTAGGTAAGGTATTGAGGTGGTACGGCCATGGGTCGGGCCAGGTTGTTGGGTTGCGGCCTTGGCTCGGGCCGGGGGGGTAGGTTGAGGCTTTGGGTCGGGCCAAATGGTTAGGGTGAGGCCGTGGGTCGGGCCGAATAGGTAGGTTGAGGCCTTGGGGCGGGCCGAATAGGTAGGTTGAGGCCTTGGGTCGGGCCGAATAGGTAGGTTGAGGCCTTGGGTCGGGCCGAATAGGTAGGTTGAGGCCTTGGGTCGGGCCGAATAGGTAGGTTGAGGCCTTGGGTCGGGCCAAATAGGTAGGTTGAGGCCTTGGGTCGGGCCGAATAGGTAGGTTGAGGCCTTGGGTCGGGCCGAATAGGTAGGTTGAGGCCTTGGGGCGGGCCGAATAGGTAGGTTGAGGCCTTGGGTCGGGCCGAATAGGTAGGTTGAGGCCTTGGGTCGGGCCGGTTAGGTAGGTTGAGGCCTTGGGTCGGGCCGAATAGGTAGGTTGAGGCCTTGGGTCGGGCCGAATAGGTAGGTTGAGGCCTTGGGGCGGGCCGAATAGGTAGGTTGAGGCCTTGGGTCGGGCCGAATAGGTAGGTTGAGGCCTTGGGTTGGGCCGAATAGGTAGGTTGAGGCCTTGGGTCGGGCCGAATAGGTAAACAAATGGTGTTCAGCAAAGGTGGATATAGGCGATATGTGGTTAAAAAGGGGCAAATGGTAAATAAGGGCAAAAAAATAGGGGAAAGTTGGAAGAAAAACCGATGTCGATTCTACATGACGATATCGGTTAAGGGACCGATCTTGGTTCATTAGGGCAAAATGAAACCGATATCGGTTAAGGGAAAAACCTATAAAAAGAAAAATACGGCTTGTCATTGTCACTTGTGTTATTTGAAAACCAAATTGATTTGTCTGACGTGGAGAGTTGAGATTGGAGGTTTTATTGAGTGAGGTGGAGCTATTTTGCTAGAGGAGTGAGTTGTTTGCGGGCCCGAGTGAGGAGGAGGCGGCGATTGATTGGCGGGGACCCAGCGAGATCGGAGTGGAGCTATGGCACGGCGGGGAGGAGCGGGAGAGAGGCTGGACCAGCTGGACCACCACCACCCATCCCACCACGATGACGTGTCGTCGTTCGGGTAGGTTCGGAACTCTTTATTTTGTGCATTTGAATGGTATTAAGCTAAATTGGGGGTTTGGGTAGGAATTTACATGTTTTAGGAAATAATGAGTAAATGGACGTAATTTGAAAAATGAAGAGGATAGATGGGTAAAATAGGGCAAGGCGGCTGGGTGGGTAGGTTTTTAGGGTGTTTGGGTGGGTAGATAAGTAGAAAAATGCAAAAATGTGGGTGGGGGCCGCGCGGGGGTTCGGCTCCGGTAAAATACAGCGACCGATGTCGGTTGCTAAGCGACCGGCATCGGTCGCAAATTGTGTGGACGAGTGCGTTAGGATGGACCGATGTCGGTCGTATATCGGCCGGCGTCGGTTGGGTTTGTGTGGGTTTTTTTTTTTGGGGTTGGGTGGGTTTGGGTTTGGGTTGGGCTTGTTTGTGTTGGTGTGTTTTGGGGTGTGGGTGGGGTTTGTTTTGGGTGGGGTGGGTTTGGTTTTGGGTTGGGTGGGTTTGGGTTGGGTTTGGTTTTGGGTTTGGGTTTGTTGGGGGTTTGTGTGGGTTTGGGTTTGGGTTGGGCTTGTTTGGTGTTGGTGTGTTTTGGGGTGTGGGTGGGGTTTGTTTTGGGTGGGTTTGGTTTTGGGTTGGTTTGTTTTGGGTTTGGGTTTGGTTTTGGGTTGGTTTGTTTGGGTGGGGTGGGTTTGGTTTTGGGCTGGTTGGGTTTTGGGTGGGGTGGGTTTGGTTTTGGGTTGGTTTGTTTTGGGTGGGGTGGGTTTGGTTTTGGGTTGGGTGGGTTTTGGGTGGGGTGGGTTTGGTTTTGGGTTGGGTGGGTTTGTATGGGTATGGGATTTGTATGGGTTGGGGTTGGGTTGGGTTTTGGGTAGATTTTGGGCTTTGGGTCGGGTAGGGGTTTGGGTGGGTTGAGTTGTGGGTAGATATGGGATTTGTATGGGTTGGGGTTGGGTGGGTTTTGGGTTGGGTGGTTGAAGGTAGGTTGCTAGAGGGGGGTGGTATAGAGTTGGGGTGTGGTCGGGGGGATAAAAGGGGGTTTAGAGGGTAAAGTAGATGTTGTGATAAAGAGTAGGTCTAAGGATGTGGGTTGGTTTTGCAGGCACGTCAGCAGTTGACGATGCGGGATAGGATGCCCCCGCTGTTGGTGCGGATGCGGCCACACGTATCTGTGGCTCATTGGGCTGATCATGCGCGAGGTGGGACTCGGCGGAGTCCAGCGATACAGAGCTATTGATAGAGATCACAGCCTGATGGTCGCCCTCATCGAGAGATGGGATCCGGCGACCAATGTGTTCCATCTCCCGACCGGAGAGATGACCATCACATTGGAGGATGTGTATCGCATCCTTCGATTGCCCGATCGAGGAGAGCGAGTCTTCGAGTAGGTCGGAGGCAGCGATGGACAGGCATCTGCGAGGTTTTGGAGATGCGGCCGCGTGACTTACCTATCACAGCGCGAGTATCGGGTATGGTGACATGTACCGTGCACACCGACACGAGACACGGCTGGCTGTGCTGATGATGATTGGGATCACCTGCTTCGCCCTCCCGGACTCAGAGGGAGGCCGCTTTCCACGAGCATTGATGGGGGTGTTGCTTGAGATGGTGGAGGAGCATACTTGCTATGCGTGGGCACCAGTGTATCTGGTGCAGCTATACAGAGAGCTCTGGGGTTATCGCCGGATGCGGCGATTTGGTATTTGTTCGACTTTTTTACTTCACTGTTGGGCATATGAGCACATCATATGCATCGGACCCGATAGGGCTGCCCAGCGGCGGGGCCCACGAGTTATATACGAGATACGGCTTTGAGAGGTGGTTGGGAGTCGTGGGCAGCCACGGCGGTGCTTCTTGCGAGGAGAGGCGTTGCGTATTACGAGGCATTTATTAGAGGCACGACAGGTGGTAGATATTGTATGGAGACCTTACAGAGGTCATCACCCTCGCGGAGGAGCCCGCTTACAGTTGCGTCGATCCAGTACACATTCTGGATAGCAGGACGGAGGCCGGGAGAGTACGAGAGGATACCCCTAGAGAGTGCAGCGAGGCGAGATGGGGCTGCGGCAGGGCGAGCCACCTCCCTTCCCTCGATACGGGAGGGATGATGTAGAGGCCCCCTTGCTGCACCACCCCCTTGGATCCAGATTGGGTTCTTTGAGAGGCCGGCGAGATGACACGATAGATGATCTTTGGTTGTATGCAGGCATACATGGTGTGGTGGGCTGGTCAGAGAGCGGCGAGGGTAGCACATCCCGCACAGCCAGACTTGGCAGCTGTGACGGCAGAGAGAGATCAGCTCAGGGGTCAGGTGCGCTCTTACGGGGGCAGCTTTTGCTGCGCGAGAGCACGAATAGGGTCTTACGAGGCAGGCTTGAGCTCGAGTAGCTCGTGCGAGCACGGCACGAGCACCAGCACCAGCCACGAGCACCACCACCACGGCCACGCAGTGCAGTACCACAGTACCCAGTACAGCAGTACACGCAGGCATACCACACCACCGCACCGCACGCCAGCACACCACCAGCAGCACGCACGGGAAGTCGAGGCATTAGTAGTAGGTCCGGGACCAGCCCAGCTCCTTGATGGCACGGGATAGATACATGGAGGTGAGAGCGGAGGCCGATACTATCTCGGGATATTCTTGATAGTACCGGGTTGAGTATCGACCATATGCGGCTCATAGAGCGAGAGACCTCTCACGGCCGAGAGATCTCGGGAGAGTGCGGCCACGGCCGCGTGTCCGTTGACGAGGCGGAGGCGAGAGGCACCACGAGACCAGCCAGCGAGAGGTGGTTGAGGCGGTGGGGAGAGCTGAGGATCCCCGGCATGGTTTTGTATTTGTATATTGGATATGGGCACCGGTCTGCGAACCGGTTATGTTTATAGAGGCCTGCGTGCCTACATATTACTCATTTATTCATTCATTCATTTATTGTATACCGGCCTGCGAGCCGAGTACGGGTTGTACAGTTGGTACCGGCCTGCGAGCCGAGTCGAGATTATTGATAGTTATTGCGGCCTGCGTGCTGGCTTTGTTGGATTATGAGATCACAGAGGCCCCGATGCAGGGCACATTGTATATTTGAAAACTTGTATATATATATAGAGATGATGTTTTGATCCACATGTTGTGTTCAAAATGTTTTTAAGTATTTTGTCGATGGTTTATGATATAGAATGTATGATGAGTTTAATTGACATGTTGATATATGGATGATGTGTTATATGATGAAATGTTGCATGTTTTGGTGCTGGTTTTGGGACATTGTTATATATGTATCTGATGAGTTGGATCCAAATGATGTATAGATAGATAGTTTTTTGTTTTGTTTTGGTATCCTTAGTTGATGACTTGTTTGTTTTTGTAAAATAGATGATGTTAATGAAATTGTAATGATATGTGTGGTGGATGGACAAATATGGATAATGGTGATGAGATGCAGGAAAAGAGGCGGGCGCGACAAAAATTAGGTAAAAATGAAGAAAAGAACCATGTTTCAAAAAGGCAGGTGTATAACCGATATCGGTTAGATAACCGAAGCGGCGGTAGTTAGTAGACCGATATCGGTTACATATACCGATACTGGGGTTATTTAGGTATGAGATTTTCTAAAAATAAAAAAGCTAGGTGGCAAACTTAAGTTCTAATTTTGAGAGCCATGCGAGAAGTTAAATACGTGAATGCGACGCTTTTTGGCAGTGAGAGACAGGTAATTGCATGAGAAATTTGAGTGATAAGGAGAAAAGAGCGGGGAAAGTGAATGTGTTCGAGATTCGAGAAGGCGAAAAGGTGAATTTGAAAAGGGTGGTGATCATGGCGGGAATGAGGAGAAGCATCCGGCGAGGGGGACGAGAGGAAGACAAGGGCCACCTCAAGCTGCTGCTGAACTCCGAGAGGTAAACGTTTTGGTTGTGATTTGATTTCTGCATGTTTTGTGAATAAGATGGGGAGAGTATGTGGGTAGATATGAGAAAGAAAAGATGATAACAAGGGTTATAAATGAGGTGAGTGTTACGTGGTAGGTAATCAAGGGTTTCGGGTATGTCTGTGTATACAGAGAGGAATAAACGAGCAATTTATTGTCGTAGGTGGTTGTTTTAGGCAAGGTGTATGAAAGTACTGATGACCGATATCGGTTAGGGATAACGGTATCGGTTACTCAACAATGATCCGGTTAGTTGTAAATGATACCGGTTGCTGTAGGAATTTCTAGAATTTGAGAAAAAACAGGGGATTTGAGGAATTGAATGGTTGTTTGTTATTTGGATGTATGCGGGCGAGGCGGGGTTGAGATGAATGATAGTGTGCAGTAGCTATTGTTGTCACGAATCCGAGCGGATGTAACGCCAGCTGAATGGACATTGATAAATCGTTTGGGGTTAAGTGGAATCCGCTATTATTCACGAATCACACGTAACCATGCTATGTTACAGGCGTTGATTGAGAGATGGAATCCTGAGACAAATACCTTCTATCCGCAGCGGGGAGATAGCGGTAACATTGGAAGATGTGTTCCGTATTTTGAGACTCCCATTTACGGAGAACCATTATATCGAGGCATTACCTAGCGCGGCGCGGGAGCGATAACTAGCGATATTTGGTCCATACGCACGAGATTTAACACAACGAGGTTTATCATTTACGTATGGGATAATGTATACGGCACATCCCGAGGAGACAAGGTTAGCATAATATTAATGATAGCGGTAGGGTATTATGCATTACACGAGGCGAAGGGGGAAGATTTCCAAAGGCATTGATGTGTGTTATTTGGGAGATGATAGAAAGGAACGTGACTTTTGCATGGGCACCTGCATATTTGGCGGAGTTATACAGGGGTTTATGGGCTTGTAGGTGAAATCACAGGCGACACTTTGGATTGTTCATACTTATTACACTGTTGGGCCTATGAGCACATTGTTTGTGTGTGACCAATAGGCCGACCCATCCAGTCAGGAGAGACCGGAGTACAAAGGTTGGGATTCAGACGATGGGTCCAAACAGAACAAGAGGCAAGATCCCAGGCTGTGACGGGTGACATTGAGTATTATAGGCAGGTATGGGAGATGGTGACGATTGCGGATATCTGTTGGAGGCCATACGGAAACTATATGGTAACAGAGAACATAGCTGAGGAGTTGAGGGGTGTAGAGCGATTGAGGTGGATCGCAGGGCACAGGCCGGGTGAGTATGAGAGGATTCCTCTAGATCGCGTGCGGCGACAATTTGGATTTGTGCAGGATATACCCCAGGCTTATAGACCATATATGAGGATCGATGCCGAGGCAGCATTCTCACCTCCCGGCACACCTCGAGAGGGCCGAGAGGAGAAGCTAGCGCCGATCGCGGGTAATGGATGCGAGGAAGCGAGAGGCCTATAGATTATGGTGGGTAGCGAGCTGCGAGTGTATACGTGATCGTCACGACATAGCGGTGATTACAGCGAGAGAGATCGTCTGCGAGTTTGGTTCGGCAGCTCAAACGCGAGTGAATGAGACAAGAGGATTGTTAGTGGTTGCGAGTCACGAGCACAGGACTAGAGGCTGAGTCCTCCATGCGAGAGGCGTATTCATATGTTACGGAGAGATTGGGATCGGTGGGCGGTACCAATAGCCGTGGTACCTTTGAGGACGAGAGGCTGGCGAGAGGGTCGACGATCACGATCATCACCTAGTTCGGGATGAGGCGTGAGGTCTAAATAAATGTTAGCAAGGTATAAGAATAAATAAGAGTACCGACTGCGTGTCGATGATAGAAAGATGTATTTGTTTAACATCTAAATAAAACGAGATATGTATGTTGATTTGAGTTATAATAATAAGAATGTTTTCGTTTTGACTTTTCGGTGTTTTGAAAAAGGATAAAGAGGAATGTGATTAAATAGAAATACACAAAAATATTTATATTTACCACACATGATAGGTTATGGTAGGGGATGGTCGAGCTAACCTTGGGAGACCCCATGTCTCCTAAAGTGCTACCTACATAGCCCATTGCACAAAGCAAGGAGGGCCTCGGACCGATGTAGTTCTCCCTTAGGATCGGGGAGAGGTGAATTCGGAGCAATTTAGGTATGGTTTAGGCAATTGGTTGGTTGGTAAGAATATTGATATTAATATTGGTAAGGTAAGGTTGTTGGTGTCGGTAATGAATTGGTGATGTTGTAAAAGGTATAAGGAAGCGAAAGTTAGCCTACCCAAGTAGAAGGAACCATGTCACGATTAAGATCAACACACAATCCTAGATGCGAGGCAAAGCGGAAAGAGTGCTCCGTAGGTGAAAAGAGCTAAACAAACCACACAACGTAGAACGAGCTTGAAGCCCTAGGTACCGTGCATAGACGAGAAGTCAATAGGTGAAAAGAGTTGTATGATCACAATATATCGGGTGTACGTTACGTCCCTTGAGTTGAAACAAATGGTGAGGTGAGGTGGATGATATAGTTGAGGTACGAGAGAACTTGTTACAAAGTGAGTGTTACGAAAAGAGAACCTACCCTAAATAGACAAGTCCATGACCCAAAAAGTTCTTTTGAATGAGGCTTTTATTTGGTGAATATAGGCCGATCGATGCGGGAAGTCTACAGGATATTGATTGTACTATTCTTGAGGTCTTCGAAAGCTGATCAATGCGAGAAGCTTCGATAAAGGCTGATGTATATAGCTGTCCTTCGAGGAGCGAGTCTATTTATAGTAGTAGAGATATGATTTTAGTGCATAGCTGTCCTTCTTGGAGCAAGCATCTATATAGAATAGCAGCAATAATTTGGCATATAGCTGTCCTTCGAGGGAACAGTCTATATATAATTTAGATAGCTAGATGTTCTTTTGGCGTGAAGCATCTAGTTTGGTAGGAAGTTTGACTCAAGAAAATCCCATAAGAAGGTGGTATTTTAATACTTTGAAGTCATGGACTAGACTAAAAAGGGGAAGGCATCGTTTGAGGGGAGGTGAGAAGTGAGCTTGATTTTATTTGGAGATGTAGGAAACAAAATGTATGTAGCGGTAAATGAGCTCAAGGGATGAGCAGTAGGTAGATAAGAAGTGATATAACACTAAATTCAACAGTAGAATGGTCGAAGATGCAAGGCATTAAGGGGTTCAGGCTCAGGTTTACCATTAAGCGAAGCTAAACGATAAGTGCCTGATCCATAAGTGTGAGTGATTATATAAGGCCCAATCCAATTGGGAGCAAATTTTCCACGTTTGCTCTTTTCTAGTTTGGTTACATGTTGATTCTCTTTGAGGACAAGATCACCAACCTTAAAGGTGCGCTCATGAAGTCGCTTATCATAAGCACGCTTGATGCGTTTTTGATAGATTTGAAGGTGATCGAGAGCTGTAAGATGACGCTCGTCAAGAAGCTCCAATTGGGCTAACCGCTCTTGGCGGAAATCATCGTTGGTGAGAATATCCTGAAGAGATATTCTAAGGGAGGTATTTGTACTTCGAGGCGGGGACAGCCTCGGTACCATATACCAAAGAAAAAGGTGTGGCATTAGTGGAGGTACGAATGCTAGTACGATAAGCCCAAAGGGCAAAGGGAATGTGATCGTGCCAATTTCTTCCGGATTCATTGACAACTTTCATGAGGATTTTGGTTAGGGTTTTATTAGAAGATTCAGCCTGACCATTGGCCTGCGGATAGTAAGGCGATGAGAAACTAAGTTTGATACCAAAGTTGTCACAAAGGTCTTGTAACAACTTGTTTTTAAAAGATTTACCATTATCATTATTAGGCGATGAGGAATACCAAAACGGCAGAGATAATGTGATGGTTAATGAATTCGACAATTTTTCCTTTTTGATCGAAATTGTGGAATGGCCTCCACCCATTTTGTGTAATATTCGGTGGCTGTGATTATCCATCGGTGACGTTGTGAAGAGGACGGGTGAATCTCACCAATAAGGTCTAAACCCCATTGTGAGAAAGGCCAAAGATCTCGTGCGACCTGCAGCGGATGGCTAGGAGTATGTTGAAGGTTAGCATGTTGTTGACACATAACACAACGCTTAACATATTCGTAGCAGTCGTTATTGAGAGTAGGCCAATAATAACCTAGGCGAAGGATTCGTTTAGCCATGGCAAGGCCACTAAAATGTCCACCACAAATCCCATCATGGACTTGTTGGATGGTATAGGTGACCTCCGCGCCGGTTAGACAGCGAAGGAGGATACCATCAAAGCCACGTTTATAGAGGAGTCCCCCCATGACAACATAACGTGAAACACTTTTAAGAAAAGCACGTTTTCCATTACTAGTAAGGTCAGGTGGGAGAACAGAGATTGTAAGATAGTCGTGAAATTGGTGGTACCAGGTATCCTGCGAATTAGTAGACACAGTATTTATCATACAAACTACTTGGGGTTGAGTAGGATGGGGCAAAAGTTGTTGGACCACGACGAATAATTGAGTCGATTGATGAAGCTAGAATTTGCGAGGCTAAGCAAGCCATAGTATCCATGAAATTTGTTAGTGGAGCGGGGAATGGTTTGGATAGAATAGTGAGTAAATAAGGCTAGAAGTGAGTCCACGTAGTATTTGTACTTTTGAAGTTCCTCATTTTTACATTGGTAGATGCCCATAACTTGATTGACTACCAATTGAGAGTCACCAAAAATATTGATAGATTTGATACCTAAGTGTATCGTAACTTGGAGACCCAGAACAAGGGCCTCGTATTCCACTGTATTATTAGTGCAGGGGAAATCAAGCCGAGAATGAAAGAGGCATAGGTTCGGCGTCAGAGGATGAGAACAACGCCGGCTCCTCCGCCGCGCTGGCATTTAGATCCATCGAAGAAGAGGGTCATTTGATACGACTCTTCCCCGAGTGAAAGAGTGGCGATGAGTTCGTCGGGGAATGTAAAATTGGTAAATTGTTCCCCAGGTAAAGGGGCTTCTGCAAGTTGGTCTGCGATGGTTTGTCCTTTGATTGATTTCTGGTGGATGAACTCAAGGTCGAGGTCGGCGAGGAGCATGAGCCATCGGCGATGCGTTGGTTTAGATGAGGTTTGGCATACATGTAATGGATGGGGTCCGTGTTGGTGATGACAAAAGTTTTGTGATTCAGGAGGTAGTGTCGGAGTTTGGTAGCCACGAATGATAGGGCTAGGCACAAATTTTCTACATGTGTATACCTAGTCTCATAATCCACCAGAGTATGACTTATATAATAAATGGCTTGTTCTCGATTTTGAGTCACGATGTGCGAAGCATAGCTCCTATAGCATGGTCGGTGGCGGAAAGGTAAAGGTAGAAAGGGCGGTCGTCTTGAGGTGGGATAAGCACGGGTGGCTGCAAGAGATAAGTTTTGAGAGCTTGAAGGCTTGGTGGCACTCCTCACTCCATTGAAAGGCAACGTCTTTTTAAGAGGTGATGGAAAGGTTGACATCGATCCGAGAGTTGGGAGATGAAACATCGGATGGATTGAAGTTTACCTTGTAAGCTACGCAATTGTTTGAGATTTTAGGTGGGGGCATTTCTAGATAGCTTTGACTTTAGATGGATCGACCTCAATGCCATGGAAAGAGACGATAAAACCAAGAAGCTTTCTGAAAGGACACCAAAGACACATTTCTTTGGTTGAAGGCGAACAGAATATTGTAACAAGCGATATCGAAAATAATGGTTAAAACATCGAGATGTTCAACTTTGTGATGTTTAGATTTGCCAAGAAGATCATCACGTAATCTTCGAGGATAGTGTGCATAATGTCATGAAAAATGTAGGTCATAGCCCGCTGATAGGTTGCACCAGCATTCTTAAGGCCAAATGGCATGACACGATAACAGAAAGTTCCCCAAGGGGTTATGAAGGTAGTTTTATGTTGATCAGCAGGGGCAACCAAAATTTGGTTATATCTGAAAAGCCATCCATGAGAAAGCATCTCATGGCCTACGGTGAGATCAACAAGTTGGTCAATGCTTGGTAGGGGAAGTCATCCTTAGGGCAAGCGAGGTTAAGATCCCGGAAATCCGTGCATATCAAAGTCCCCCGTCGCTTTAGTGACAGGTACGATGTTAGAAATCCATTGAGGATAGTCAATAGGCAGAATGAAGGAAACAGAAAGGAGTCGTTGGAGCTCCTCTTTGACCAAGAGGGCAATGCGTGGATGCATTTTCTCAATTTTGTTTAATTGTTTGGAATCGGGTTTAGAGTGAATGTTATGGACAGCAATGTCGGATCAATTCTGGCATGTCGGCGTAGAGACAGCGAAAGCTTGGTTGCGAGCATGGAGAGAAAGTAGTAAAGGCGACTTGTTACGATGTGTTAAGGGATTGTCCGATCTTCACAATGTGAGATCCTCCTCCGTGTGGATGTTGATTTCTATAGTAGACTCATTCACATGGTTTGGGTTTGAGATGGTAAGGCTTGTTGAATATAAGAGTCATCCGCGCCCCAGGTAAGTGAGGATGGAGTCATCATCCGGCACTCAACAACATTAATCAAAGGAATCCTCTTGATCATGTCACGGATATAGAAGGGGAATAGAAGATGGGTCCTCATTATCGCGTTGATAAGTGAGAGGACCTATGAAGATAGCATTTATGAAAAAAAAAAAAAGTTAGGAGGGATAGATTCGGGATCTATCGATTACGCGTGGGTGATGATGGCAAAGTGGGTGATGATGGTTTGGTAGGGGTAACGTCGTCTCTTCCGAAGAAGCATCACGAGGTTCTCCGATGTAAGTGTTTCCGGAAATCCGAGACCACTACGATCATTATGTTTGCGTGTGGTGATGGGGATGAGCGTATGTCGGCCTTGTTCATAAAGACCAAAACCAAAGCCTTTCCAAGCCAAGCACAAATGAGTCAAGAAGGTGAGGGCGGCGTGCGATTTGTCAAGTATTGAAAATCAGTTGGAAGGAACCACACCAAGAGGAGGCTCGGGGGTAATGGAGGATGCGTCGACACCCCCATACGTTAGGTTAGTGCGTGCGATGTGGGGTGGTCGTAGAGATTACTTCCCCACGCGGCGGTCATAGGTGGGATGTGCATGTAATTGTCCATACTCTGTGGGTATGGAAAGAACTAACGTTATATAGGCGATACTCCCCAGTAGTAAGGCGTTGAAAAACATCTACTAAGGGTCCGAGGTTGGGATGTTAGGCTGCGGGAAGGGAAGTGGTTTTGCGACGGTGGTTTCATCGATTGAAGGCGTAAGTGTGGTTGAGGTGGATGGTTGAGGCACATTTGAAGAAGATGGTTGGGTTGAATGAGGGTGTCTTGATTGGTATAAGCACATCGTTTGGGTGGTATAACATATTGCGAGGTTTTAAAGGGGAGGATCAGCTTTTACGGTGTAGGACTTCCCCTCGTACTCAAATTTTATGCATCTATGTAATGTTGAGGAACGCATCCCATGGCCCGGATCGAGGCGACCCGGAATATATTATATTGGAACTCTCCCTCGAGGACATAGAAGAGTTCGGGTAAAGTACGTGGTCCTACCCAAATGTTGAGGATCACGGTGCCTAAAGGTAGAGGTAATAGCGTCATTGAATGACCGCAACATGATGGGGTTGCACACATGTAGCTAGAAGGGATATTCATTTGTTGGAAAGCTTTTGAAGAGATGATGTTTAGGCTAGCACCCCGTCAATCATAACACGACGTACACGAATGTCCCGACGTAAGCGAGATGAAAAGGCGAGTCGGGGATCTTCATACCAAAATCGACAATTTCATCTTGAGCCAGCCATGCAGCGGCTTGTGGTACGAGAGCGAAGTGGTTGGGGGGTGGTGGGTTGTTTGGTGAGAGAAGCAACGTGATTGGGTGTTAGAATGGAGGCAAGGGCGAAGGGTTTCATTAGGTAAGACCTCGATCCCTTGAAGAATTTCAACGAGAGCTTGTCGATGAGATTGAAAGTCTTAATGAGATCATATAGTGTCATTTTTACGGGTGATTGGTGAAGGCTGTTTGATCATGGCTCGATGGGCAGCTCCATTAGAGACGGGGTAAGCGGTCCACGAATAACCACTTTGGGTGGTGGTGCAATCGGGATGTTGAATGGAGAAGAAGAGAGGACAGAGTGTGCTTTCTTTCGCTTTCTCATTGTTTTTACGCTCGAGTAGCAACACTAATCATATTAATTTCGTAGACCTGAGATGAGGAAGATGGTTGGGATAAATCATGGTCTTGAAGGGTGGGGTTGTAATAATGATAGATCTTGGTGAGGCGGGGACGGATGGTATAGGAGAGGGAATGGAAACTAAAGGTCTCTCCCTTCGTAAGTTGTCTTTCTTAACCTTTCTATCTCGGAGAGGTGGTGTGAAGGATGGTTTTAAAGCTTTGCATCCCTCCACATCATGTCCCGGTGTGCGGTGATAAGCGCAGATTTTAGACTCATCATAACCTATAGGTCGAGGTTTAGAAGGGTCATAAGGTCTAAGTGGGGGTAGGAAATGGTCGCATTCTCCACTAACATAGCAAGGATTTTGGCGTAAGATCCTTTGAGTGGGTCAAAATCGGAGGAGGATGAGGGTATTGGTTGTGCAGGTTTTGGTAATGTTTGGGTATGGTTGGTTCGTATGGGGTGGTGGTTTAGCCAAGGGGTGTTGACACGTGGTTTTCACTAAATGTGGTTTCTTTGGCGCGAGAGAGCTACGTTCATTTGGTTAGATGATAAAGCTACGAGATGACGTGGTAGTGGGACACAACCACGGAGAAAGGGGTAGAGAGAATAAATCCTTTGATGATGGATTTTGTTTAGGGTTGATTGGTGGACCGGATGCGTGGGGTGATAATGTTGATATACCCTTTGATCCTGTATGGGTGCGAAGGCGTAGGTCATTTTGAAGAAAACGCGGGAGGTATGATATATTGGTGCAAGGTGGAAGGATGAGGTCCCAATATGGAAGGTAGGTATGATGATGATGGTTTTGATTGTGATAGAGGCACGGGTTGAGTGTGTCTCCTAGGTGGCGGGGCGGCTTTATTCTTGGACAAATCTAGTCGCTTAGGCGGGTGTGTTAGACTGGGTATTGGTGAGGTCCCAAGTGTAGGGGAAGATTTGGTTAGGTTGATAGAGGTGGATGGGATATTGAGTATAGATACGGGGGGTGAGAGTGAGGACATAGGCATTTTGAGTTTCTGTAAACACTTCGGGTATATGGTAGAGGTATCGGGATCGGTCATCTGCATTTGAGTAGAATAGGGAGTACTCAAACGTTCCCATAGGATTCGTCTATCTTCTGAAGAATGACAGTCTTCAGTTTGAATTATAAATTTTGTACGGAAGAAAGGTGGGTTGTGATTCCAGTCCACTTTGTGGGTGTGATACGAGGGGGGTAAATGAGGCCTTTGTATCAATAGATGTCAAGAGGTCAACCGGTCGTTGAAAATATTTAGGCGATGAAGAACTAATAGGCAGGAGGGCATGTTTGAGAGGGTCTGTCATGGTTAAAGAATTTGGTGATGTCGGTGCAAGAGATTTCTCGTCTAAGGATGTCAAAAGGAGTGGCGTACCCTCCTCTTGTGCAGCAAGAGTGGTAGAAGGAGAAGTTTGGGAAATAGATAGATTAGATAACATCCGTTCGTAATCTTGTAGGGATGTGGTATAAGAAGACTCATCGATGGGAAGAGAAGTCAGGAAGTTAACTCCTTTATGGGGAAAGGAGAATGATTTCACTTTGGCTCGATGGTGGTAAAGGAGGTTCGGGCTCTGTGTTAGTGAAGAGGCTTGATTCAAAATTTTCTCGATAGAGGCTTTGGCCGGGTATCGAAGACTGCATGGATCTCATGAACACTCTCCTCGGCTAAGATATCTGGTTTGTGTTCTTGTTGGAAGAGTGATTCGGGAATGGTTTGTTGAAGATTTTCAAATTTCGGTTGGCAGGGGCATTAGGATTATCGAGGGTTATATCCCTGCGTCAACCATTTCCTGCACTATGTTTTTCAACATCTTGCAGTTTTCATGACTATGTCCTTTTACGCGGTGAAAGTTATAGAAGTCATTTTCTTTGTACCAGGAAGGTATCGCGCGGGTGGAGTCAAACCCAGAGTGAGGTTTAACAGGAGGCAAAGTGATAGCTCCGGCTTTGAGCAATTTTTCCAAGATGACACCATAGGTTTCTCCCAAGGGAGTGTAATTGATGGGCTCGGCTTTGTACTTATAGGTGGTTTTTGGTGGAGTATTGGATGGCGCTTTGAGATTTGACCATCACCGCGTGGACAGCTCCTTTTGATTTAGAAGAAGTGGACGCGTGAGGAGTGGTGGTATTTGGTTTATTGGTAGAATCAGGAGTTCGGAGAAATTGGGGTTTTTGTTGCGCAACCACAATTTCTCTTCTTCTAAGGCTCGAATTTCTAGTTTTGAGCCATGGTAAAGGCCTCATCAAATGTGCGGAAAGTTTGAATTTGAAGAGTAGGAGAAATGTGCTTAGCACATGCCCGCGTGAAAAGTTCGATAAGTTCAGCTTTGAGGCAAGGCATATGTAAGTTGGTTGATAAGGCCGCGCCATCGTCCGACGAAATCTGCGATAGATTCGTCTTGGTTGTCGAATGGCATAAAGGTCGGTGATGGATACTTTCTTAGCAATGTTAATGGAGAAGTGATCCAAGAAAGATTGGGCTAGTTGGTTAAAAGAGAAGATTGAGTCTTTGGGTTAAAGCACCTTTGTACCACTCAAGCGGGTCCCGATAAGGACATGGGAAATGTGTGAGTATGAGGCATCATCATGGGCAATCAAATAACAAGCATGTCTAAATGATCGCAAGTGTTGTTGAGGATCCTCTTTACTATTAAAACGAGTAAATTTCGGCAATTCCCATTGAGGAGGATATGAGTGAAGGGGACGAGAAGGGTGAATAGGCTCCCGAAAACTTGCTCGTATGTCAAGGTGCTACTACGACTTCACAAAACGAAGCCTCAGTTTTTGCATTTTGTCCATCATTTGTTTAATTAGATCAGTGGTTGGATGAGATGATGGTGTGGTTGTGGTAAACGGAGGCAAATTGGGCCAAGGACCACCACTAGACCACGGGTGGGTTAAGTGTTGATAAGGTGTGGAGGATGAATATGTTGAGGAAACCCGAATAGGGATGTCCCATATAGGATGTTGAGGTCATTTGGATACGTGTATGGGAATGAAAAGGTAGGCGGAGCTTGAGAAGGAAAGCTCGTGTGGATAGGTGGCGAGAGAGCAAGTCATGAATGGAGCGTGCTGCAAGAGAGATGAGGTAGGGCGCTATCGGTGGTAATGATATGTGGGGTCCGAGGTTAACCAACGGAAAGCCAATCTGAGTCGTATGAACCTCTGAAGCCGTCGGATTGGGAGACGGGGCTAGAGATGCAGGAAGCAAGGCGGTATTATCAGGCGGAGTGGGAGCTAAATGAGCAGCTATACTAATAGGCATACCAACAAGGAGCTGACCATCAGGCGTACGGTCAGGGGCATGAGACAAATAGTATTGTACAGTGCTAGAATTAGCATCCAGAAACTTGGCAAAGTCCTTATCTCCCACAGAATTTTAGGAACCTCATTGGTATCCGTAGGGTTCCCACAGAGAATGTGAAGGGGTGATTCAGGCAAAGAAATAGAGCAAGCATGTGAAACCATGGCGGCGGCTTGCTTTCAGTGATAACAACCATGGACAGAGTTCACAGTAGGGTTTCAATCAGTCAAGAATAGAAACAAACTCAGACTGGTAAAATTGGTAGGTTCTGGTTTGTCAGGAATTGGAAAAGACAGTAACCGATATCGGTCTAGTAACCGATGTCGGTTATACTATAGCCGACGTCGGTCAGGTAACCGAATGTCGGTGTAAGAAGTCTAGGCTAACAAGATATAAAAAGGCTGCTAATTTGATTTTTAACAACATTTAGTATACTTGTCCAATTATTGATCACAGAAGACAGAGTATGAGAAAGAAAACAGAACTAAAAACAAGCAAGATGCACACGCAAATCCAGAGATTAACCCTAGGGTTAATTTTAATTATCGTGGGCTTATGCCTTTAGACGTAGAATGATGTCGGAATCCTAAACAAAAGACTTAGGGGAAATGTCAAGTTGTTTTGGCTTATAAGGTTACCTCAATCGGGCGGAGGAATACCGCGGAAAAAGGGGGATGTTTGAGCTGTTGTGTTAATTGTGAAGTGATTCGGTATGTGTTGTGCAGTGAATGTAAGATTAATTTCTGTCAATACCGTGGATATCACCCCCACGTGTACGACCCTGTTACTTAATCTACATTCACTAGAATTGAAAAACAACAAGCAGAATGCATGCACGTGTTTTAAACCCAAATCGAAAATTATGTTCGATGAAGCAAGAGAGATGACTTTCACTAATGTGAAACTAGGAAAGCAAGACAAATTCCTTACGAAATATATAACAAAAAGCGAAAACAGCAAGTATGCTTCTAAAATGAAAATAAGCAAGAAAGCGAAACCCAAAATGGGTCCCACAGGCGCGTGCCAAAATGTTTCGCTCGGAATGTTTTCGTTCATACGGGGATAGAGTTGCTTCTATCCTTTCATTCCTTTTAGAAACAGAGATAGGGTTAGGGCTAGGAGGAATACATTAGAATGTCGAGATGATGTGCGCGTACCGTAGAAAGATCAGGTTGATTGCGAAGAACTCCTTTTTGTCTTGGAAGGACTACTGCAAATAAGAACACAAGACCACAAGATTTTGATTAAACAATAAATGAGGAAACTACCTTGGGCCAGAAATATAAAACTTCCTTTCGAAGGTGGTCGGTTCCTATTAATATGAATTAACACAAAAACTGTAAAAGTATCAATTAAATTACTTCGTTGGAATGGATAGGGAAAGGCTGATTTCTGGTTGTAGTCAGGGTAACCGATAATGCGGTCTCTCAGTAACCATGGCGATGTCGGTAGGGTTTAGGATCTATAGGTTGGTTGTTTTGTGGGGTGTTTGTGTTGTTTGGTAGTTGTGTTATTTGTAAAAGCTATGTAAATGGGTGATATTAGGAAATGAGGTGATGAGAGGTAGATGAATGATGGTTAGATGAAATGGCACTTATGGGTAGTGGATTCAAAATGGATTTATGAGGACTTGTGATTCAAAAGGCATAAGAAATGTTATAACGAGAAGACATGCAAGATGTGACTTACTGGTTTTGACGAAGATGCAAGTTGATCTCCTTTGCTGTAAACGCTTCTGGTTTCTTCACTTGTCTCTGCTCGGTCAGGTGAAGATCTGGACTCTGATCACTCCCAATGATCTCTATTGATTCAAAATCCTTCCACACTTGATTTTGGTTTGAGGAGCCCATTTACGAGGAGCCGATGGCGGTTACGTAACCGACGGCGGTCAGTAGGAGAACTAGCATCGGTAAGGAAAAAGTAGGCTATTTTTAGTAAAATAGCCCACCTTCCTAACTTTTCTCCCGAGAGATCGATTGCGGGCTTGGTCGAATGACTAGAAGGTCGGTTTTGGGTGCGAGAAAGGGGTCATTAGTTATGGGTGTAGGTGTGGACCAAGTTATGGGTCTTAATTAGGTTAGTTTAGGGTTAGGGCTAGGTCATGATGAAGTGGCAAAATGAGGTGGCAGGTAAGGTGATGTGGATTTATCCATTACAAGGTAATTAATAAATAATTGTGTAAGGTTTAGGTGATGAGGTTATATTGCGAGATGAGATGCGGGTCACAAGGGGTCGTAAGACACAAATTTGGTGTCTACAGGGGGTGATCTTGGAGGTGAAACAAGCTAATGAGGAGTAGTAATGGGTTTGATTGGAATAGATGAATGATCTCTAAAATGACAACCCCCAAATGATCTCTCTCTTGATAAAATTTAGCAAACTTAGAAACCACAGGAGCAGATCTAGGAGTAATTTTTTTAAATACACAAGAAGGTCCCTCACTTGATGGAAAATTAAAATCAGCAAGAAAATTACCTAAATCAGATCTACCTGAAGAAGAATTATAATATTTAATAATAGGATGCTCTCCTTCAAATTCAACTATGGGGATTTCTTTTCTTGCAACCAAATCACCAACCAATTTCCACACTCTTCTTCCTTCTAGTTCTGAACTTCTTGATTCGGTGAGAATTTATTAGAAGGGTCCTTGGTGAAGAGGGATCTCCTTCCCTCTAGCTTGACAAATTTAAACAAAAATTTCAAATGATAGAAATGTGTTAGACAACTGGTATTTCAAGATCCCAATAGCATGGAGTCGCCACTAAGGATTTCCACCTTAGTTGTGCAAGAAAGCACTAAAATATTCTGTCAAATGTATGCTATGAAAACTTTGCAAGGGTTTACAAATCAGATCTTCTTCTTCTTAATTCAACCAAGAACAGTGCATCCAAATCATATAAACTGCTGGTAAATGATAAGAGCAGGCTGAGTTTGAAATCTTTTTACCCAAAACATCCAGATCTGAAGTATGAAATGATATCTCAAGAATGTAATAGCTCAAATACTTAATCACACAAATGCTCAAACCTCTCAAATACTTCAAAACCACCAAGAAATTGCAAGAAGTCCCCAGCAATGGTACCACTCGGGTGTTGGTATCCAGATTTAATCTCCTTCACAACTTGAACAACATCATGAATTGCACAAGACACTCAAGGATGGATAGATGTTTTGTATGTCATTTGTAGCTAGGGAAGCACACCTATCTATTTGTTTGCATTCAAGAATTGAGGGAGTGGATAACACCTTTAAGAGGGTTTTGATCCAACCCTCATTATTTTAGGTTGTGCCTATCACAACCAAGGCAAGAGAACCTATATTGCAGCCCCTATATGGTAAGGAGATGGAGATATCCTTATGTTTTACATATGATATGGAAGAGGCTTTGTGAAAACATGATCAAGTATCCATTATCCAAACTCAAAGGATTTGTCACTACTAAATGATGGAAATGTTCTCAAAACAAAGCTAGAGCTGCTAAAGACATGATAAAACCCTGATCAACTTTGTGCATTTTAGTGAAAGGATTGAATTCTTTTGTGGATACACAATGCAAATGCAGGGGTATTGTAGGTAGGATGAGTTAGTTTAAAATGAAATTCTGATGAGAGATTTTGGGACAAGAGTAGTTAGGAGTCATCACCTTCTTTGGGAAACTTTGCAAATGAATTACAACACCTAAACAACAGAGATGTTTCAATGAATCTGAAGTACTCTTTCAACTAGGATGTGTGCACAAATGGAGGCCCAAATCTGCACTATTCCACACAAACTTTGATAACCTTCCACAAAGGCCTGAAGCAAAATATCAATGAAGCATCTAGGAATCCCTATTTAATCATGACCCAAGGTACACCCAAAGGTTTACAAACAGTCCTCATTAATCAAGGATAGTAATATGATTTTAAATCTATTTATCTTTTATCGATTAAAGCTCTTCGAATACAAGATTGCAAATTCCATTAAACCATCAACCGGAAATGAGACCCTGTATGATTAGAGAGATCCTAAACACAAGATTGCAACATGAGCATGAAACACAGATTGAAAACATACTGAAATATAAGTGTATGCAAGCTTTGCCAAGAGATAAAACACGTTGATCCAAGAATTTGATCAAATATATCGATAAGGGAATGTTATTTAGACAATCTCAAAGCTTTTTGATGGATTTATAGCTGAAACAAAATCAACATGATGAACATTTGATGCAAACAGGGATCAAAAATGGCTCTCAGGTAGTTTCTCCAAAAAGAAATGGAACACTTCCTATTTTTCTCATTAAAATTCTTCTCTCTTTCAAAATTCTCAATAGAATTTTACAAAATTCCTCCAAAACACATCATATATTGTCTTCCAAACTTAGATCCTTACATCCCAAGAGCAAAGAATATGCCAAAGGGATCAAATTTGTTACAAAACCCTATCCATTTGATGAAAAATGATATAAAACTATAAAACAGCTTGCCAACTACCGAGAGATGCATAAATATTTTAAAATATTGCATGAACTTAGATCATTATCCATCCCAGGGTCACTCTTTTGGCATTCCACCATGGCAGCATGCATTTGCAATCATTTTCCAGCTTTTTCCCTTATCATTTTTAACTCTTCAACTTTAATTTTTCACCTTTCACATGTTTTTCACGGGCTTAGAAAATATTTCATGAAAAACACTACAGGAAACGAATTAGCTCAAATGAATGATGTGATTGCTCTCGGAAATTGAAAGGATGTGAAATCATATAAACTTTCATGTGATTTGGTGCAAAAATGATGATTCCACACTTCTTGGAGCTTCCATGGCGCCCAAAAAATGAAATTACACAACTACCATCGATTAAAACCAACTTTAAATCTCTTCCCTCCATGTGTCAGATCAGATCTTGAATATTCCCTCAAAATACCCTTTTTTCCCTTTTGGATGAGGTGGGACACGTGTCCAAATACCATTGGACCGGGCCCTCATTTTAAAATTTGCATTTGACCTTTTTGACCTCGGGAAAATTTTGAAAATTTTCCCCGCGGGCCCGAACACCCGCTCTCTCCTCTGCCACGTGGTGGTCTCCCATTCACTGTCAGGGCCAACCCTCCAAATTCCTCCTTCAAACCTCTGCGAGCATCAAAACTCCATGTGGGCCTGAGCTCTCCTTTTGACATTTGAAAAATGCCACATGTCACCTTTGGATTAGTTGTAGGGGAAACCTCCAATTTTTCTTGTCGCTCCCCAACGGATCCATTTTTGACTTTGAGATTTTTTCCCAAAATTTGTAAAATTTTGAAACACTTCCCCACCACTCGAACCTCCGCCACCCCTTGGACACATGTTCAAAAATGATTGGTGGCGGAGCCAATCCTCATTTTTGCCTTTTAAACCAAGGGAAAAGATTCGAAAAAATTTTCTTCGGCCCCATTCCCATTTCTCCTCCCAGACACATGTCACTTTGTGATTTGCGCGGATATCTGGCTACAATTTTAACTTTGAAATTTTTCCTCCAAAGGCAAAAATCCAAAAACATGCACAACCTCTCTCCCTTGGCTCCCCTAGACACGGGTCCACCTCCCATTAGATGTGGACCCCCAGGGAAAATATTTTTATTTTGCATTTTGAAACCAAAAACTTTCAAATTCTTCAAAGTTCCCACTTTTCCAGTCAACCTTCCTAGACACGTGTCATCCTTCCATTGGGCATGGGCCTCCAGGTCAAAATTTTCCATGACATTTCGAGCCAAAAATTTGAAAAAAATTTCAACTCCACGGCCACCCGCTTGATCCTCCCATGCCATGTGTCATCATACCATTGGGCGCGGGCCCTCGGAGTAAAAATTGACATTGAGAATTTTTCAAAAATTGAAGGAGATTTTAAGTGACCCCCGCCACCCACCGGTCCATCAACCAATCAAATCGTGCCACGTAGGCACATCACTGCAGCACTGCAGGGCCGTGGACAAAAATTTTCCTTTCGCCAAAATTTCAAAAATAACAAGTTATAACATTTTTTTGACCTTTCTGGCAATGAGAGCCTGCCACATCACCAAAAGCCTACAATGATTAATTTGATGACCGAGAGCTCGTCAAAACGTGAAAATACAGAGGCTACCCCAAAAATTGAATTTTTACCCAAGGAAGGTGGATTTTTGAGTTTTGAATCCAATGAAACATGATTTGTCAATGATTTAGGCCTGGGGAATGAGATTTTAACAACTTGGGTTTGATCTGTTTCTGAATTTCTTGCATGTTTTGACAAAGAAAAAAATGAGGCAGCCCGTGGGAAGGAAAAATTTAGGTTATAGAAGGGGGGAAACTTGGAAATTTGTTCAAATATAGGGCAACACAACAACATTGAGGGCATTTTCAAAGCATTAATTGGAAAAGATGAACTTCAAACCCCAAACTTGAGCAAATGAATGTTTCTTGACAAATTGGGCAAAAATGGATAAAGAAAATTAGGGCAAATTGTCTAAAGTGAATATTTGCACCAACAATGCCTAAACCCATAGCTCAACCTGTTCCTACTCTTCCAAAAATAATTCCTAGAGAACCAACCACACCAACACCCAAACCTACATTCACTTCCCATTGTGATCCACTAGCAGGGTCCTATGCCAAAATTTTAACCAACCTCCTCGAGACTTCTATTATCACATTACCGCCACTCCAACCTTACGAACCCCTCAAACCCAAGCCAAAGGGGTTTGATGATACCAAAATTTGCGCATACCATTGTGTGCTAGGGCATGATGTGGAGAATTGCAAGGCCTTGAAAACCATCCTTATCCAATTGTGTCCACCCAAAACAAACTTTGATGATGATGACCTTCTTGACGAGGATCCTGATTCACCAACACCCATTCCCACACTGCGCACTCAACAACCAAAACCTCCACCCTCACATCTCCCAGAACCACACACAAAATTTTAAATTAACATGGTTTGCATCAGAGAACCTACCACGCCACCACCCAAATGTCACATGCTGCAGTCCCAACTCGACCTCACGGTTTTTTCTCCTCCAGATAGGTTTTTCCCTTCATGTCGTTATACCACTTATCCTACACCCTCTCCATTTGACAGCTTTCCCTTAAATCAACATGGTACACGTTCACTACACGTGCAAAATGAAGGGTAAAGAAAAGGTAGCCGACCTACCAACCAATCCTATACCCAACATACCATCTCGCACCCATACCTAAGATAACTATCTCACGCCCCCATATATACCCCATTTCTAATGGCATCACACATCACACCATGCTCAAACAATTATAGAAATATCCACTCAAAATGTCCTTATATGAGCTCATCCAAACCTCAAAATCCCATCATCAACCCTCATGGAGGTTATTCAATCTATCGAGGTTTTATCCAATGACGCTACACCCGTAGCCTCCATTATCACACCCCATCATGTATCCTCCTCACAAAATTACCACCTTCATCCTAACCTCACCTTGTTCACCAAGTGGCCTCCCTTAGCTTCTTAGAGGTAGAGATCGCACAATACCAAAATGATGACCAGCACCCACCCTCTTCATCTCTATACACATTGATGAAATACAGTGTACGTCGTCATTAAACACCATTTCCTCGGTGATGATTGATGGATGCACTAGCATTAAAATCATTTCATCCCATGCATTTTCTCAAATGTGCATACTCACAATTTCATGCACAAACATCCAAACCATGTTGCATTCATTTAACCATGTTGTCTCCTCTACACTAGGCATTATTCGGGCCAATCCATTAACACCGCTCATCCTTCACGTTCATGTGGGCCCCACTACTGCAATGCTCCATAAGTTTTTATGTTTTGGAGGGGGAATTCCAATATAACTTATTTCCATGGGATGGTAGACCTTGGATCCATGTCATGGGTTGTGTTCCCTCCACTTTGGATCATTGTGTAAATTTTGAACATAAAGGACACACTTATACCATTCCAAATGACCCATCACCTTTCAAAACATGTAACATGCTTTACCAACCCAACGATGAACTCATAATGGTCCCTCCAGTCATGTCTACTTCCACAACCAATACCACTTCACCTACACCTACACCCACACCTACTAAGACGGCTACTTCTTTCACCACACACCTCCTCCATGCCTACCATTTTGCTATATCCTTCATGGCTGACCCATTAGCTTCCCAATCCATTAACACCGCCTCCACATTGACCTCCAACACATCATCCATACCAGCTACCCACATACTAACCACTTTACGATCCTTTGAAGGTGTTTTTCAACATCTCACTCTTGGGAATACTTTTGCCTATATAGTGTCAACACCTTCCTTACTCCACATGAGTATGGAATCCTTCACCAAAACCCTCACTATGATCACCGTATATGAGAATTCCTCCTTTATGGTCCTCCTCATCTTTGTACTACTAGTCTCACCTATGGGGACATGATACTACCACCTACACACCCGAACTACCATCACAACCCCACCCACTTTTCCATGGACTTCCAATCACTTACCAATCGCTTATTTCACCCACACCTTCCCCTACACTATTGTGCATGGAAGTGTTTTGGTTTTGGATTTTATAAGTAAGGTTGTCATACCTTTATTCCATGTACCACCCAAAAACATAATGACCGGAGTGGTATTGGCTTCCTCGACCCTTCTACCAAACAAGCTCGTATTGAATTCATTGAGGACCCTAGCCCTTCTCCACCTTCATCACCACCCTCACCGACAGAGTCGATGGATCTGAAATCTATCCCTCCTAATTTTTTTTTCATAAACACCATTTCCTTGGGGCCTTTGACTTATCAATGTGAGGGTGAGGCCCCTTCCACTCTCCCATTCTTGTATCCTAAGATGATCGATGACTGACACACCAACCATTAACATCATTCAATGTTAGGATGATGAATCCATACTCACCTACCTTGGTGCAGAAGACTCATATATTCATCGGTCGTTACCCTCTAAGACACAAACCATGTTGAATGAATCGACTATTGAGATCAACATTAATACTCAGGATGACCCGCACATCCTAAAGATCAGACAATCTTTAGATGCTCTTTGAACAGGAAGCCATCACTTCCTTTCTCCGAGATCATAACCATGCTTTCACTTGGTCTTACATAGACATGCCCGGTATTGACCCCACCATAGTGGTCCATAATATCGTAACCATTCCCGATGCCAAACCTTTCAAAAAAATTCCTTTATGATCCCAGTTGAGGAAAATGCACCTCACATTGCTTTAATCGAGGATCTATCAATGCTATTGCTTCTCATCAAAGAAGAAATTCAGCACCTTCTTTACATTTCCTTCATCTTACCCATTGATTATCCTCGTTGGATTTCTAACATTGTCCCTATTACTAAAGCAACATGGGGACTCTATATTTGTACGGACTTTTGAGACCTCAAACTCGCTTGTCTTCGAAAGATGAATTCCCTTACCCATTGTATGAACAATTGATCAACTAGTGGACCTTACCACGGGTGACGAGATGCTCTCACTCATGGATTGTTTCTCAAGTTATAACCAAATTTTTCTTGCCCCCATCATAAGATCAGCACAAGTCCACATTCATTACCCATTGGGGGAACCTTTTGCTATCGATTCATGCCTTTTGGCCTTAAAAACACTGGTGCTACATATCAGTGTGCTATGACTTACATCTTCCATGATATCATGCATCGCATATTGGAATATTACGTGGATGATCTCTTGGCTAAATCTAAACTCCACACCGAGCACCTCACTTTTCCTTGAAACCATCTTTGATCACCCTGCATTCTCCCAAAACTCTCTGCGGTGCACCTTATCCCAAGCCACTAAGAAATTTGAATTTCATTAAATATTGTGTCCGCCTTCAACCTAAAAAGTGTGTCTTTGTGGTTCTCTCAGGAAAACTCCTAGGATTTATTGTTTCCCTCCGTGGTATAGAAGTTGACCCTCGCTAAAGTCAAGGCCATTCTAGAAATGCCTCTACCCATGAACCTCAAACAACTCTGTAGCCTGTAATGTAAATTGTAATCCATTCACCGTTTCATTTCACAATTATCGGATCGGTGTCAACCATTTCATCATCTGCTTAGGAAGGATGTCTCCTTTAAATGGGATGATGACTATCACAAAGATTTTGAGGCCCTAAAACAATACCTTCTCCAACCACCCGTACTCATTCCACTGAAATACGATCAACCTTTTTACCTATACATATTAGCTACCGATCATTCCTTGGGAGCCATGCTCACTCATCATGATGAACAACATAGGGAGCAGGTAGTTTATTACATAAGCCATACTCTTTTGGACTATGAAACCTGATATAACCACCCAAGAAATCTTTGTTTCACCTTAGTTTTTGTTGCCACCAAACTCCGCCATTACCTACTTAACCATAAAACTTATGTTGTGACCAACTTCGACCCTTTACACTTCATGTATGCCAAACCCTATCAAAATCAGCACACCACGTGATGGCTTATGCTTTTAGCTGATCTTGACCTTGAATTCATTCAGAAAAAAGTCCATTAAGGGCCAAGCTATCATCGATCAACTAGCTAACGCACCTATTGCAGGGGACTAACTCTCTAATTTTGACTTTCCCTATGAATCCATTGCTACTCTTTCCTGGATGAACCCCTTACCAAATGACACTTGTTCTTCAATGGTTCCAAGTGTCGCATGGGGGGTGGAGCTGGTGTTATCCTCATCTCTCTGGATTAAGAACCCATGTGTTTTTCTTTCAAACTAGAATTTGAATGCACCAACAATATTTCCAGTACTGAGCACTCATACTAGGTCTCCAGACCGCCTATGCCCTCGATGTCAAATCAATCCACATCTTTGGTGATTCACAATTGGTCATAAACCAAGTCAATGGTATGTACCAATGTCATAACGAGATACTTCAAAAGTATAAACATCATGTAGATATACTTTTGACCACCTTTGATCGTTACACCCTTCAAACCATCCCACAATCAACCAACAAATTTACAGACACTATGGCCTGCTTAGCTTCCCAAATACCCGCTTCCCCTACCGATTCCAAAATATTTGTCACTATACAACACCTCCATTCACCTTCTTATTTACCTCATGATGTTTACTCAATCGAAACTGACACCCCTGACCCGAGTGACCTTTGGTATAAACAATACTCTAACTACATTTCCCTCTCCATCTTACCTCCTGATCTCACCTATAATGGACAACGCACCTTCCTTAAGAAGGTCTCCCATTTCGTTATCCTGAATGGACTCCTCTATAAGCATGGCTTTGATGGTATTCTCTTACGATGCCTCAAAAATTCTAAAATTCCTTATACCATCAAGGAGGTTCATGATGGCATATGTGGAGGTCACTTTAGTGGCCTTGTTGTTGCTAAGCGTATTCTTTACCTAGGCTATTATTGGCTGACCCTTAACCATGATTTTTGTGACTATGTCAAACACTGCATGAAATGTCAACAACATTCCAACCTTCATCATACACCCAGTCATGCCTTACAGGTCGCTCGTGACCTTTGTCCCTTCTCTTAATGGGGTTTGGATCTTGTCGGATAAATCAATCCTCATTCTTCCCAACGCCATCAATGGATCATAATTGCTACCGAATACTACACAAAATGGGTAGAAGGCATACCACTCATCTCCATGAAAGCTAAGAAAATATGTGAGTTCATTAACCATCACATCATTTGTCTCTTTGGTGTCCCTCATCACCTCATCACTGATAATGGAAAACAATTAAAAAACAAAACACTATGAAAAACTTTACGACACCTTCGGCATTCAGCTTAGTTTCTCCTCACCTTATTACCCAAAAACCAATGGCCAAGCTGAATCCACTAACAAAACCCTCAATAAAATTCTCATGAAATTGGTTGACGATACTGGGAAGGATTGGCATACGCACATTCCTTTTTCTCTATGGGCATACCGCACTAGTATTCACACTACCACTGCGGCTACACCCTTTTCACTGGTCTATAGTACCAAGGTTGTTCTACCTCTTGAAGTCTATATCCCCTCACTTCACATTTCTCTCCATGACATGCTTATTGATGATGACTTTTGTCAAGACCACTTAGCACAACTAGAGTTATTAGATGAACATCGTCTTAATGCTCTGGATCACCTTCAAGTTTATCAACAATGTATCAAACGTGCTTATGAAAAACATGTTCATGAATGAACCTTCCAAGTTGGTGACCTTGTTTTGAAAGAAAATCAACATGTAACCAAAGCAGAAAAAAATTAAACGGGAAAATTCACTCCTAATTGGCTTGGACCATACATCGTAACTCATACCTATGGATCGGGTGCCTATCATTTGTCCTCACTTGAGGGTAAACCCGAACCTGAGCCCCTTAACACATTACATCTTCGACCATTCTATTGTTGACTCATTTTCCTACCTCACCCTGTGTCTCTTTACAGGCTCATCCCTTGAGCGCTATCCACTCCATCCATCTCCCTAATGATTAAACAAGAATCATGTGATTACCCATCACCCTTTTTCCTTATCTTAAATATGTGCGCCATGGCTTTACACATGGCATGATTCTCATGGATACTTTTTGTCTTCTTTTAGATGAGATCCCATGGTTGTTCACCCTTTCCTTCTCAACAAGAACCAAATGCTTTGTTATAGTCTCATCCATGACTTAAAAGCCAAAAAAAAAAAAATGAATCCCTCATAAGGACATCTTCTAAAATAAGGGATCAACTCCTTGAGTTAAACTTCCAATATAAAAGATGAATCCCTCAAAAGGACAGCTATAAAAATCTTGCAACTCTCTACATAGTCTTTCCAAAAGAGGACTATTTTCTCAAAAATCAAAATTCAGAAGCTTCCCGCATCGATCAACTTCGCAAAGACCTCAAGGAGACATATATTCCTCCCATATAGACTTCCCACATCGATCAGTCTATCTAAAAAGTCAAAAAGAAAAGAAAAATAAAAATAAGCTTTTTCATCATGGACTTGCCTATTGTGATCTTGGCTCTATTGCCCAAGGCATTCTACTTCCCATTTTATGACCCAATTACCTGCACCTCCTTACCCATTGTCTTTTCACTTCATACCTCAAGGGACCTGTTGAACCTATGACATTTGGTGATCATGTGACTATTCGTCACTCTTAGAATTATCAATCATGTAATGTATTTGGGGTCTTACATTCATTAGCCTATCTATAGATGTGTTTCATACATTTTGATCCTTGCCAATCGGGTGGCTTTCTTTCCCCCTCTTATCTTTTCTCTTCTTCATTACCTTTTGATCTTCTTATATAGGACTAGATCCTCAACACCTTTTTTGAGATTTTCTTCTCCCACCTCAATCAACCTAAAATCACCTTTACCTATCTACCTATTCTCAACCCCAACATCAATGCCCTCAACCTAATTATACCTATGACCTGGAATCAACACTACCTATCGACCTAAAATCACCCATACCTATCTACCTATATTCTACCTCACCTAATCGACCTTGACCTCATCATACTTATGACCTCGAATCCAACCTAACTATCAACCTCACTACCTATTCTTCTATCTTCTCATATTATTTCCTAGCTTATGGGAGAACTACATCGGTCTGAGGTCCCTTTTCACCGGGACTATGTAGGCAGCACTTCCAGGGCATGGGGCCTTTAAGGTTATCTCGGCCACTCTTTACCCTAACCATTTGCCCCACCTTTACCTAATTTCTTGTTCATATCAAAAATATCGACATCTAAACCATATACCACATGACTTTTACCACTTATATTATTTCACATTTTCATACATAACCAACATTTTCCACATTTTACACCATCTCATGCATTTACATTGCCATTTGTTATCAAAATACCAAAATAAACATCCATGCCTAAACCAACCTAACTCAATCCATGCCTAAACCAACCTAACTCAATCCATGCCTAAACCAACCTAACTCAATCCATGCCTAAACACCTAACTTCGATCCATGCCTAACAACCTAACTCAATCCATGCCTAACCAACCTAACTCAATCCATGCCTAACCAACCTGACTCGATCCATGCCTAAACTGACTTGACTCCATCATGCCTAACTCACCTAATTTCCACCCATATCAAACCAACAAACCCATATCTCATCTAATACAAAGTAACAAATCCACATCTTATCTAACACAAGCCATAAATCAATATCTCATAAACACATCAACACATCATCAAATACCATGAATCTCATCATATAAATCAATAAATGTGTATCTCAATATACATGCCTATCTCATCATGGCTATCATCTCAAAAATGTCGGCACGCAGGCCGATATACAATACAAAATGTCATCGGCACGCAGGCCGGTCTCATATATACAAAATACATGAATGAATCAATACAAAAATCTTCGGCACGCAGGCCGGTATCATGTACAACACAATAATCACTACAAAATCTCTTCGGCACGTAGGCCGGTCTCATATATAATACATACAAAAATGACTCGGCACGCAGGCCGGTCCATAACAGGTCATTGTGTCTCTCCCGACCCCTTTGTTGCTTGTCTGACCAGGGTCCAATACTGCACCTCCTCACCTCCTGCTGATGGCCCCTCACTTGGGGCTAGCCTCTGCACACTAGTGGCCTCACCATGACCCTATCCTGGGCTCGCCCCCCTGTACTCTCCACACTGTGAGTGTGGGATCTATTCCTCTCACTGGAGGCTTGTTGTGCTTTGTACTTGGCATAGGAGGGCACATCTAGCTCGATAGCTAACAAATGATCCTAGTAATACCATGTGTCTCTCTAGGGCATCTCTAAACCTAGCCATGGCACTATTTGTGGAGGTTCCATGGGTCCTGCTACCTACGTGGGTACCTGTATAATGGGACCCTGTCCCTAAACCTACACTGAGCCCTATGCTAGTACTAGAACTGAGTTGGCCCTGGAGCTCTGTGCCTATAGCTAGGCCTACAGGGTAGTAATATGTGTCATCTGTCTTCTATGTCGGTTGCCCTGTAGCTCCATAACCTACCCCTCGCATGCTACTATGCCAACTAGCCTTGTAAAGCCTACACATGCACCTGTAGAGCGGTTATCTCCCTCCATCTCCACCTACCTCCTCTCCATCTCCATCTCCCCTACCTCCACCTGTAACATCACTATTTGGGCCTATATCTCGGCTGTAATGCAACATATGCCTCTGAACCTGTAAGCTGCCCCTGCATGATCCCAGTGCATCACCAAAGTAGCCACCTACCCCTATAGGGCATCTCTCTGAACTGTGATGGTGGCTAAGTCTGGCTACCCTAGCCTCGGTGGTACGGATCTCAGCTGTGTTGCCCCACCACTGCTTGTACCCATCTACAACCCCAACATCATCAATTTGTACATCTACTGGCTGCTCCTCCTGCCCAGTCGGCATTGTGGGTCGTGGTGGAGACATAGGTCTCTCCACATCATCTCTCTCAGTACTGAGGGAATGGAGGTGGTACACCTGGACCAATCCAAACTGGCGTCTAACCCACTCTATGGGTATCTACTCATCATGCTCTCCCACTCTCCTCCCCTCTATCCACAGATGTATCTATAGCCCAACTAGCTCTGTGGCCATCTATTTGTATGAGGGAAGCCCACATATGGCCTCCAAATGATGTCCACCCCGACAACCCCTCCAACAACCTCCTGTAATAAGCTACATCATGCATAGCTCTGGCACCTCGGGCCTCTCCATGGCGGTACCCACCACCTATAACCCACTCTCAAAACTCTCCATGGGAATGCATCTTCTCGCAGGGCATCCCCATTGGTCGAACACAAACAATGTGCTCATATGCCCAACAATGTAGTAGTACGATGCAAGTAGATGCTGAACCTCCATAGTCACCCATAGGCCCATAGCTCTCTATACACCTGTGTCAGCAATGCAGGTGCCCATGTGAACCATGTTTGATGTATCATCATGTCATGGAGGACTCCCATCAGTGACCTCGGGAATCTCCCCCTCTGCATCGATAGTGCAAGCAAAGCACACTTTGCCTCCATCAAAGTACCACTAACCTCATCTCCTCTGATGAGCTCTATACATCGCTCCATAGCTCATGCTAGCACTATGGAATGTCAAGTCTACTACACCCTCACCAAAAATGGGTGCTAGTAACTCCTCAGACGCCTCTAAAGAGATGGAATACACCTGGGCCCCCAATATGGGCAACCACAGATCCTGTAGACGTCCTCTAGGGTGATCATCATCTCACCCATCGGTAAATGGAAGGTGTTGGTCATCGAGTCCCATCTATCGATGAGGGAAACCATAAGACTCACCTCCCAGACTACATGCGGTGGTAGCCTCATGCCTATCAATCCCACCTCTACCACATGTTGCCACTCTGCTACGTCGCATCACCCGTCTTGTCAATAACAAGGGGCACTCCTGGGATCTCATCCGCAGCTCATCTCTCACTGCATCCCACAAAAGCAATGTATTAGTCCACCTTCCCAACTTACCTAATTTTTACCCCACATCCTAACCTAATCTCTTTCCCCACCCCCATCCCATTTTCCTTGTTTCTCACCCAAACCTACCCCATCCCATCCACCCCTACCTATCTACCCAAACCCATCCCCTACCTATCTACCCTAACCCTACCTACACCCCACCCAAACCCATCTACCCTACCCATCTACCCTAACCCATCTACCCTACCTATCTACCTATCTACCCTACCCACCCACCCATCCACCCACATCTACCCTACCCTCACCCAAACCCTCCCCGAAACCCCTCAACCCTTACCCACCTACCCTACTTTCTCACCCTAAACCCTTCCCCTCTCACCTAACTTCTTTCCCACCCTACCCTTACTCTCTTCCCTTTTTTATCCCAATTTACACTTAGGATTAACCGACCCCGGTTATCCCTGGACCGACCACGGTCTCCCTTTGACCAAGGCACCGGTCACTGTTCTTGTGACCGGTACCGGTCACTACCCACCGACATCGGCCACAAGTCGACCAACGTCGGTCTCTATCCTACCGCCCACCCCGACTTCCCAACCCTATTTTTCCCTTCCTAATCATTCTACCCACCCAAATCCCTCCTTACACCCCTCATTGTTCCTACATTACCCTTTTTCTCTACCCCCTACCCTTCCTCATTCCCATTTCCCTCTATTTTCCCATTTTGAAATTATTTCCCCCAAAACCCCATTTTTCACATTTTTCATATTTTTACCAAATTAACTCACAAATTAATAACAAAGGTTTAACTCCTACCTGATCCCACTACCACCATCATGGTGGAACCTCCGGCCTTTGCGCCACTCCTCCCGATCCCTCTCTAGCCTCCGCCATCCTCAAATGACCTCCAATTCTCTCCACCAATCACCTTGCTCAATCCGATCTCGTGGCCCCACCTCTCGCCCACTCAATCTCACCTATGTGGCTCACCAACCAATCTCTCTGCTGTACTCTTTTGAATTCTTCCTCTTTGCTCTCTTTTTGTCCTCTTCTTCTCCTTCAAAATGCACAAATGAATTTTAAAACACGGGTTTTCCACTTTTTATACCCTACCCGATGACTTGACCGACATCAATCAACCCTTGACCAGGCCGAGTCGATGCCCTAGATAACCACCGTCGGTTCCCCTACACCATCATCGGTTCATACTAACCGATGTCGGTTACCATGCATACTCATTTCCCTCACATTCACCTACTTTTCCTTACCTCCCCTTTCTTTTTCCTTCCCTACACCTACCTGGACCACTTTACCTTCACTTCTGGCCCTCCACCTTCTTCAACCTCACCGCATCTGTTGTTGAAGCCTCCTTATTTCACCCCTACCTCAGCCTTACCCATGCTTGTGACCTATCTACCTAGACCTGGAACAGTGTTTGTGACCTTTGAACCAATATGCTCGCTATAGCTTGCGGCACTGTTACCTGTGTTGATTGACCCAATGACCTTACCTCACCTATTGCCATGACCATTTATCCTAACCCTACCTTTAGTGTACCAGAACATACCTACATGTTCATGCACCTAACCTACGTTGTGTTTCCTAACCTTATCCTATACCTTGGATACCATATTCACTTCACCTTGTTTGGATAAACCTATCAACCTTAGATGATGTAGAGTTTTCTTGTTCTTCAACCCAGTAGCGTGCTACTAGTTTATACATGTGCGTGTGTTTGATTATTGCTACCTTTGACCCTGACCCATTACCTAGATCACCCAGTATACCTTTCACCCTCTTCCCCTACACCCACTTACCTTTTCCTCACATTTACCTTTTATCAAACCACTCACCGCTTTAGCCTGCTACCTCGTCAATTCTTGGTTTGAGGGGGATCACCTTCACCCTCACATGGGCCAACCACATCTTATTTTTGTTAGCATCGCTTACCAATACAAGCTATGCAACAAAAAGGGGGCAAAATGTAGACACTAAAATTAGGTCACACTCCCCCTTCATCCCTCGACATATAAGCCCCCCTTTATTACATCTACCTAGCCATGACCCCCTTTACCCTACTAATATTAATTTAATTAAATTAAATTAATGTGTTATCCTCACTATATTTATTATTTAAATATCTTATTTAAATAATATCTACACAAATAGTTCACTTAGACACCTCACCAAGCTAACTCAACCTAAGACCTATTCTTAGCAAGTTACCATAACTAACTAAGACTTACCCAAACCCTAAAAATCAATGCCTACACTCCCTCTAACCACATTCCCACATGCTCACAAGAAGCTCCCAGTCTAATCCATGGGATAACAACACAAGATCTGAGGAAATCAAGAGGATCTCCCTAAGTTTAGTAAACCTAGAAAATCCCACCTTGATCGACGTCGATTTCCCCTAACCATCATTGGTTAAGCTGGACTACCATCGGTTACCCCTTTTATCCCCTAAAAACCTTATTCTCAAGGTTGGAAAACATTGGGAGAAAAATTGGATGAGAAAGAATGAAATCTCAAAGAGATAACACATCTTCAGAGAGCCCAATTCCAACAAGAATTGACATCCAAGGAAGGAGATTGAGGATCTTCTCCTGCACAACCTTCCCAACCACATTCTGATCTATCCAAGCAAAAGAGGAGTGTGCATGCAGCCCATGCAGAAGATTTTCTTCAGTTGGTGATCACTTTCAACCTTCAAACCCATCATCAACACCTCCATCCTTCACACATAGACTTTTAGGAACAAAATCCAAGTAAGTACAACATCATACTTTCTTGGTTATTTCATTTTATCATTATTTTATCATCCATTGTTTATCTTGCTCCCTATTGACCATATCCAACATTTTGTACCTCCATAGACCCATCAAAACCTCATAAAAACCTATTCCAGTCACCCAATACCTTGTCCTGACCAACCAAATCCTTTGTGTAATCACAAAGGAGACCAAAACCCTATTCTATGACGTTTCCAGATTTCACAATGAATTGGCACTAGGTTATACCTAACCATGCGGTCACCCCACTGACCGAAATGGTCTCTGTGTTTTTTCCCACACACCTTAAACAAAGACCTATCCACCTAATTTTACATCACCCTCACTCACTAGTGACCTACCTGAGACCTTTATCAGACATGTAGAACCCAGAACCAACCATTTGACCCATGGATTCTATTCTAGCTTAGCCTGTTAGATTAGATCTATTTTCTTATTGTGTTTTTAAGTGAGATACCTAAATCATTTCAAAATAACAATAGGATTTAACTTTTTTCAGCATTAATTTGTTTAAAATAGTGGACTAACAGCCATCTAGGAAGTATCATGCTTCTCGGATCTAGCTCACACTAGGCAGTTCACTACCCATATTGTTTAATTATTTCTGGTGGTCTTGCTTTCATTACAGGTAGTTCCTCCTAGCCAAAAGGAAGCTCTCATAGTCAGCTATGGATTTGGAAGTCATACACATGCAACAACCCATCAACCGACATTTGAATAGGTATTCCTCCTATGCCGTTACCCTATTTGTTTCATCAACAATTCAAAGAAACAATTTAAGAAAAAGGTGAAACAGGCATAAGTTGGTTTCCATTGCTACTTCTTGACCTTTCAGTTTGTTAGTAGTGCCAAAGCTATTCAAAGCCTCTCGCAGCAAGTTCCTTTAAGAAGGAATTGAAAGTGCATCCCACATTGTGATGCTCAAATTGATCTTCTTCATTTGTTCCATGATGTTAAATGGAATTGATACCACTTTTCTAATACCTTTTTGGGGCATTGGGGTCTTTCTTTTGGATAATTCTTATTGGGTACTTGTGATACTCAACATCCCATCTTTATTTGTATTTTGATCCATGGATACTTCTCATAATTTCTTTCTCATGCCTTTATCATCTCGGTATCTATGTTGGGGCCTAAAAGTGGACGCTTGATTAGTATTGGAAGACCGTGAGTCTATTTCCCTTTTCTTGGAATGTGTGTTAGACACTATAGTGGAGGAGTCGATATTCACACAATAAAATTTCTCTGTGCAATTTAGTAATGTGGTTTTATCGGGATCTTGGTCTTGGCCTTTTGAAGTGGATGGTCTAGCAGATGATTCACATTGAGTGTTTATGCTTTGAACCATGAGGGCTTGAATGAAAATCCATTTGGGTAGAGATTTCTATTATGGGGGTGAGAACAAGGGCAACACCATTCATAGTCTTAAATGAGGTTATTACGGACCGGGACTATAGCTTGGGAAGAATCGGTAGCATAAGGGTTACGAAAATTCAAAGGTTTTACATTCATTGCTTGGCTTGTGGCCTGATTTTGTGACTGACCATTTCCATGGAATGGAGGATGGTTCATCTAATATGAGGGTTGAAAGGGGTGAGCATACTTGGGATTTCTACTCCTTCATCTGCTACGAGTTCATTCCCGAAAGTTTGTAATAGTGACTTCACCTCACCCAAATCATTTAACGATTGGATGCATGAGTGGCTACTAGAATAGAAGCTGAATCTAGGGCAAAAACTAGTCATTTGGCCTACAAACTCTTGAAAAATAGGAATGGGAGGTCTAGGAGAAATTTTACTTGCTTGAATCAAGAAATTTTTGGTTCATGCGGAAACTTCGTAAGCATCAAGGATAACGGTGCCCCCCACGGACCGAATAATGACAGCAACATCACTATTCAATGCCTGTAAGTAACATAGAAATGTGATTTCTAGGGATGGCCTTATAAGTGTTGGGATCCATTTCCAAGTCTTGTCAAAATGGAGGTTGAAATCACTCATATACTCTTGAGGAGACCGCTTGATAGTATGGAATTATTCTATAAGCAAGAGATTATCACTTTTGTCTTCAAACTATTTACACAACTTCGTGCCTAAATCATTCCAAGTGGTAATGGATCCAACAACTAAACTCCAGAACCATTGAAGCCCTCTACCTTTGAATGAAGTAGTAAGGAGTGGAACGACCATGTTATCTTCCATGATACTGTGTACTACGAAAATGCTAGCTACATCTAGTATGTGCTCCCGAGGTGAAACATTAGTCTCCCTAGTGTAAAATGGTAAACTTTTCAAGGCAACTACCGGTATGGCGTCTCTTCGTAAACAACAAAAGGACTACTAGTATTAAATGGAGGACAAGTATTGGCTACCGTGATGTTCAAAAGTTGGTTGTGTCTTGATGGGAAAAAATTTCCTTTAGGAGGAGTTGAATTTCCTCTACAAGGTAAAGTGGTAGTTGATGATACTAGAAAGGTTTCTTCCCCTTCTTCTTGGGGAGACAAAGAAAGCTCATTAATCACGACATTCGGTGTGATTGGGACACATGGGATCACCTCTCAAGCTATGGGACTTGCGCTTGAGGTGAACCTCTAGAGAAGGCCGATTCCTCTTCCTAAACTAAACACAACACTACTTCTAATGCAAGAAAGATGGCTAACTAGACCTATGCTAACATTTCATGGGATTAGGGAGAGAGAATGCAAGGAAATAAAATCTATGCTAGAAGTGGTGATGCACCAAGAAAAGGGATGTTCAACTTCTAGAAGGGTTAATGTGGGTAGGATGCTCACATCATTGGCCACCTTCACCTATTACAACTTGGAAAGGGTACAAAATACCACAGACTGGAAGCACACATGTTCCTTCGTTAAACTTTAAACATACACAATAGAAAGATCATATTTGATTTGATACACAAATAATTTATCAAGAGGATAATCACAAGCACATGTCAAGCATCTACTTAAGTGATAATAATAATGCAAATCTTAATCAATAGAAGGAAAATAGTTTCTCACAACTGATGAAAGGTAATCACACTATTCTTTTCACAATATGAAATAGATAATCTGAAATAAAGGTAAATTAATCAATAATGCCAAGGAATCACATTCACAAAGCATACAATGACTAATCATTCAACACAATAAAACAAATCTTCAAGTGTAAGGTATAACTCTGAATATAATTAAAAGGTTTCAACAAATCTCTGAAAGCACTCTTCCAAGCTTGAAGAGAAACTTCACCAAAAATCTCTAAAAATATATGTATCAAATAATGGAAGCATTCCACTATTTATAAGTTCCTAGGCTGAGCCATTACAGCTGGGCCCTTAACTAACATTTAACTAAAAATAGTAATGTCATTAATATTAAGGGAACATAGCTCCCATAAAATAGCAAATTTGTTGAGAGGGTTTGACCAAGTCAACCCTACAACTTTGACCAATCCTAGAGCTTGAACATGTCCTTTCATGGCCACTCAGCTTTGGCTTGATTCATCTACATCTCCTTTCTCTACAAGTTTTGTTGTCCTTCCTCCCATACACCATTCGGTGTCTATACTCAAAGAAGCGCTTGATAACACCCTAAGTTTCTTCATCTCTAGGCCCACATGCATAGTGATTCACTACGTCTGCTGTCTCGATCTCTTTCATGATCCTGGATGGCAACCTTCAAAGTTTATTTGTGACTTTCTTTAGTCTCCCTATGAAATTTTGACATAAGACCAGTTGGTCAATGGAGTCACTATTGAAAGTCTTGGTGACATCATCATCATGCTTCACCAAATCTTTGAAATTTTCCTTAATCTGATCCTCAGGAAGAGCATCGATATTTTCATTGAAGAATTTGTAATTGGCATTGTCAAACTCCTCTGAGATGTCATTCAGGGCATCTATAATCTCCACTCATTTCTCCTCCAATTTCTTAATCAGATCTTGTAATACTTGACACCAAAATTCCATGGCCTTTTGATATTTAAACAATTTAGAGGCATCATCAATCACCTCTTCTGAAGAAGCAAAGTCATAATCCTCTCTCTAATGTCACTCCATGTTGCCAAAGTTAAATTTAAATTATTATTATCCTTAGAGAAGGATTCGTCCATCTTAGAAATGGTGATTTTTGTAACCTACAAATCATTATATATCTCAATGGCTTCCTTGATCAAAGGATTAGCTTCCTACAATTCTTTCCATCCATCCACTCACTTGATCTCCCTTTCTGGCCTAGCTTCTCGAGCTCATGATAATAAATATCATCGATTGTAGATGAAATTTTCATAGCCATAGTAGTTGAGATGTCATGGATGGAGTGGGTTGGGTTACTTTACGCAAAGCAATGTAGTGAGCTGCTCAACCTTGGCCTTGAGCTCATCCTTGGTGGCCTTGTCTTTGTCATATTTCTCCAAAAGGGCCCCAAGAGTAGTGTGTACATCTTTCTTGGCTCCTTCATGAGTAGCCTTCCCCAATGAGAACTTTGATATCCGATAATCTGTTGTATGTGATTGTTTCTTTAGTTTTCCCTCAACGGGGGTAGCCACTTCTATCACATGCTCTCTAGATGAATTAACCATCAGACTTGATACATTTCTCGGTCTCTTGGCCTGTCTTTTGGGCATGGACTCCAATATGCTGAGATCTATAACATCTCCCAGAGGAACCTTTTTCTTTTTCTTGGGAGTTTGTCTAAACAACCATTCTAGTATGGCTAGAGCCGATGAAGATGGAGTGGCAGATCCAATACCTGAAGCATCAGTTAGAGAAAGATCACTAGAAATATCAGCTGATATTTGAGTAGAGGTAGCAATGATGGAAGGTGTGGATGTAAGGAAAGCCATAGGAATTGAAAAAGCAATGTTGGGGGTTGTAATTGAAGAAAATGGAAGTGTTAAAGGAAGTGAAGAGGAAATGGGTGACCCAATATTTTCCCCAGCTGATAGAACTAGAAGTGACGAGAATACTTGGGCCATAGAAGGGGATGGGAAAGAAGAAATGATGGTGGAAGTGGAAAGAACTGATATTGGAAGTGATAATGGAGGAAGGAGAAGATGTGATGGATCCTAGATGACACTAGGAGAGTCACTGACTTCAACTACTTCTATCACAGGCACTACAGGTGATGTAATCTTGGGAGCAGCAGACTTAGAGAGATGAGCCACCAACAACAAATGAAATCTTCTTTGGAATTATAGGAACCCTTTGAGTCGACCTCTTTCCTTTTGTGGGTGTTGGTTGGTTTATTGCTGGTGTAGCCCCTGTATTTGTAGGTTGATTTTCCCCTTTGGGTGAGATTCCCAAGGTGGTCAACCAACTGAAAGTCCTCTTTAGAATGGGTCCCGCCCTTTCCTTAGTATTGCTGCATTCTTCCACATACCAATCAACCCATGGCAGTGGTTGATTGGCAATATTATCACTCTTGTATGATGAATCTAGGACCTCATCATTGTCTTGCATGTCCTTTGGCACATCAGCCAAACCAAATTTTCAAACTTCATCAAGGGTTAACCTTTCATAATCCCTTTGTCACATGATGTATTCATCCCAAAAATGAATCCATATATCTTCTAATTGGGGTACATGAGCACTTGGACCACTGTCTCCCCAAACTTACCCCAATAGTCAAAATTAGTTCATGGATGAAAGGTCATAGGGTTACCTCAGCCATTTCTACATCAACATTTTTTTCCTTGTGAATATTTGGGCAAGAATACATGCTAATCAAAATAGGAAATGCATTCCCACTTTGTGACACTTATTTTGGATTCGATGATAATCCAACAAATGTTAAACTAATTCCAAAAGAATCCATTTGTCATTGGGGCACCTCAACATTTTCTTGGGCACCTATGAAACCTGGATCGAATGTAGGTGAATGTAGGAAACTGAAAGTAGATTGCTCCCCATTCTCACACCTCTTGGAAAGCCTCATCGGAAACCCTCGATTGTATAGTTCTTTGTCAAAATGATAGAGGACAATAATGAAGAAAGCATCGTTGACTCTTTGGAAATGCTTGCTTCCCTCATCCAAAGTGAGTTGGGGATAAAACTCATATATTTGGGAGGTGCTTGCAAACACCCCTGGTATTCAAACCCATAAAATATCCCATAGCGAAGCAACCGCATATACCAGGAAAGATGTCATGTAGAAGGTCTTTGTTTCTGACACTTTTCCCAACTGATAGTGAATGTTGCTACTAATATGCTCCCCCATCGATAAACTCATCATTCTTCTTGATAGTTTCTATGTATAAAAACATCCATTCCTAGAATTCCTTTGTAGAAGGAAGACCTGAAACTCTACTTAATAGCACAATAAGATCGTTGACTTCCTAAATAAAATCCGATCGATGCATAGTTTTGGGTAATTTGGTGAAATTCTTAACTAGATAGGATTTCATCATAACCTTTGAGCATACTTCCTCTTTCTTATCCCAATGTTCCACTACTATTTCTAGTGAAATTGTGGCATAATCTTGAATGTCTGGAAGTTTAAGAAAATCCTCAAAGAAATATGGGTCCAAATAGATTACCACCTTATCATCACTATCCCTAACTGACATGGAGTCCTCGTCGAAGTGGCTACTGCAACTAAAACAAATTATAGGCAATGCACAATGTGGAAAACTAGGCATCCAGGGAAGACCATTGTTGTAGATGGCTTGCATCCATGGTTTCTTGTTTGGAGCCTTTAATCTCTCCTAGAAATTAGGGAAGATCAATTTTTCCTAGATCAGTGTCCCCAATATTTCCTAAGTCGGAGGATAAGGCAGGATTGGGGAGCAACCCCAAGAAATGAGTATTTCATCTTCTCTTTTCCCTTTGAAGTGGAAGAAGACATCAAAACCTATGTTTTGGGAGCTGAATGTCATAGAAATTTCAAAAACCTGAAAAAAAAAACCTCTCTCGAAATTCCAAAAACTCAAAAATTTAAAAGGAATCACCAATTGAAATCAAAATCCCTGAAAGAGTTTCCAAACTAAAATTTCTGAAATCAAAAGTTCCGAAAAGAAATCTCTAAACAATTTTTCTAAAAAAATTTCTTTGAAAGAGTTTCCCAAGCCCGAAAACTCAAAACTCCAAAGCTGAAAAAATTCCTCCGAAATCTCCAAAGCAACAAATATCTCAAATTCCCAAAATGAAAAAGTTCAAAGAAACTTCCTAAACTAAGATCTTCAAAAAGGCTTGAGATTTTCTCAAATTTCTCGAATGAATTTCCCACTTTGTGATCTTCTCCGAAGGAATTCTCCGAATGAGTCTTTCTGAATATTTCTAAGGAATTTGCAAAACTAATGTTAAATTGCCAAAGCTGGAATATGAAAATGAAAAAGAAGTACGAGAGGCCTAAAAAGATCCTTTGAACAACTTCAAATACCTGGAGGAAACTCAAAAATGAAACATGGTGAACCAAAAAGAATGACATCATAAAAACACAAGGGAAACCAAAAGAAAACCCAAATGAGAGGAGGAAATGGAGGAAAAATACCTAAAACCAAAAGAAAATAAACAAAAAAAATAACATACCTTGAAAAAGACATTGTAAAAGTACAAGAATGGGATGTCGGAGAGAATGTGTCGGTAAAAAATGACAAGTAAAAATATGAGTTTAAATAGAAATCCGATATTAATGGTAAAAATCCGATCCATATACAGGTAGGTGAAAATTAATTACGCACATAGAAATCTCTAAAGGTCTAAAACGCAAAATCCCAAAATTTAAAAATTTGGGATTTTAGACTTCAAAAATGGGAAGCAAAAAGATGAATTGGCGATTGAAAAGTCTGAAACCCGAAAACCCAAAATTCTAAAAATTCAGACTTTAGAAAATTCAAGTTCAAGTGAAAATCTAAAAATGACTCGAGAGAACTCGAAAACGAAACCCGCCTCAAAACCCTGAAATTTGGGTTTTCGGACATTCAAACTTCAAGGAAGTCCGAGAGGGATTTAACAAAAAGAGCCAAAAACTCCCAAAATCGAAAAACCCGAAGTCAAAATTCAAACTTTCAAAAGTTTGGACTTTGGAAAAATTTCAAATGAAATTCTGAATTTGAGCTAAAAACTCGAAAGAGTAAAAACTCCAAGTCCGAAAATGAAATTTTTTGGATTCTTGGCCTTAGCAAAAAAAAATCACTATGCGAGGATTTCTTTAAAAAACATTTGTCCGATACATAGCCTTCTTTCTAGGTAGGTTAAATGGTTAACAATTATGGTGCATTTATTGTGCCTAAATCTAGTTTCCTTATTTATGTCTTAGAATACATGTAGTTATATCTATGCATTATTCCTCTAATATTGATAAACATTTTTACAAAGATCATATAAAGGAGGGGCTCAGTAATTTTGCACCTCGGGTGAGCACCCACTCTAGATTGGGTGATCATTCACCCGGGATATTAAGTGATTAGAAAAGGTGGCTACATTTTTTTCTATTGTGAGGACCTCTTTTGAAGATGTTGTAAGAATGGTGAGGAATGGAAGAACGCATAATCTTGGACAACGTGGGAACTTGGCTTAAAAACATGGAGGATGATTTTTATCATAGATTCAACACTCGAACTAAATTTTGATGCACATAAATGGGAAGAGGATCATCTATATAATGAGCTATATGAAACTGTTGTCAAAATTTCCCCAAGGTAATTTTGATAACATGCATCATTGTCGATCCGAGAAAGTATATGATTTAGAGCCCAAAATCATGTTTTCTGGGGTCCCCTCGGTTTCCTTCTAACTCTCCTGTCCAAGAAGGAATCCCAACAGGTTGATAAAATGGAAGAGATGCAAAAAATATGGTTGCAGGATTGTTCTAAGGCATTTCGGGTTTACAGGCTTGGGGCCGAAAAAATGAAGAAAATCAGCTAAGTCCTGGTCCAGGCGGTCCTTGGGACAGTTGGGACGTAAAAGCATGAATCAGCCGAAAGGCCGCCAGGCGGTCCACATAGCAAAGGGACATCCGGGCCATGGGGACGTGCGGGACGTGAAAGGGCGAACCGGCTGAAGGTGAAAAAATTGACTAACTATTATGACATGATAAATTGGTACCTGGACATCCGGGCGTGAGGATGCGTGGGACACAAAAAGGTGAAGTGGCCAAGAGCAAAGGTAGCCCGGGGATCGGGCGGTTTGGAGGAATTTATCCCCGATAATCCGGGACAGTTGGAACAAATGTACACGGAGGACACGAACCACCGGATCAGGATCGGCCGAAGCAGGGGAACTTTAGTCAGGGACAGAGTTGGGACAAAGGGACGCGTGGGACGCGAGAAAGCCAAAGGAGCCGAGAGCCAATGAAATCTTGCCACGTGTCTTCAACGCAAAGAGGGATGAAGAAGCCCAAATCAGGCGGTTCGGAGGAATTTGTCCCAGACGGTTTGGGATAGCCAAGGGCACAAAAAACGGCCAAAGGGACGCGAGAGACGCGGGAAAGCCGGGAGGCCACAATTTAATCGGGAAATGCCACATGTCCTAAGGTGGGGGAGCTTGGAGCCAGGGAAAGACTTAGGAAAATTTGGCAAAAGTTTGGCCAAAAAACTAAAAGGTAAAGGATGACCCCGCGGCCCCTGTCCTCCAACCAGATCATGCCACGTGTCCCAAGTGGCGGGGGCACGGGGAAAAAATGGAAAATTTTCCAAAGTTATAGAAAAGTCAAAATTTTCAAGGGAAACCCACGGAAAGGTGGAGGAGAGAGAATTTCTCATCCAATCAGCCCGACACGTGTCATCCAGGTGGCAGAGCGCGGGAAAAAATTCAAAATCCGTTTTTGCTGTTTTTACCCTAAATCTTCAGATCGTCATATCTTTTGATCCAGAGCTCGGATTTGCACGTTCTTTACATCAATGGAAAGCTGGTGAAATTATCTACATGATTCCAGGGTCAATCTTGCATTTTGGTTCAGTTTGGAGAGATAAAATCAATAAAATGTCTCTGGTGCGTGATAATAGATAGAAGCGACGCTTCAACAACCAACTTTAATGCAATGCATGTCAGCTTCACCGTTTCAATAGATAGTCCATCATTTTACCAGGATTCACCGCTTCTGCCATAATAAGATGAGCTAAATGTGACCTAGAAGTGGTTGGGGTAGATCTGACTTTCCTCTCTCTTCCCTCTCTCATTCTTCCTATATATTGTAAGGAGGGGCTTCTTTCTAAAGGTCGAACATTCTGTTTTGCTCCTCCCTTCTTCTCTCTATCAGGTGAATTTGTGGAGTTCAAACCTCCCATTTGAAACTGTAATGTGACTCTACCTCTTGGAATTTTGTAGTGTATTGTATCAATCTTTGGAGCAAGTAATGCATGTCTGTGGATGATTCTCAACCCTCTCTGTGTTCATTTGCATCCTCCTGGTCTTTCACTGCAAATTTTGTTATCTGTGCATGATCTTGCATCACATTTGAATGGTCTATGTTCGTTGGAAAGATAGATGTTTCTTCATTCCTCGATGCATCACCTCTTTAGATTAGGTTTATTTTTATGCATCTTCTTACCCTGTCTCCTTAGCAAGATTAGATTAGGTTTTGAGTAAAACCTCTGCATTTTTCGTGTGCATTTGAATAGAGGAATAGGAACTAGCCTTCTCTGGAGAATCCTTTCTCATCTTTACAAGTCCCATGCTTGGAGAAAGGATTCAATGTTGTGCAATCACATTGGATGCTTGAAACATCAACCTAGAAGCCTGATGTGTGTCCAGGGGTGCTGTGATTTTGCATCAACAGTTTTGGCACGCCTGGTGGGACCCTAGAGGTCTCATTTTTATCAGAGCAAAAGTTGATGTGCATCTGCTGCAATTTTCTTTCTTGAAAAGAGCTATTATTTGCATATCTGGTGACTCCAAGGGGAAGAATCAACTGGTTTCAGCAGTGCAGGCCTGAAAACTCATGAGAAGAGTCACCACAAGGTCAAGAGTTGGAGAAGAAGAAGTGCTATTTGAATACCTGCAATTATCTCCAAGAAGAAGGCAAAGAGGAAGAAGGATTCAAAGGTCTCCATCTCCACCAAATAGAACTCTCTCAACTCCTCCACCTGGTAGGCCTTTCATTCAGTCAACAAGGGTTTTAAGACCAATTAGAATGGCACAAAACAACCCCTATGTCAACTTCACAGGCAGCAGCCCACTTGCCCTCAATGCACAACATCCAATTCCTATTGCATCCTTGAAGAACATTCCATACTTCACTAGAGAAAATCAGACTACTCTAGGTGATCATGTTAAAGATATTGCTAACCTTTGTGCAATCCATGAAATCAATGAGATGCAAGTGGCTGTCAAGTTGTTGGCATCTTCGTTCAAAGGTAAAGCATTGCAATGGTTTAGAAGCCTTGGAGCTAGTTCTATCACAAATTGGAATCAGCTGTGTATAGCACTTCATGAGCAATTTGGAGAAAAGGGAGATAACTTGTCTCTCTTGGAATATAGATGACAACCATCAAGAGAGCTCCTAATGAGCAGCTGACCAATTTCAACTTCAGGTTTCAAAAGACTTGGGAGAGAATTCCAGTGGCAGTCAGGCCAACAAGAAGGTGCTTTTCTCTACTATCTCAAAGCTCTAAATTCTGATATTTCTATGTTGATTCAGTCCATGGGAGGCATAACTATCCCTATGGCTTATAGCATTGCCATTAGGGCTGAAAATTGTTTAATCCAAGCTGGCAAACTTGCCCCTAGACCTCCCATGCCATTGTTTCCAAGTTTAGAGAGCCCAAACACCAATCAAGCACCTAATTTGGCTCCTTCTCCCACTCCTAGAAATCAGAGTTCAAATGAAGCTTCCACTTCATCTCCAAGTGCCCCAAATGAGCTTCAAGAAGTCATGAAGCAATTGCAAAACCTAGGCAATGAGCTGGTTACTCTCAAAAGGCAACAAGCCCAAGGTTTTAGACCTTCTTATCAGCCCCAAACTCAGCCTAACAGGCAGCCATACCAACCACAAAGGCCATCTAATCCAGCTGCAAATATAAATCAAACAAGGCCTCCTGCCAATAGACCATTTCAACCCTATAATCCAAATGCCATATCTGCCTCTAAGGCATTGGTGCCAACACAAAACAACATTACTCAGGAGTATGATTGGTGTTTTCCATGCAATGAGCCTCATAATCAATCCATGTGCTTCAATGGTGCTTTGACTCAAGCATTAATGGTGACAACTACTGGTGTGGAGGGTGAGAGCAGTCAAGAAAACAGCCAACAACAAGAAACATTCCAACAGCAATCAGCCCCAAATGACACCACATTGGTAAATTGGCAAGTAGAGGATTTTTGTGGCATGAACCAGGCAGTTTCTCAAGGTTTTGCAGCCAACACAAGGTCAAAAAGGAGGAATTTGGGTGAAGAACATCAATCAGCCCCAACCAATCCACAACCTTCCATGGTTCCACAAATGGTTGGCAAGCAAAATCCAATTTCAAATGCACAAGGGCAGCCAAGAACAGCCCCTAGGCCAACTCAAATACCGGTTATTGCTGCCCACGTGCAAGGCGTGAACATGCAAACCAAGGGACAACAAAGATATCCTTCATCACCATTCAAGATATCATTGATCGATGAAGAAGAAAAATGTCAATATATCAATGTGGGAATCCCTATCCATCCCGTGCCAAAGAGATCTCATTGCAAGTGCCATGAAGGACCGCCAACTTCGAATCAGAAGTTCGGAATGCAAGACAAGGTGCTTACAAATGCTGCCCAAGATGAGGGAAATCATGAAGGACAAAAAGGTAAAATGTTGAAATCCCCTCCTTTCTATGTTTCATTGATCATTGGAAATCAGCTAGTGCACAATTGCATGATAGACTCGGGGCAAGTAGCTCAATAATGCCTAAACAAATAGCTGATCAGCTAGGGCTCCAATATGAAACAATATCCAAAGGGGTAGTGTAGCTAGATGGGACAGCAAAGAGTAATAGTTGGAGTGATTAAAAACTTAAGTCTTACCTTGCATTCATGTCCAAACGTTGTTGTTTTACAAGATGTATCAGTCATAGACCTTCCACCACTCTTTGCCCTTTTCTTGTCAAGGGACTTCACAGCCAAGATTGGAGGATATTTGTCTGCTGATTGGTCACACATGTTGTTCAGAATGAGGTATGGAACTAAAGCTACAATCAGGTCTGAACCTATTGTAAACTTCCACATTGAGCCTTACACCCCAAGTCAGAATAATGCCAATTGTTCGCATTTGATCAAGAAGATCACCCAAGCTCTGATGAAGCTGACACTAAGGTTGGAAGCATCCCGGATCTAACTCTTGATGAATGGGCAAACAAGATACATGCTTTTGATCCTTATCAAGAAGTAGAAGAATCTGAGCTAGGGTCTATTATATACATGAAGAAAATCAGCCTATTCCTAGCATCACCAAGCCAAACCACAAGGATGACAATGAGGTATGGCAGCTATTTTTTGATGGATCAAGGAGTAGACAAGGTGCAGGAGGTGGAGCCATGCTTGTTTCACCTCAAGGAGTAAAGTACTATTCAACTTTTAGATTTCAGTTTGCATGCTCCAATAACACTGTTGAATATGAAGCCTTGGTGCAAGGGATGCATTGGGCAATAAAGAGAGGAATAAAGAACTTGCAAGTCTTTGGGGATAGTGAATTGATTGTAAATCAGGTCAAGGGACAACATGCTACCAAGAATGATCTACTCAAATGCTACAAGAACAGGGTGTGGGACCTCATGGAAGATTTTGAAGGTTTTGGCATCAAATCCATTCCTAGGAAAGAGAATCAAGCTGCTGACAAGCTTGCAGCAATTGGGGCAGCCTTTGACATTGTGGAAAGTATTCAATAAGACAAGGTATAGCCAAACATCCACGTGATTATGAGGCCTTCAGTGCCGGATAACAATGTCAGTTGGCAAGTGTTTGAAAATGACCAACAAATCATCCATTTCTTATAAGAAGAAGCTGAGTTCTCAGCCAAGAATCAAGAAAAATTGGAACAACAGTATGGTGACCAAGTGGTACAGCTGAGAACTAACAAGCTGCCCAAGGGACTTATCACTTTGGAGTCCATTTTTAATCCCAATGATCAGTTTAGAAAGGAGAAAGCAAACATTCAGGTCAAGAGAGAGGATCTAGTATCCATCTTGGTAGAAGAAAACAAACCATTACAAATAGGAAGGATGACAACTGAACAAGAAAGGTATGAGTTCATACAACTGTGTCAAGAGTTCCTTGACATGTTTTCTTGGAGCTATGAAGACTTGAAAGGTTTCAATCCCAACTTAGCTCAGCATACCATCGAATTGGATCCAAATACTAAGCTCAGGAAGGTAAACAAAGACCAGTCAACCCACACATGGAGCCTCTCATGAGAAAAGAATTGGACAAGCTAATTGAGTCAAGGATCATATTCCCAATCAAGCATTCTAGTTGGGTTGCCAACTTAGTTCCATCGAGAAAAAGAGTGGAGAGATCATATTGTGTGTTGACTTCGAGAGACTTGAATAGAGCCTCTCTCAGGACCATTACCCACTCCCTTCCATGGAGCAAATATTGCAGGTTATAGCTAGTTCGAATGGTTCTCATTACTAGATGGATATTCGAGCTACAATCAGATTATGGTGAAGGAGGAAGACCAGTTCAAGACGGCCTTCACTACAAAATGGGGCATGTATGCTTACAAGAAGATGCCATTTGGCCTATCAAATGCTGGAGCCACTTTCCAAAGGGCAATGGATATGGCATTCAAGGGGTTGATCAATAAAATAGTTCTGATATATCTTGATGACATCACTGTATTCTCCAAAAATGCAGTGGATCACCTCTTTCATCTGAGGCAGGTATTTCAGAGGTGTAGAAGATTTGGGGTATCATTGAATCCCAAAAAATGCATATTCCTGGCTCATGAGGGGAAACTTCTAGGCCATATTGTTTCAAAGGAGGGATTGACGATTGACCCAGAAAGAGTTGAAGCAATTCGAGCGTTGCCATTGCCAAGTCACAAGAAGGCTCTTCAAAGCTTCTTGGGAAGGATCAATTTTTCCACAGGTTTGTTCCAAACTTTACAGCTCTCGTAAAGCCAATAACACTGATGTTAAAAAAGAGCATGGCATTTAAGTGGACATCTGAAGGCAAGGAAAGTTTTGAGGCAATAAAAGAGGCTATATCTCAAGCTCCCACTCTCATCAATCCAAACTTCTCCAAGGGTTTCATGCTATATGCCTTTGGTGGTGGAGACACAATTTATACAATCCTGGCACAACAAAACAAAGAAGGATTATAACAACCAGTTGCTTTCTTCAGTCAAGGCTTGGAGGAATACAAAACTAGGTACTCTTTTATTGAAAAGCATGTACTTGCAAAGTGATCGGGAGTTTAAAGAAATTCAAGCACCTAGTCTCAAACAACAAGATCCAATTATTGGTTTCCCATGCGGAGTCAAGGACTTCCTTCTAAACAAGGATCTGAATGAGAAACGTGCAGGATGGATAACCCATGTCATGGAATATGACATCGAGATTAAGGTCACCAAAATAGTACGTGGGAAGGGACTATGAGAACAACTAGCCTTGAGTCGAACATGTTGAGGCGGGTGATGGAAAAGAGGCTGTCTTGGTACTACGGGATGGTCAAGAACAGAAAATGATGATGTGCCCACTCCTGTTAGACTTAGAATGTGATACACTTCCTACAGACAGGCCTATGCCCTCCAGAAATGAGCAAAGCAAAGAGGAGGTACTTTAGATTACAAGCCATTCCATATGTGCTTGTTGATGGTGTTTTGTTTAAGAAAGACATCAATGGAGTTCTACTTGAGGTGCATTGGGACAGGTCAAGTTGAGAGGATCTTACACGAGTTCCATGACGGGGAAGCAGGAGGCCACTTTGCCCCATGAGTAACAGCTCTCAAAATCATGAAAGCTGGTTACTATTGGCCTACTGTATTCAATGATTGCTACTCATGGGTTAAGAAATGCAAGAAATGTGCATTCTTCACAGGGAAAGGAAGGTTAGCAGCGCTGCCCCTTCATCCAATTTCAGTAGATCAGCCATTCATGCAATGGGGACTGGACTTCATTGGAGTCATCAATCCCAATTCGAGTCAAGGCCACAAGTGGATTCTCACGGCGACGGACTATTTCACCAAGTGGACCGAAGCAGTAGCACTCAAAGAGGCAAGTGAGTCTAACATACTAGACTTTTATGAAGAAATAGTGACCAGGTTCGGTGTGCCGCCACTATCATATCAAATAATGCATTAGCATTCATAGGTTCCAAGATTACAGAATGGGCTGTCAAGAATGGAATCTATTTAAGCACCTCTTCAAATTATTACCCACAGGGTAATGGATAGGCAGAGTCCACGAACAAAAAGTTACTAAGGATCATCAGAAGAACTCTGGATGAAAACCAAAGGACATGGCATACCAAGCTAAAATCAGCATTATGGGCTGATAGGATAACACCAAAGAGGTCTACAGGTAGTTCTCCCTACAAATTGGTCTATGGGAAAGAGGTAGTATTGCCTATATCATTAGAATTTCCAGCATTGGAGCTCATGAAGCAGTTGGAGTTGTCTGAGTTCAAACCAATGGAGGCCAGGTATGCAGAGTTGATGGAATTGGAAGAAATAAGAGAACATGTAGCTCTGATGATTGAAAAGGATCAGACCTTAGTAAAAAGATGGTTTGACAAGAAGGCAGGAGCAAGGACCTTCCAGGAGGGGGACCTAGTTCTGAAATGGGATGCAGATCGGGTGAAACCTGGAAGGCATTCCAAGTTTGATGCCATTTGGAGCGGCCCCTACATGGTCATGAGATGTAAAAGTGGTAATGCCTTCCAATTTTCTGCATTGGATGGAGAAGAACTCCCGATTCTAGTTAACGAAATCTATCTTAAACATTGCTACTAAAAAGGAAAAGGTTTACCCTTGTAAATATTAGCCTAGATTTCAGTTCCTCTAAGTGCGTATGCACATTGTCTTGTTGTAGTTAGGTTTCTTTTTCCCTAAGTGCTTTGGCACAAGTTTTGTTGCTCTAGGTTGGGTTTCTACGGTTCGAGTGCGCTCGAAGAATGAATTTCTGTATCAAGATCGGGATCAGAGATCAAGTTGGCTTCAGGTCATTACTCCATGCCCAATGGATTGTTAAAAGGCCACTGATCTTCTACCTAGCAGTAGGTGCCCCAACGAGTCACTAAACTGTTGTCAAAATTTCCCCAAGGTAATTTTGATAACATGCATCGAGTTATCATCCCGAGCAAGTATATGATCCAAAGCCCAAAATCATGTTTTCTAGGGTCCCCTCGGTTTCCTTCTAACTCTCCTGTCAAGAAGGAATCCCAACAGTTGATAAAATGGAAGAGATGCAAAAATATGGTTACGGGATTGTTCTAAGGAATTTTGGGTTTACGGGCTTGGGGCTAAAAAATGAAGAAAATCGGTTAAGTCTGGTCCAAAGGTTCTTGGGATGGTTGGGACGTAAAAGCACGAATTGGCCGAAAGGCCGCCAGGTGGTCCACGCAGCAAAGGGACATCCGGGCCATGGGGACGTGTGGGACGTGAAAGGGTGAACCGGCCGAAGGTGAAAAAATTGACTAACTGTTGTGCAGATAAGGCTGGGACATCTGGGCCATGAGGATGTGAAGGACGCGTGGGACGTGAAAAGGTGAAGTGGCTGAGAGCAAAGGCAGCCCATTTCGGGTGGTTCGGAAGAATTTGTCCCAGACAGTCCGGGATAGTTGGAACAAATGTACGCAGAGGACGCGAACCACCCGGATCGGCCGAAACAGGGAACTTTAGTCCGGGACAGTTGGGACAAAGGGACGCGTGGGATGTGGAAAGCCGAAGGAGCCGAGAGCCAATGAAATCTTGCCACGTGTCTTCAATGCAAAGAGGGACAAGGAAGCCCGAATCGGGTGGTTCGAGAGAATTTGTCCCAGGCGGTTTGGGACAGTCGGGCTAAAGGGACGTGAGGGACGCGAAAAGCCGGGAGGCCCGCAGATGAATCAGGAAATGCCACGTGTCCTAAGGTGGGGGAGCTCGGAGCCAAGGAAAGACTTAGGAAAATTTGGCAAAAGTTTGGCCAAAAACTAAAAGGTAAAGGATGACCCCGTGGCCCCTGTCCTCCAACCAGATCATGCCACGTGTCCCAAGTGGCGGGGGCGCGGGAAAAAATGGAAAATTTTCCACAGCTTATAAAAAATTCAAAATTTTTAAGGGAAACTCACGGAAAGGTGGAGGAGAGAGAATTTCTCATCCAATCAGCGACCGACACGTGACATCCAGGTGGCGAGAGCGTGGGAAAAATTCAAAACCTATTTTTCACTTTGCTTTTCACCTAAATCTTCGAGATCATCATATCTTTTGATCCAGAGCTCGGATTTGCATGTTCTTTACATCAATGGAAAGTTGGTGAAATTATCTAAATGATTCCAGTCAATCTTGCCTTTTGATGGAGTTTAGAGAGAGAAAATCAAGAAAACATCTCTGCGCGTGATAATAGATGCAGTAAGTGACGCTTCAACAACCAGCTTTAATGCAACAGACAGTTCACCGTTTCTACTAGACAGTCCACCATTTTGCCAGGATTCACCGCTTCTACCATAATAAGATGAGCTAAATGTGACCTAGAAGTGGTTGGGGTAGATCTGACTTTCCTCTCTCTTCCCTCTCTCATTCTTCCTATATATTGTAAGGAGGGGCTTCTTTCTAAAGGTCGAACATTCCTATTTTGCTCCTCCCTTCTTCTCTCTATCAGGCGAATTTGTGGAGTTCGAACCTCCCATTTGAAACTGTAATGCGACTCTACCTCTTGGAATTTTGTAGTGTATTGTATCAATCTTTGGAGTAAGTAATGCATGTCTATGGATGATTCTCAACCCTCTCTGTGTTCATTTGCATCCTCCTGGTCTTTCACTACAAATTTTGTTATCTCGTGCATGATCTTGCCTCACATTTGAATTGTCTATGTTCATTGGCAAGATAGATGTTTCTTCATTCCTTGGTGCATCACCTCTATTAGCTTAGGTTTATTTTTATGCATCTTCTTACCCCGTCTCCTTGGCAAGATTAGATTAGGTTTTGAGTAAAACCTCTACATTTTTGTGTGCATCGAACAGAGGAATAAGAACCAGCCTTCTCTCTGAGAATCCTTTCTCATCTTTACAAGTCCCACACTTGGAGACAGGATTCAATGTTGTGCAATCACACTGGATGCCTAAAAGATCAACCTAGAAGCTTCGATGTGTGTCTAGGGGTGCCGTGATTTTGCATCAACGAACCTTATTTTGTTGTTTTTTCGGTGGAGATGTATGAGTGGTTATCTCTGCGTATACACCGAGGATAAGTTATTTCAATTGACCTCATGTGTGGACTCAAGAATATTATCAGAGGATTCATGATGTTGATCTGGTTTGGACTCATGTTGTTGATCATTGGTGGAAAGGTGTGTTGAATAGTTACACGTTGGAGTACACAATCTCCACTTATTATTTCCCAGGTTCTTGAGTTTGACTTCTAACGAGAACCCGCAGAGGATTTTTCTTACATTTTTACCTTTATTCGTCAAGATCTTGATTGTAACTATGAGTTTTGAAGCATTCTCAGTATGGATAACTAAACTCCCACTAGGCACGTGGCACAAAATCTGGTGTAGTGAGATATGGCGGATCCTGTGGTGGAAGCAAAGAGAAGAGAGGAAGATAAAGTATAATGAGCTTAGGAAATGGAGTTGGTGAGATAACACAAGGTTACTAGAGTGATGGATTTATGGAGGCAAACATTATGGGAAGGATTTGAGGTTCACACGGAGGGTGTAAGACTTGATTAGTCTATGTTACCCCCTCTTGGAAAGTGCGGAGAGAAACACCCTTGGCTTCTAGTGAGAGATCTTCATATAGATAAAGGAGAAGATCTATAGGTGCACATCTGGACCCACCTGATAATCAAAACCTTGTGCTTAGTTTCCAAGTTATGAGAAAGGTATCACTAGTCTAGTTGGTGTTGGATTTGGTAGGAAAGAAGCATCAAGTGGATATCATTATTCTTTATGTTTTATGGCTGTGTAGATGTTTCCTATATTTGGTGGTATTTTTTTTGGTGCATTGTTTCATTAAGGTGTGGGCATGTAGAACATGGGCATTACATTTGGGAGTAGTTCCATTTCACAAACCATTGGAGCTCATTTTATCTCAATGATGGGAACATAAAGAATCACTATTTCAAATCATGTACTCTTATAAGGGAGGATTTGGTGGATTTGGGAGTTTAGGAGTGAGTGGATCTAGTGGATCTAGTGGGGGAAACACTAAAGGAAATCAGGGTTTTAGACCTAGTGGATAAGGACCACAACCCCAACAACATGTGTTCTATGAGATGTCTCTCCACTTACCAGATTACAAGGGTGTTGAGAATGTTGTGGAGCATGTTCATAAGTGTGAATTTCTATGGCGTGCAAAGGGGATCACTACCCCATTGTATAAAACAAGCTATTTTAAAATGATTTTGTAGGGGCACACACATAGCTAGTACCAGAATTATGTTTCACATCAAACGATAATTGATTATGTTGTGTTGCATGATGCCTTCCTTGTGGAGTTTCACATTCATTACTTTGAGTAGAATAACATCAACACATTGAAGGAGATCCAACAAGGTATGGAAGAGAGTGTGAGGAGTATGACACACATTTCATGAATCTCATATCCAATTTTTCCCGTGATATCTATCCATAAAGCAGCATAATCATTGGTTCCTTGAGGCCCGATAATTCCTTTTAGATGAGCTCTTTCACATAAGACCTACGAGATCCACGTGAGGCCTTAGAGGATTCTTTTTGCACCGAGGCCGTTAGGAGTGTTGACATTGGAGTGAGTCCCTTTTGTAATCTCATATTGCTTCCATGAAAAAATAGCTTGAGAAGTTTTCTACAAATTAAGTGCATGACATTTGTAGTGGAATTTGGTGTATGGATTGTGAAGTAGAGGGACATACAAAATAAATTTTTCCTTAAAAGTCGGTGCACGCCATGGCGTTTGACTATGAGATTTTTCATGGGGAGCATGATCTAAGTAGATGCCCATTATTACAATGTGCACTTTGTAAGAACATGTCTTGTTATTATAAGATATGTATGTCTACCACCCATGATACTAAGGATTGAAGATTAATAGACCAAATACACAATGCCATTGATATTGTTGTGTGACAGACCAAATTTCGAGTGGTTCTAAAGATGAGGGTCATAACTATGAAGGACACACAAATGGTAGAGGAAAATGATTTTGCAGAGGGATTTAGAGGCCATAATGGTCATAGTGGAGGAAGAAGAGACTTCCCCCATTGAACTTGTTTCAACTATGCATCTACAGAGCATTATAAGTGCGAATCTCCAAACTTTTTGCAATCCTCATGGTGTGGGAAGAAACATAAGTATGAATGTAGTCATTATTTTACCCTAAAAAATTCTTTGTAACCCCAAACATGTCATCCTATCATTCATCATAATTTGGGCACTTATCCAAGGCAAGCAAATGGGCCCCTCTTTTATGTGATATTTTCAAGACATTTTTGCTCTAAGTACATTACCTAATTTAAAAGGTAGAAGATGTAACTAAAAGATCTATACAACAATACATCACAAAAGTGAAATAAACATTTCACAAAGCACAAGAAACTAGATATGAATCATGGTAAGACAAATATTAGGGTTTACACCCATAAACAAGATGTACAGAATAGATCCATGTATATTGATTTAACAGAGTCTCTGGTAGCCATACTACATTCAAAAGGGTCATCTCAGACCATATACATTAAATGAAAAAGATCTAACCCTTGCAAACTAATCTTATCAGAGATCCTAACTATAATTTTCCCCATTATATCCCTTGATACAAATCCCAGTACCCATACATATGCTTAATGGTATCCCTTATAACCCTCTAGCACTAAGTACTCTAAACCCTAACACCATGAAATCCAAACCCTTAGCATTTTTACATCACTTCATTACTATCCTTCTCTTTCTTTGCTCCCCTTTACAATCTCTATATGCATTCTCTATTCATTCTTTATGTGTCTCTGTGTGTTGTTTGTTCCTATCCCAAGCACCTCTTTAAATAGGATCATTGACCACCACCATGAATTCTCTTCTAAGCAGATTGCGTGCCAAGTGTTGATGCGGTTATCCATTGGTGAATTATTCTCCGTTTGCAAACCTTCCACTAACTATAATGATGTCTCTAGGAATATTCCCTATGTGGAATATCCTTTTCTTGACCTCCAAGGTTCTAGGTTTGGCACCTTATCCACTTATTATTCCTAGTCGGTCCTCATGTTTTTCCTAAAGTGAATCAATGATGCCAAATATGACTAATTCCTTTAAACCCTTTTTTTTCCTCCCGTGTGCCATGGTTTTACCTAAACCCTTCTAAAACCTTTTTTCCTATGCACTTTTACCTCGAGCCCTTATATCTATTTTTCCTATGCATGAACACCTCGTAGTACTTAGCCAATATTTTAGGGTCCAAAATCACCACACACTATGAGTGTTCTCCATCCTTGAAACATTTTTCTTCCTCAAAAATAAAGAATAGAGGTATTGAAACAATTAAGGAATGAGAGGATGAAAAAAATGTAAGAATAGAAGAATGTGTTAGTGATGTATGAGGAGTGGAAACTCCTTCTTCATGGATGCCTCAATAGTCTCCCATGTATCTACTTCCCCCTGCACCTATTGAATTAGGTCACCCACCAATGTGCTTAATTCATCAAAACTAAGTTCCTCATTCTTAACTTTCAATGTATCAACAATGTTTTCCAGTTTCTTGGTAAGATCACCTAGCACATCCATCCTACAAGAAACCTCGGGTTATAATTCAATTACCTTATTCTTAATCGAACCCCATAAGGTTTCGATTGCTTCTAATTTCTTCTCAAATTTAGCCAGGATATTTTCATGCTCCACCCTATTTCCTTTGTGATTTTCCTAAAATTATTTTAGATCCACCTCATGTGTAGAAATCAATATGCTTGTTACCCTATCCCTATTGGCACAGTTGTCATACATGGCTTCACCATCTGTGTGGTGGTCTTTACTGCGCAAAGTAAGGAGCTCAGTACCAGTCACTATCTCCTCAATCTTCAGATTTTCCTCCTCCTTATGGCATGCCATCACCTCCTCTATTGAATCTAATGTGAGTGGTCGCCTTTCCATGGTGAGGATGTGGGTCAAGTATTCCAATCATTACATGATTGACTCATATTTTTGCTAAGGTAGGGCCAGTCCCAATGCTTTAATAGTATGGCATCCAAGATGGCCTCTATCTTCTTATGGATTTTGTGCACCTTTCAATTTTCATCCCTCACTTGCGCCTTAAGCGTGCGCTGCTCAATTCCTTATGTTTTATCTCTTTGTCCTACTTAATGATCTCCTCATTCTTTTTCTCAAGCTCTTCCTCCAAGACCCTTATCATGTTGTTTCTTCCCGAAGAGTCTAGCCTCTGCCTCCACCAATGCTTTGTTGAGTGTGTTGCAAAATTTCTCATCAAATAGTTGTTGGGAATTTACTAGAGGGTTTACTCCCTTGGCATCTAGTATCTTCATCAATGCATCTCGGTTTACCTCAAATTCAGGTTCATCAATGTGGGACTCAAAATCCTAAGATAACATTTTCCTCATGTGTGGGTATGCACCTTCTTCATCAAAATAAGACCAAGAAAGGATTTGGTTTATGGGCACGGTACTTTGGAAGCATGCGCATAGTACCTTATTTGGATCATTAATGTAATTCATTTCTTATTCTTGCGCTGTTACTATGCCCTTTCCACCTATACATTATGTTGATGCAAATTCTGAGTTTTCACACTTTTCCCTAATTTTCTATATCCATTTTTTGTCAAAAACATTTTATTTTCTCGAGTGGGTGATCTGTAACTCATTTTTTCTAGTTGAGTGCCTTCAAGATGCTCATGATGTGGTTATTTTTCCCTAAGTTGAAACAAAATCCAAGTTCCCCCATTTGTGCCCTAATTTTTTCACTTATACGGGTTGTGTCATTTTTTCCATTTGCCAAATCATGAAAAACTTGAAGTGGATCGAATCTAAGTAATTTGAGGTTAAAATCCTACTCCCCAGGTCATAAACAATGTAAAATCATGCTTCACTTGATTTAAAACCGAGAAATCTACCCTCCTTGTGAATTTTTTTCGATTTCTAGGGCATCTCCTACATTTTTATGTTTTGACGGGCATACGGGTGTCATTTTCCCATCAAATTCATCCTTGCATCCTTCTGATGACATGGCAGGTTTCTATTAGCTAGGGGTAGTCAAGAAAATGTTATAAGTTGTTACTTTTTGAAAATTGACAAAGGAAAATTTTTCTCTGCGGCCCCACATTTGCTACAGTGATGTGCCTACATGGCATGATTTGATTGGTTGGAGGATCGGTGGGTGGCGGGGATCACTTAGAAAATTTTCTTCCATTTTGGAAAATTTCTCAAAGTCATTTTTTGGTTCAAGGCCCATGTCCAATGGGAAGTGGACACGTGGCGGGAGATCAGGCGGATGGTGGGGAGTTGGAGGAAAATTTTGATTCGGGGTCTTGAAGGAAAAATTTGGCCCAAGAGCCTCGCAAAAACTTGGAGAAAGACACGTGTCTAGGAGGCAAGATGGAAGAAGGGGCCGAAGGAAAATTTTATGAAATTTTTCCTTTGTGTTTGCAAGGTAAAAAATGAAAAATGGGCCCGCCTCCAATGAAAAGTGGACACGTGTCCAGGAAGGTCAAATGGAGCGGTGGGGATTTCAAAATATTTTGTTGTTTTTGGGCTTAAAGTTACAAAGAAATTTTTTTCCCAAAGGCCCATGTCCAATTAGAGGAGGACACGTGTCCAAAATTTGGTGAAGGTTTGGAGCACGAGAGAAAGTGGAAAACTTTGCAAAATTTTGGCGAAAAATCTCGAAGTAAAAAATGGACCCACAGAAAATTTGGAGGTGTTCCCTATAACGAATTAGGGGTGACACGTGGCCTATTCCAAAAGGCAAAAGAGGAGTGTGGGCCTGCAGGAGGATTTTGTGCTCACGAAGGAATGAAGGAAAAATAGGAATGTTGGCTCAGTAGCAACGAGAGAGAGCCACGTGGCGAGAGGAAGAAGCGGGTGTTTGGGCCTGAGAGGTTTTTGAGGAAATTTTCCTTTTCTCAAAAAAGGAGAAAATTTCATTATTTTGGCCCACAAACCTTTCATGTGGGGTCCACCTAAGGACACGTGGCAAGTCCTGTAACACTCGAACTGTTGTTACTTTCTCCTAAGCATGCAAGTGTTGATATGTGATTTCTTGTAAAAGGATGTGATCCTCGATTCAGAAATCATGCTTGATATGTATTGAATTTCTTGCAGATTGCAGATTCTTGGTAGTCAAAATATGAATAGACTCTTTTATTTATTTCATTTTGTGTCTGAATATTAATCTGATCACGGAATGAATTATAGAGGTATTCATCTATAATATCTAGACTTGGATCAGTGGAATTGATCCAAGTAATGCTTTAAATCTGTTTGTGATGAATTAGATCACATGACTTGAACAGTGGCAAGGTATGGAAGCATTGATTAAGCAGTCGGAGTATGACTCGAGATGATCTTAGGAAATGAAATGGTTCCCGATATCAAAGTATATCTGGATTGTCTTGATTTTAGACCAGTAATAATTCGTTGACATACATTAAATAAGAACAGAGCTAACTCTGCTCCGAAAGGTATGATACAGTCTTTCCGAGTTTTCGGGACAAGGACCAAACTGAATTATTAAGGGTTAGTAACCTAAAACTAAAACCTAACCTAGGGGTTAGATTATTGTTAGTCTAACCTAGACCTAGGCTATTTGTTAATATCCTAAGTTAGTATCTTTGTGTAAATTTGTTAGTGTGGGTATTACCTAAACTCTAACCTAAGATACTAACCTAACTTATGAGGAGATTATGAAGGGGCCTATGAAGGGTGGCGAACCATGGGCGATGTTTTCTATGGCAATAAATGTAAGGGATAAGGATGAGGGACAAAGTCATGGCGGAGGCTTAAGCGCGGCTAATGGAATGCGAGACTTGGCAATTGCTAAGTTAGGAAATGAACTTGAGTTTTAGTTGGTGTCTGCCGCCACTCGGCGGTCGGTGGGAGTAGAGTTTAAGCGGGAAAATTGGTTTAATGGCATTCAATACTCTCGGAAGTCGAGCTCGGAACTCGTGAGAAGGCATGCAAGCAGAAATTTGGGGGTTTGTTTGGCTTGTCGCGATTTTCGGCTCTTCTCTCTCTCTCGCTTGTTTACTTGGTTCTTCGCACTGAGCTTCTCTTTGAGTCGCATGGCTAATATGAATTGCCATAGCTCTTTTCTCTCGTCATGGAGGATATATATGTGATGGAGACAAATAAATTTTGTTGGTCGCTTTATCGGGAAAAAGAAAGGAAGTTTGAGCTCTTCCCGTGGTCTCGCTTTGAAATTTGATCAAAATACGTGCATGCTTTGGCCCTAACCTTTAAATATCTTGTCATCTTTCAAGTGCTTTCATTAAAACAACTCGTTTCAAATGTTTTGTGAAGATTAGATGAATTTTCTATGAGATCTAGTTTGATTTTTGGCATCAGATCTCTTCTCGGTTCGATTTTTTCAATTTCCTCTTGATGGGTGTTTGTTGAAATCGAACTTCGACTCTATTGCATTGAGTATTCATTCGGCTTATGCATGTGAGGTATTTATTTATAAAGGTTGAGTGTTCGGCCTGTTTGGCATGAGCCCTTAGAATATACCTGTGTGTAGTATAAGACCACTGTATGTTTTTTTGATTGTGGTCGCTGTTTCTTGTTATGGAAACCGTATGGAATGATTCGATGAATACTTTGTAAGATTGATCGGATTAATGCTTCTTTGGGTACTCTATCGTGGATTTGTTGGCAGCGACTAATGATACTTTCGGGTTTCATTTGTTTTCAATTTTGGCTTGGAACAGTAATCGTTGTGTTACCGTAGTCTTTACGACCTTGGGAAGTTGTTTTCCTTGTTATTGTGTTAGCGGGATTACTTGTGGACTCGTATAATATAAATACATCTATACTTTATTATAACGACTCAGTGGAGTCCTTGATTGAATCATATATAAGCTATCTACTGTTGTGGATGTAGATTCATCCTTGTGTTTTGTTATTTGCTTTCGTGGAAGCCTTATAGAGAAAGGAACAGTCCTTCTGACCACGGTTATTTGTAATAAATAATCAGTATAGATTTCCTGGGTATGCATTTTCATTTCTATGTGAAAGCTGTTCGAAAGTTCGAAGCGGCTCAGTTGATTTCCTTGCTTGAAATGGGTATTCGATTTGCTTCACTTGTTTCATTCTGAATGTTTGCCATGAATGGCATAGATGGATTTATCATCCGACTTCATAGTACGTTGCTGTAGGGTTCAGTGATTATATGTACAAAACCATTAACAGTTTACAGTATGAATTCATATGCATTTGCTTGAATTGTTACCTTCGTTTGAATCATTAGGAATTCTGGAAAGGTAGCTGGTACTTCTGTTTCTTTCTGAACTTGGCATTGGACACTGTCTTTGTCACTTTTTGAGATCCTTGAGTTTGGATGACTGTTTCGTGTTCTGACCTTGTTAGGGTAAGTCGCGAATACCACACTAAGACTTGCATGCGGCAAGGTAAGGATTGTTTGTTGAATTCCTTTCTTTTACTTCATCTGATTTTGACCGAGCAAGAATATGTATGCTATGTTCTTTTCCAATTAATCTGTCTGATTTGACTGTGCATGATTTGGAAATACTGAGTGGTCAACATAGCATAGTCCACAGGAAACCTTAGATTGTTTGATGCAATAAGGTTGTTATTTTCAGCGATATGCTTGTAGTTCTTGTTTTCAACTTATGTCAAGCCTTACTGTGTAAAAGGAACTAGCATTGGGCTTAAGGTTGTTACATGAATTGTTAATGTGTTAGTTGCTGTACAGGAGTTTCTTTGTGTTTCTATTTCGTGATTTAGAACAGTGATCTTGCTTGCGGCTTGTCTAACTTGTTCATTTATATACTGGTTGAATGTTTTCATATGTGAAGACGGTACAGTGATGAACTTATGTGAAAGGAAGTATGAATGGTTTGGTTCTTTCTCTTCCTTTATTTAATACTTGTTGATATTTATCTATCAGTGGGAAATTGTTTTGTAACATATTGGTGGAATTCCGAATTGTTATGTTGTTCCCTTTTGGAAGAATGAAACGATCTGACCAATGTCGTGATTTTGGATTCAATGATTGTTGTGTACATTCGTTCCTTGATTCTTTTAATATTTGATGAAGTATTAGAAAGTGAATAAGACTATTTGTAATAATGATAGAGTTACATATTTGTAATCATTTTGTATTACAAGGGCTTAGTCTGATTATGTTTACTTATGTGAATATCTGATCTCATTTAAACAGGGGTGTTTAATGAAAACAATTGATGGATTGCAATTGTTTTAAAAGTTAGTGCTTATCATGCTCGGTTCATTGAATCCGACTCATGTTGACTATTTTTGCAGATGGTTGCACGTATGAGGTAAAAGTAATGCGATCGACAAGTTTCATCGATTGTTTATTTGATTTGTAATGAATTACAGCTTGATTTTATAGATGTACTAAATGGGAAAAGATGTTTCTTTTCCGATAGCATTGTATCAAGTATGCTGTTGCATAAAATGTAATTGTATAGTTTTGAAAGGAATGGAAATAAGTGTTTGATACTTATGTGTTGTATTCTATTTCTGAAAGATGACCTTCTTCGGTTTATGTAACGAAGGGGCATTGTTATCATTGTATAATATGGATGCTTTTGTGATTGACAATGAAAGCTTGTAAGTAAATGAGATTAAATTCTTATGAGTGTTTAGTAGTTCTAATTTGTTCTAGCAAAAGCAATATTGGAATTAAATTATTGTCTTTCTAGAAGATAGGTTAAAAATTGAGCCTAAAAGAGAACGCTAAACAAATTGGATTAAATTACTAATCCCTAGTCCTAAATATGACAGGACAATATTGAATTGGATTCTTAATCAACTATATCTTTATACTTGAAAGTATGATATAAATTCAGTTAAGAGAACTGATAGGCAATCAAATGGAGTTCAGATGGCAATCTCAAGTAAAGGTTATGAGATATTGTCCCATTCTGTTGCTTTAGAATCAGGTGTATTCTAATGACTCCTTGATGAGAGCTTGACCGTAATACCTCTACCAAGTAATGAGTCTTTTAGAGGAGGGTCGTCTTAAGACGAAGAATCCAGGGATCGGAAAGGCTAACCTTAGGGTAAACGTCTTTAAAGTAATTTGTACTCAAGTGCTTAACGCATATTGACGAGTAGATCTTTTCGAGGCGGATTTAAAGGATGACGGCACAAGACAACTGCAGGGTTGTACCTCCGAGAAGATTAGGATCTTCTCGAAGTTACAACAATGCAGGTGACTTATGACGACACCCTTTGCATTGATCGCTAAGATTTACATTTGTGACTGGATTAGTTACTCAGGGATTGATTAGGAATGTGGTCAGGTTATAAGGCTGCCTAGGAGGTTCGGGGTATCTTGACACATTGGTCTAACTGTAAGGTTAAACCAGTATGTCACCGTATCCCTAATCCTCTGGATATCCATATAACATTATCACCTTGTTAATCTATCTCCGAGTGATTCAACAGTGAAAGGAAGGACCGATGTAGTTATATAAGACATTCTATATAACATATGAATGGGGTGAAGGATGTATACCAGATTGACGAGTATGCCGTTAAGGAATACGAGACATGAACAATGATGTTTCAAATCTTTGGCCAAAGTATCGCAAGTTGCTGATTGCGTTGTCCTAATTCACCTAGTCTAAGGGATGAGATGCCGATGAATAATGGTAACAGCTTATTCGATTAGATTCCTTGAGAGCATTCTCAATCCTGCATTAGGAAGAGAACCGCAAGAGTGTTGTGTTAAATAAAAACACTAACTCTTTTACTCATGAATAGATCGGTAGATTACCGAGTCATGGAATGAATAGATCGTAGGTATTCCGAGTCATTACAAATATGCATATGGTTTTTATTTGAATTGTGAGTTCTAAATTATGTATTTAGAACCAAGATGTAATTATCAAAAAAAAAAAAATTTGACTTGTTCTATTGTCTAAAATGAGGATGTTACAAGTCCAGAAGGTAAGCGAGAAAATTTTCAAAATTTTCCCGAAGTTCAAAAAGGTTTAAAATGCATTTTAAGGATTGGGGGCCCGCTCCAATCATATTTGGTCACATGTCCGCCTTATCCAAAGGAAAAATGGGGATATCTGGAACACGTGGATGGTGTAAATTTAAAGTTGAATTTAGATCGACGGTTGCTGAGTGTTTTCGTTTCTTGCCACCATGAGAGCTCCAAGATTCTTGGATTCATCATTTTTGCACCAAATTGCATGAAATTTTATATGAATTCACATCCCCTTGGCCTTCTGAATGCAATGGCATCATTCATTTGAGCTAATTTGGTTCCCTTTAGTGTTTTTCATGAAATATTTTCTTAGCCCATGTAAAAATGAGAAAAGTAAAAAGTTAAAGTCAGCAGAGAGTTAAACATGATGAGGGAAAAAGGTGGAAAATGATTGTAAATGCATGCGCATGTTGGAATGAAAAAAATGTGACCGGGATGGATAAGGATCTAATTCCATGTAATATTTTATTGTTTTTGTGCATCCCTGGAATTCTACAAGTTGTTTCACAGTTTAATATCATTTTTCATCAAATGGATAGGGTTTTGTAACAAATTTGATCCTTTGAGCATATTCTTTGCTTGGGATGCAAGGATCTAAGTTGGCATAGGGTATACGTTGTAATTTTGAAGCATTTTGTAAGGCTTGTTGAGATTTGTGGAGGGAGAAAGAAGAATTTTAAGGAGGAAAACTTGAAGTAATCCATTTCTTTTGGAGAAATTGCCTAAGAGCCATTTTAATTCCTTCTTGTATCAAATGTTCATCATGTTGAGTTGGTTTCAGCTGTAAAGCCATCAACAAGCTTTTAGATTGTCTTAATAACATTCCCTTGCTGGTGTATTTGATCAAATTTATGGATTAATCGTTTTATCTCTTGGTAAAACTTGCATACACTTGTATTTCAAGTATGTTTTCAATTTTTGTTTTATGCTCATGTTACAATGTTGTGTTTGAGATCTCTTTGATCATACATGGCCTCATTTATCGTAGAGGGTTTGAAGGCATCTACAATCCTTCATTTAGAATAGCATTCATTTGAGTGAAGATAAAAAGATTTAAATTCATCTTATTTTCCTTGAATATTGAGGGTGTTTGTAAACCTTTGGGTGTACCTCAGGTCATGATCAAATAAGGGTTTCTAGATGCTTCATTGATATTTTGCTTCAAGCTTTTATGGCAGGTTATCAAAGTTTGTGTGGAATAGTGCAGATTTGGGCCTCCATTTGTGCACACATCCTGGTTGAAAGAGCACTTCAAACTCATTGAAACATCTCTGCTATTTAGGTGTTGTAATTCTTTTGCAAAGGTTCCCAAAGAAGTTGGTAATTTCTTATCTTGTCTTGTCTAAACTTCTCCCATAGAATTTCATTCAGACTAACTCATCCTACCTATACTACCCCTGCATTGCATTGTGTGTCAACAAAAGAATACAATCCTTCCACAAAAATGCACAAAGTATATCAGGGTTTCATTATGTCTTTAGCAGCCCTAGCTTTGTTTTGAAAGCATATCCATCATTTAGTAGTGACAAATCCTTTGAGTTTGGATAATGGATACTTGATCATGTTTTTACAAGGCCTCTTTCATATCATATGCAAAACATAAGGATATTTCTACCTCCTTAACCATACAAGGGCTGCAATATAGGTTCTCTTTCCTTGATTGATAGGCACAACCTAAAATAGTGAGGGTTAGATCAAAACCCTTATGAAGGTGCTATCCACTTCCTAAAATCTTGAATGCAAACAAGTAGATAGGTGTGATACCTAGCTACAAATGACACACAAACCATCTATCTACTCTTGAAGTGTCTTGTGCTAGTTCATGATGATGTTCATGTTCTTAAGGAGACTAAAACTAGATACCAACACCAGAGTGGTGCCATTGCCGGGAATTTTTGGAATTTCTTGGTGGTTTTGAAGTGTTTGAAAGGTTTGAGCATTTGTGTGATCAAGTATTTTAGCTATTACATTCTTGAGATATCATTTCATACTTTAGATCTTCATGTTTTGGTTAAAACTTGCAAATCTCAACCTGCTCTTCTCATTTACTAGTAGTTTATATGATTTGGATGCATTGTTTTTGGTTGAATTAAGAAGAAGAAGATCTGATTTGTAAATCCTTGCAAAGTTTTTAGTCATAGCATACATTTTACATGGAATATTTTAGTGCTTTCTTTCACAACTAAGGTGGAAATACTTAGTGGTGACTCCATGTTGTTTGGATCCTTAAATACCAGTTGTCTTATACATTTGTGTCATTTGAAACTTGTTGTTTAAATATGTCAAATTGGAGGAAGGAGATCCCTCTTCATCAAGGACTCTTCTAAAAAATTTCTCACCGAATCAAGAAGCTCTAACTAGAAGGAAGAAGAGTGTGGAAAGTGGTTGGTGATTTGGTTGCAAGGAAAGATATCCCCATAGTTGAATTTGAAAGAGAGAGCACTGTTATTGAAGATTATAATTCTTCTTCTAGTAGATCTTATTCAGGAAATCTTCTTATTATTTTCATTCTCCATCGGTGAGGGACCTTCTTGTGTATTTAAAAATTTTTCTCCTAAATCTGCTCCTATGGTTTCTAAGTTTGCTAAAGTTTATCAAGAGAGAGAGATCCTTTGGGGGTTGTCATTTTAAAGATCACTCATCTATTCCAATCAAACCCATTACTACTCCTCACCAGCTTGTTTCACCTCCGAGATCACCCCCACCAAACAATATGGCTTAGCCTAGACCTCCATTTGTTGTTAACACCTTTGGTCCTATAAATTTTGGAGGAATGGATGGTTATCCAAATGTTGTCCCACAAGATGTGAGAAATAGGTTACCAAAATTCCAAGGTAAATATTCCATTACCGGTGATCAGCATCTCAAACTATTTGATAATATGATGGAATGTTTTGAGATAGAATTTGAGGATGTGTATATCAAGTTGTTTATCCATACACTTGAAGAAGATGCTAGGGACTGGTACATAAGGCTCTACCTGATAACTCTATTGATTCATGGAATGAGATGAAAAATGCATTTAGATTGCAGTATGGTGATAAGACTGATCCTAGATTTCTTTTGTCCGAATTTTAAAATATCAAGAAGAACCTGAATGAGACGGTCCATGAATTCAATACAAGATTCAATAAAACATTTAGAAGGCTTCATGTCATTTTGAGGCCTTGTGATGAATCTTTCTTGATCAAATATGTAGATGCATTTGATAAAAAGGTAGCCTATTACTTGAGAGACAAAAATCCTACAAACTTGAGGCAAGCTTTCACCATGGCACTCCAAATTGAAAATAATATTAAAGCTATTGGTAAACCACTTAAGAGGGATGGTGTGAAACTGATAAACCCTGAGAAGCCTCAAGCTAGCAAGGGTGCTGATTTAGAAGATGTTGTTAAAACTTTGGTAGGGGTCAAAAGAAATTTCTTACAAATTAGCTTGGGATGAGAAAGGAATTGGGCAAAGGTTCACAAGGACAACAAAGAACTCAAAACCATGATAGATTTGGCAATCATCCTAGGGGTGATAAAAAAGATTATAGAGGTAAAGGGCTTGTTGGATCTTCAAACAAACAACCCCAAGCATGTGAAAATAGAGTGGTGCTCGACCCTTTGATTGCAAGGGTTCTTTGTTGTTCAATAAATTACTGATATGGATTAGTGTGATAGATGTTTTCTTCCTCATCCTCCATGTGAAATGGACCAAAATATATTGATGATGATAATGAAAATGAAATGGATGATGACATTTGTATGATGGGCAGCTCTTTAGGCTCACAACAAGCAATAACATCAACAAATGTGATAAGTGCAAGGACTGCTGCAACCTTTTGGGATTGCATAAAGAGGGTACAATTTCTTTCTTTTCCCCAAGCTCATGATGTAGATGTAGTTCAGACCTTTAAAATTCCTAATAATGACTTTGAATATCTAAGGGCTTTAATGATCAAGAAGCATGATGGTGGTATTCCTTCGGAGGAAGATAGACAATTGTTAATGAATGTTGTGGTTGGTCAAGAGAAAGAGTACAATACTAGAAGTAAAGTTGTTAGGGGAGATGGTCCTCAAGCCAAACCAAAGACACCCTTGCTCACAAGCATTCCCAAAGACAATCCTAGAAAAGAAACAATTGCCAAGAACCTTGTTGTCCCATGTAAAAATATCAGTCCTCTTCATGCCCAGGCTACCAAGAATACTTCTCCATCTGATGAACCTTCTTGTTTCCCTTCCAATGTTGTCTTACCAAAGAATTTCCCATATTATATTGCCCAAGTATTGAGCCAAATTAAAGTGAGTATTCCCATCAATGAGTTGCTTAGAATACTCGAGCACAAGAAGAGAGCATTTGAATACTTGGGATTGAAGGAAGAAAAGATTTCCCCAAGCAAAAATGTAAATGTTGTTGAGACTCCTTTTCAAAGCATTGCTGGCCTTGAAACACCACCACCAATGGAATATCTTGGAGAGGCACTTGAAGTATATTTGGGGACATCCTTGGTTGATTCCCAATTGAATGTTGATCCATTTTTCACAAATTTTCTCATAAAATATAGGTTTCTTCACAATTGCATGTTTGATTCTAGTGCATCATGTAATGTCATGCCTCTAGAAGTCATGAATGAGTTGGATATCAAAGTGAAAACAACATATGGGAAGTGTATATCCATGGATTCAAGGGTTGCTAGTTTTTGGTTGTGTGAAGGGTTTAGTAGTGCAACTTGCAGCCTATCTGGGTAAGAATTTAAAACTTGATGTTGTAATTATTGATTGCCCTACCAAATGGGGTATGTTTTTGTCAAGAAAGTGGGCTACAAGTGTTGGTGGTAGTGTTCAAATGGATATGTCTTTCACCACCATTCCTATTGAGGGTAGCCTTGTCAAACTCTATGGTGAAAAGAAGATGTTACACTTGATTGAAGATCCCAACAATGCTTCTTATGAAGTGTTGTTTGCTGATGTAGATGTTGACAACTTCATTGGTTTTGCTGATGGAAAAGAGAATAAGATGGAAAAATCAGAGTGCCTTGGTATGGTAGGTTCTCCATGGACATTACTATTTGATGGAGCTTGCTCCAAATTTGGCAATGGTGCTGGTATAGTGCTGGTTTCACCTAGTTTGGAAGAGTTTCCTTTTCTCCTTCAAGCTCAATTTTTTATGCACTAACAACATTGTTGAGTATGAGGCATTATTATTGGGATTAAGGATTGTATGGAAATATGGAGTGAGGGATATTATTTCCAAGGGGGATTCAGAGCTGGTTGTCAAGCAAGTGAGAAAGTTATATGCCACAAAAAAGTAGCGTATGAAACAATATAAGCATGATGTTTGGGACTTGATTGAAATGTTTGATTCCTTTAACATTGTTTACCATGATAGAAGTCTTAATGCTGCTGCTGATAAGCTGGTTGTCCTTGGTTCTAGATTTGACAATTGCACCGTTTCACCTTTTTGTGAATATGACATTGAAGTACTATTGGCAAGGATGATGCACCAACTATCCCCGCCATAATGTGAAACATTGGAAGAGCACAACTTGGGAACCAAGGATAAACCAAGAAAGATTTGGTTGGCTTCAAGGGATGTGGAGCCATCTCAAGACAAACCAAGAGGAAAAAAAGAAGAGAAATAGTCCTATGCCCAACTTTTAAAGAAGTATCAAGACTACCTTGCCTGGTCTTATTCAGAGCTGAAGGCATATAGAGAAGATTTATTTCAGCATGAGATTCCTCTTGAGGCCAAAACCAAGCCATTTAGAAAAAAAAAGGCCTATTAACCCACTATTTCCATGAAAATGCAAGAAGAGTTGAAAAAATTGAGATATGGTGGCATCATTCAGCCTACTAGATACTCATCTTGGGTGCAAACCTTGTCCCAGTTAGAAATAAGAATGGAGATATCAGACTTTGTGTGGATTTTAGGAATCTAAACAAAGCATCTATGAAGGACAACTATCCTTTGCCAAACATGGAGAATATGTTTCACATACTGTAACAGGTCAAATGCTTTCTACTTTGGATGGTTTCTCTGGATACAATCAAGTAGTTGTCAAAGAATCAGAAAGACTTAAGACAACCTTCACTACTCCTTGGGGGACTTATGTTTTTATAAGGATGCCTTTTGGATTGATGAATGCTAGTGCTAATTTTCAAAGGGAAATGGATGTTGCCTTTGCTGGTTATATCAATGAATTTATTGCAGTTTACCAAGATGATGTGACTATTTTTCAAGGCAGTGAGCAGACCATTTGCAACACCTAGAGAAGATGCTAATCAGATGTAGAGAGTATGGCATTTCACTTAATTTAAATAATTGTCATTTTGGTGTGCAAAAGGCCAAGTTGTTGGGGCATATTGTGTCCAAAGAAGGTGTTATGATAGACCCTGAGAGAGTGGAAGCAATCAACAAAGTGCCCATTCCAAGAACCAAGAAAGGTATCCAATCTTTCTTTGGCCAAATAAATTTCATTAGAAGGTTTGTTTCCAATTTTGCTGAGCTAACTCTTCCAATCACAAGCATGCTAAGAAAGGATCAAGTTATCAAGTGGGAGGAGGCTGCCATTCAAGCTTTTGAAGGAATAAAGGATGCACTTAAGCATGCACCTGTTTTAGCAGCCCCAAACTACAAGAGACCTTTCCAAATCTTTTCTTTTTCCTCTGAATTCACTATTGCTTCAGTTTTGTTACAAAAGGATGAGAATGGAGCTAAGAGGCCTATTTCCTTCTTTAGCAAGGATTTACAAGTAGCTGAGTTGAAGTATACAATCATGGAAAAATAGGCATTTGCATTGGTAAAAGCAACAAAGATTTTTAGGCCCTATATACTGAGTTCAAAAGTTGTTGCTTATGTTCCCCACACCATGGTTAAAGAAATCTTATCAGACATGGAGATATCAAGCAAGAGATGTAGATGGGTCAACAAATTACAAGAATATGATATGGATATCCAAACAACAAAGTTGGTAAGAGGTTTGGGTCTTGCCAAGCTCATGGCTGAGAGCAATTTGTAAAATGTAGAAGTGAATCAGCTGGAGGGAGAAAGGGTAGATCTTCTTGAGAGATTGATGAGTTCTGAATGGTACAAGGATGTGATTTTCTACCTCAAACACCTATGCTGTCCTAGTCACTTGAATAAAAATCAGAAAAGAGCCCTCAAGCTAGCTTCTTAGAAATATATCATAATAGACCTTGGGTTGGCTTGGAAGAACCCTAAAGGTGTCCTCTTGAAATGCATAACTGAAGATGAAGCTCCCAAGTTGATTGCTGATTTCCATGGGGGAGTTTGTGGAGGACATTTTTCTGGGAGAGTGACAACACATAAGATTTTAAGAGCTAGTTATTGGTGGCCTACTCTTTTTAAAGATGCAACCCAGCTGGTTAGAAAGTGTGATAGTTGCCAACATTTTTCAAGAAGATTGAAAGCTTCAAGCTCCCTTCCTTTGCAGCCTGTATCAATTGAAGCTCCTTTCAAACAATGGGGAATGGATTTCATTGGTGAGATTTCAGATCCTTCTAGTGCTGGTCATAAATGGATCCTAGTAGCAACTGATTATTTTATAAAATGGGTTGAGGCAATTCCATCTAGAAAAGCAACACACCAAGTGGTAATGGATTTCTTATTGAATCATATCATATGTAGATTTGGAGTTCTAGTTAAGATTGTATCTGATAATGCCATGTGTTTTAGAGCCAAGCCTTTGATGGCAATGTGCAATGAATATGGGATAAATCTGACTTATTCTTCAAACTACAATCCACAAGGCAATGGACAAGCTGAGTCAAGTAACAAGAACTTGCTCAAGATTATTAGAAGGACCTTGGAAATCAACAAGAAGAAGTGGGGAGAGCAATTGAAATTTGTAGTTTGGGCTGATAGAATAACTCCAAAAAGAGCAACTGGTAAAATTCCATTTGAATTGGTGTATGGAACTCAAGCATTACTTCCCTTACACCTGCAATTATCCACTTTTCAGTTTTCCCAATAGTTGGAAGATCAAGAACATGGCCCATATGAATCAAGGATCAATCAAATCATTGAGTTGGATGAAGAGAGAAGGGCTTCTCACCAAAGGCATGTCAGATTTAGAGAGAAATTGAAGAAGTTGTTTGATAAGAAGGTCACCCCTAGAGCTTTTAGTGTTGGAGATCTGGTTTTGCTATGGGATAGTAGGCATAAAGACAAGGGAAAGATGGAAAGTTTGATACTCTATGGATGGGCCCTTATGCCATTGATATCAGGATTGGAGAAAATACATTTTTTCTCAAGGATTTGGATGGGGATTTGCTGGAGTTGCCTATTAATGGAAGACATTTAAAACATTTCTTGGATTAAATCCCCATGTGAGGTATCCAAAAGTTGTACATTTTTATAGTCCTTGTTTTTATTTTGTCTTTTACTATTGTTGGCTCGTGGTTTGCCCTTTTGTCCTTGGAAACCATTTTTGGTCTGGTTTTCTCGGCCTGTATTTGGTGAAATTTCTATTTTTCTGGGCTGCTCTACATTTTAATCTCCTTGCCCAATGGATTTTTGGCACTTGGTCTATGTTGTGATCTTGTGGTACTCATAGGAGTGCCCATCCCTAACATGTAGCCAATGTTGGTGCAAATTCTTAAGTTTTCACACTTTGCCTTATTTTTCTATATCCAAATTTGTCAAAATGTTTTATTTTCTCAAGTGGGTGATCCGTAACGTGTTTTTCCAGTTGAGTGCCTTCAAGATGCTCATGATGTGGTTATTTTGCCCTAAGTTGAAACAAAATCCAAGTTCCCCCCCATTTATGCCCTAATATTTTCACTTATACAGGTTGCATGATTTTTTCCATTTGCCAAATCATGAAAAGCTCAAAGTGGATCAAATCCAAGTAATTTGAGGTTAAAATCCTAATCCCAGTGTCAAAAACAATGTAAAATCATGCTTCACTTGATTTAAAATGAGAAATCTGCCCTCCTTATGAATTTTTTCGATTTCTAGGGCATCTCCTGCATTTCTACGTTTTGACGGGCATACGGGTGTCATTTTCCCATCAAATTCATCCTTGCATCCTTATGATGATGTGGCAATTTTCTATTGGCCGGGATGTGCGGGAAAATCTTATAAGTCATTTTTTTGAAAATTGACAAAGGAAAATTTTGCTCCATGGCCCCGCATTTGCTACAATGATGTTCCTACATGTGGCATGATTTGATTGGTCGGAGGATCATGGTTAGCGGTGGGGGGTCACTTAGAAAATTTTCTTCCATTTTATAAAATTTCTCAAGTCATTTTTTGTCTCATCCCAAAGAGAGGTGTTTCCAACTATGAAAGGAAAGGAGAGAAGGGAAAGAACGAAGATAAGATAGATCCGAAGGGAGAAAAGAAATGAATTCCAAAGCAGAAAGATCAGAAGGTCTATGTTTTGGGATTGGTAATAAATGGAGCCAAACCTACTTGCATAGATGAACAAAGCAATACTGATGAACAAATGACAAAAAAGTAGAAGTAGATTCAACAGAATAAACATGCAGATCTAACATAAGAAAGTTCTGATGCATAACACAGATATTCAACACAAAGTCTCAATATTGTATTAATATTTTCTCTCTGTTACAAAAAAGTACAAAGCCTTTTATCCTTACTTCTATTTTTTATCTAAAAAGTGTCCACCACTTGAATACAACAAGTATTCAAGTATATATAGAAGAAGGAGAAGAGAGAAGGCAAAAAGAAACCAACAACTAATTACAAAATATCTACAAAATATCTAAAAGTCAATTGTTGACTTTGGGCAACTTGATGGATGACAACATCCCATGGTGCAACATGGATGATGTCATCATTTGTGCCAACATACTCTTAGATATTTACAAAAGAAAGCCAAGAGGAAGAAGGCTATTCATCATCATCCCACGGCTGAAAGGGGTATCTTGCTTCTGCTGCTGTTCGGGAGAGGTAATGTGGAACTGGGTCCGATATTCCATGAATTTATTGACCATCGGCTGAAGTTGATCCTAGGCAGGACCCTTGGTATGATCGCCGATGACCTCACAAGTCTCCCGCTCATCTCTGAGTTTTTCAGGGAGCTTGAAATATTCATTACTTACCTCCATCAGGTACCCCACAAAATCACGGCAGCCAAGGTTATTGATGGATTCAGTGTCAAAAGTGACTTCTGGCCCTAGCCCTTGCGAGACGATCTCCTTGAAGATCCGAATAGTTTCATCTACCTTCCTCAAGGTGAAAGAAGGAGTGAGCAAGCCCGAGACATTCTTAGGACAATTTGTTCCATTTGATGCATCGCATCCAGGGCTTCCTCCTTGACCTTGTCTATCTTCTCCAGGATGAATTCCATCTGATCGACCCGGTAGTCCAAAGCAGCAAGGATTTTGCTGGGTACCCTGGGGTGATCAAAAATGCCAAATTTTACTAAATCATCGACTGAATAGCAGTCGAGCATCTTCTAGAATGTCTCATGTTGCAACCTAGCATGGTCCAACTCTTCGAGATAGGTCCCGCAATTCACCTGGAGATCCTTGTTCACCCGACTAATGTTCTGATATAATTCGGTGAACTTGACAATTACTTCCTCATTGTCTTTGAGGATCTGGTCTCTCCAGGTGGATACTACCATACCTTGTTCACCAATCTTGGCATATTCATTTATCTTATCCTGGCTTAGGACCTCAGGAGTTTCGGTGGTAGTTGTAGGAGGTGCACTACCCATTTTCTGGAAGGCATGGAGAAGATGCTTGTTCTATGCTCTTTTAGTAGCCTCTTCTCTTCCTTTCGCTTCTTAGAGCTTCTTGCAAAGGGCATCCACCATGATAGGGCCTCTCCTCGAAGGCTTTCAGATGACGTTCCCATTGTGACCTGCGTCACTGTATAATCTGTAGGGACAGATCCTTTTTATCTTTGAGGGGTCGGGATACGCGATCTCCATTACTCTTTCTCCCGATGCACTCTGAGAGAAGCGGGTTATCGGTTTTTTCTTCTTAGCCCCTTTTGTTGGGATGACGGAGAAGTCCATAGGTGTAATGGGACTTTCCTCTTATGCTTGACTCAAGTGTTGAGAGATCCATGCTGGACCTAAGGGAGTGGGACCAGAGGTGGAAGAGGGAGCAGCTGCAGTAGGATGAGGGGAAATGCATAGAGACACTTGGTGGCGGCATCGAGAGAGAGGCCAAGAAAGTGCTCACGGGAGGAAGAGAGATACTGCAGGGGAGGTAGTCATGGGAATGGAAGGGAGCTGAGAGATGAGAGAAGAAATGGTGGGGGACAGCTCCGCGAGAGAAGAGAAAATGGAGGAAGAGGAAGGGGGAATAATAGAAGATGGGGGAGAGGATACGACCAAAGGAATGGTCACTTGAGTCACATGAGAAGGGGGAGAAGGGATGGTGGGAACCTCCATGGTTGTAGCAGTGGCAACATCCTGAGTGGATGTGCCCATTGGAACACTCTCTGCCACTTCTTTCTCCGGGGATGCCAGAGTTACAACTTGTTCCTGTGTGGCGGAGGGAGGACTCTCAGGAGCTTCTTCTTGAGCGGAGCTTGATTCTCCCTCTTTATCCTTGCCTTTTCCCTTTGGTAGATGTTTCAGCCTGACAGGTGCATTTCCCAAAGGGGACGTGGTGAAATCTACTCCGAGGTAGATAAGGCCATTCATTCTACACCAATGTTCTGTTCACCGCAATGTTTCCTTAACCCTTACCTCAATGGTCTGAGGTGCCTTTGTTCTATCTATTTCGGCAAAATGGCCCACCTTGTCCCCATCCATGTCTAGATACACCTGATCAACTTCTTGATCAGTTGTTTGATAACCTTTTGGAACAATGGCCACGCCATATTGAATAATCTCTCCAGGCCAGGCGAGAGTGATCTTTCTTCTGAGTTCGACCTCATGATACAGGTCGATGTAGATATCCTCGATCTGTGGAACGTGGATCGGATCGAGTTTTTCCTTAGGGAGGTAATTTCTTGATCGAAGGTGGGCCTTGCCAGAAATTGTGCTTTAGATTGAGCAGTTCTAGCTTCTGCAAACATTTCCCGGCTTTGTGTGTGGGAAATGCAGTGTACCTTCCCACTGTAAGGGGGAAAGGAGTTCCACCCTTCTTTCTTTTTAGGCACTTCTCATGGTATGTTATGAGCTGCTTGGATAGCTCCAACAGGATCAGCTTAGGGCCAACATACCTTGGCAATTTGGTGGGCTCCCCCAAGAAGTTAGCTACTCTGAGATAGGTGAAGGTGGGGAATTGGGTAAATAATGCCCCCACTTCTCAGTTGCTGTGACTATGCTCTTGGTCATCCGACCATGAGTCATATTTGGCCTCAAAAGGTAGATGATGCCGTAGAAGAAAGCATCATTGATCTTGGTAAACTATGATGCTGTTTTCTCCAGCTTCAACTCCGGTAGTATTCATATATTTTCACCTGAGGCCAAACTCCGCATCGGCTCAGTGCTGGATAATCCCTCTCTGAGGCTGCAGCGTAGACTACGTAGGAGTTCATGTAGAACCTCCCCGTTGTGGTGAGTTGTTGGAGCTGCTCAGAGATGGTGCTGCTTATGATCTCTGCCCACTCAAAGCGCTGATCAGGCACATTCTTATTCATGGTTTCTAGGTACCTGAGCATCCATTTGTGAAAGTAATGGGCATCAGAAAGCCCAAAACTCTACTTAGGAATGTGATGGTATCACTCAGTTCCTCGTAGAAGTCACTACGGTGATAACCTGTGGCCACCTAGTTATCACCTTCTTATTCTTTAAATACACTTCATTCATCAGCTGCATGCATTTGTCTTCATTATCCTCCCATGCCTTGATGCAGTCTTCTTGGCTTACAGCCACAAAATGTCGGTGGTGGGGAATGCCTAGCATGATCTCGAAGTGCCGGCAGTGAGGTTGATTATGACCTCGCCCTTTTCATTTTCGACACACCTTGTGTCTTTGTTGTAACAGGGGCCACCACCATCATAAACTCATTATTTACTGCACTGACGGGGATCCCCCCAGCAAAATGTAGACCACTACCCACCAGCTTTGTCCATCCAAGGACTGCCTATGACCCTCCTAGTTCTGGCCCAAAATCTTCCATGTCGATGTGGCCAAGTTCGAATCTCTAATGTCTAGGTCACATTCTAGCCTGGGACTCGGGCATTCTGACCCTTTGATATTTGTATTTCATCTCTTCCTCTGTGAGCTTAGCCTTACCCTTTGACTTGGTTGGCCTTTTGCTTGATGTAGACATATGTGGATCTGAGTTCAGTTGCTGATCTACAAGAAGAAGGAGCGAAGTCCAACGCAAAAGAGCCATGTTAGCCATCAGATCTTCCATTAAAGCATTACAGAATGAGGAGTTAGCAATTTTAAGGCCTGGGGGCACAGGCGCAGGAAATTTGTAGGCTGCAGGGTTAAAAGTATGGCACACTGAAGCGGAGTGTTACAAGGAATAAATCAGCACCAAAGGGCGCAGGGCGCAGGAATTTTGCATATAACATCATTGTTGTTGTAGACAGGGGTGCGCCTGCGCCATTTATATGAGGTTTTATACTAGGTGCAAATAAGTTTGGTGTTGCATGGGAGCAGGATGCACCAATGGCGCAGTAATTTACATGTAACATGGAATTTTGGTGTGCTGAAGGGCACAGATTAATGCGTGTAGCACTAACTTTATGTGCGCAAAGGGGGCTTTGGCAGCGCAGCAAAAAAAGCTTGCATGGCACTTTTGTTGTTGTAAGTGGGATTGCACTGCTATGCCGGGTTTTAGGATTTACTTGGTTTATGCATGGCACAGGGATTTTGTGTGCTGCAATCAAGGTCAGTGCGCCCTCTTGGCGACTGTGTTTTTTAACAAATAAGGGTGGCGGCGATTTGCGCCAAAGAAAAATGCGGCTCAAAAAGATAACTTTTAGGTTTTCTCCTTTCTTGATGGGTTTGTGATCTTTTAGGCCTCCTTCTTCATGGATTTAGATGGTGAAGGGGGCATAGCAAAGAGATCTGGGTTCATTTTTGAGACAGAGCCCTCTTGGCCAGCAGATCTGGAAAGAGGGTGAAAATGGTTTGGGAGGGAAGATTTGTAAAAATGGGCAGAGGGGTTTATGGTTTCTCAGATTCATTTCACCAAACCTCACAAACAACCAACAAAAAACAAAAACACAAGAGAAGCAAGGACCACTTACCCGAATATATAGAATGAGAGAAACAAAGTGGGGTCCACGAACGCGACACGAGGATGATGGGCGCGCTGACAGGTGCAGAGGAATAAAGATTTTCACGTGTTTTTGATTGTGAAAGTGACAGGGTGGATGCACCTATATATAGCCAAAAGTGTAATAAATGCACCAACCACTTTTTAAAGGGGCGCACCAAAACACGTGTCGACATGGAAAACTTTGCGCCCTTTGGCATGGATATGTTTTTGTCAACATGGAATTATCTCGCCTTTGGCACAAATTTAGTACTGTCAACACTAGATTTTGAGCGCCTTGCACACCAAAACATGGCGCAACATTTTTGTTGTTGACAGAAGGCGCATGCGCCTTGGCATGTAAGAAAAAGGCACATCACACGGGAAGGCAAACAATTTTGTGTCAACACTTCAAAAGGTGCACCAAAGGAAATAAAGGGGGCAAAATTTATCTTGTGTGTTGCATAGATAAAAGGTGCACCCAGCCAAAAAAGGACCAAAATGACTAAGTTCGAAAACTAGATTTCCCGAAAGGGATTTTACAACATTCCAACGCTGAGGGACCTCGACGAGGAACCAGAACAAAATTTTGGTATGGTTACCTGTAAAATTTCCCTCATCAATTTTACAGGATAACACAAATGCTCTTTCTAGGGACTATCTTTGAGCGAAGCTCAAGGGTAGAGAACCCCAGATCAACATGTGCCTATCCATTGGGTTACAGAGTCAAAAACAAGGGCGACGACGAAAGAAAACACACAAAAAAAGAAAACACACAACAAAAGAAAACTATACAAAGAAGAGAGCAAGCTCTACTTCCTGAATATTTTGAGATGTTGCCCACTATAGGGAAGCGGAGATCAATTCCATCTAGATACGAGAGATAGAAGCTATTCTCTCCATTGAGCTGCTTGATCTTGAAAGGCCCTCTCCATAGAGAATCAAATTTCCCATGCATGCCCTTTGGTTCTCTCTTCGTTGTCCCACAAAAGGATGAGATCTCCCACCTGAAATCTCTTTGCTTGGCCCTTTTTATCGAACAATCTCTTAACTTGATTCTGATGTTCGGTGATCCTGTCGACCACTCTTACTCTTTTTTCTTCGAGCTCTGCTAGATACATGATCCTCTTTTCAAGAGAATTTTGGAAAGTCTCATCTTCAATTGCTCATGCCAAGCGCAGAGCAGGAAGTTCTGCCAAAATGGGAAGCTCAGCGTCGATTCCATATAACACTTGAAAAGGTGACATACCGAGAGACCTCTTGGGAGTAATGCGGTCCACCCACAAAGCGTCATACAATGACTTGTGCCACGTTCACTGACTCTCATCAACTAGCTTCCGTATGATGGTCACTAAGTTTTTATTACTGGATTCTACCTGACCATTTCCCTGGGGTAATAATCCGAGGCGTGGGCCAAGATTATCCCATATTCATAGAAAAAACCAACAACTTCTCATGAGGAGAAGTTGGAAGCATTATCAACAATGATTTTGTGTGGAACGCCAAATCTCACGATGATATTCTCTTTGATGAAATTACAAACAACTTCAGAGGTGGCATTCTTGACAGTATGGCCTCCACCCATTTGGTGAAGTAATCATTGCTGTCAGGACATAACTATGTCCGGCACTCGATTGGGGATGGAGTGCTCCGATAAAGTCAATTCCCCACTGCCTGAATGGTTCATCAATAATGACCGGCCTGAGGGGAAAAGCAACCAATTTTGGTTTGCCAACAAATTGTTGGCAGAGCTCACATTTTGCTACCCAGTGGTCTGATCCTGAAACAACATTGGCCAATAGTACCTGGCCCGATGATCTTGTGTGCCATCATGGAAGAGGAGAAATGACCACCACAGGTTGAATCATGAAAATTCTCAAGTAGCTTTATCTATTGTGGCTTGTCAACACATCGCAAGAAGATGCCATCTATTCCACGTTTGTATAAACCAATCATCCCAGATGACATATCTGGCTGCTCTGAGCTTTATAGCACGCTTCTCCTTTGAAGTTAGATGAGCTGGGCACTCACCATAAGTGAGAAAGAAAGTGATATCAGAATACCATTCATCACTAGTCACGACAAATAGAACCATGGGTAGAGAATCAGCTTTCTCCAGCTGGCTTTGTGCTCCATCGATGCAATCATCCTTTTCCTCAGGGTCTTCTGAATCTCTGGTTTTCAGCCATGAGCTGACATAGGCCCTTGCCTCTTACCAACTTGGTTGGTTTTATATCTAGATCATACTCTTGAACCTTTGCAATCCAATTTCCTCGCAAACTCCCTAACTCCTGTTGAGTTAAGATTGACTTGACTGCCATGTCAGGGACCAACACCACTGTGTGAGAGTTTAGAATATAATACCTAAAGTTCTTGACTGCTTTGACAATGGCGAAGGCATGCTTTTCCAACTGAGACATCTTTAATTCATGAGGCTTGAGGGGAGAGCTCATGAATGCGATCGGGATTCAACATCCTCATAATTCTTTTGCATTAGGATGGCTAACACATACGGTATGCTCAGATGCATAGCTATACATGATAAAATCCTTGAGAAATTCGAGACATACCAGACTGGTGCATGAGCGACGGAGGCTTTTATATCCTCGAATGACGCCTTTCCTTCTTCACTCCACCGAAAGTTGGTGACCCTTTCATCATGTTTGATATGTGGTGAGTCTTTTCAGCAAAGTCGAATGAAGCATCTGAGAAAGTTTACTTTTCCAAGAAAGAGTGAACGCCGGTCTTGCTTGTGGGTAAAGTAAGGCTCTGAATAGCCCTAACCCTTTCGGCATCTATTTTTGTCCCTTCTTTGCTAACAACGTGTCCCAAAAATTTTCCTTCAGTGACTCAAAAATAGACTTTTTTGGATTTAGGGAGATCCCATGTTCTCGGCATCTAGTCAATACTTGCTCCAAATGATCACAATGATCATTTCACTATTTAGAGAACACAGTTAAGTCATCCAAATAAACTATGATGACCTTCCCCATCATACCTTTGAACGCGAAGTCCATCGCCCACTGAAAGGTGGCGCCACATGTTGGTCAGGCCAAAAGGCATCCTACTATAGGTGAATGTGCCCCAGGGGGTAGTAAATGCTGTTTTGAATTGGTCTTCAGGTGAGACTTCAATCTGATTATAGCCCGAAAAACCATCAAGCATGGACAACATTTCCGAACCAGTTACTGCCTAACCTGATCCATTATGGGAAGCGGGTAGTTGTCCTTCAAGGATGCTTGATTTAAGTTACGAAAATCTACATATGCGTATCTCGCCATTTTTCTTGCATACTGGCACAATGTTCATGACCCAGGTACTGTGATGGATAGGAAAAATGATCCTTGCATCCAACATCTTCTATATTTCAGCCTGGATGGTACCTGAGATCTTAGGATTATAGTGCCTCTGTTTCTGGCGAAAGGGTTTGACACCCTCTTTCAACGGATGTCATGTTGGACGTCTTTTGGCTTGAAAGACTTTAGATCGGCATAGGACCATGCCAATACATCCATGTATTTCTTCAAAGAATTTGACAAACTTCCACTTTTCTTCGGTGTGCAACATTTTCCGATGTTCACAAACTACGCGGATGTTCCACAATACCTAGATTGACCGGTTCGGTCTCTGAGAGGAGTTAGGATTATCTTGCCTTTTCTTCCTAAAAAATGATCATGTCTGTCGAACAAACATTCTAGAGAAACCAAACCTTTTGGAATTTTATTTCCTTTGAGCTGACATATGCCATCACTTCCTTTTGATTCACCATCTTGATCAGTAACAGATTCACGACATGTAGAAGTAGATCCTTCAAAATGAAGCTCACTGAAATTTTCTACCTTTTCTAGAAGGCAATAAGTTGATTGTCATCATTGAATACCTACCAGTGCTGAGAGTTGTCTGGCACACTTGGGCGAAAACTACCTCAATGGTATATGTGTCTGTTTTCAAACCTGGGTGAGGGAGCATGAGGGATGCCGAGATGGCTAATGAATCGGCCATGTCATTCTGAGCTCTTGGAATGGATTTTATTGAAAAAGCATCAAACTCCTCAATGTTATCCCATACCGCATTGCGGTAATGCCTGAGCCTTTCATTTTTCACTTGGTATATCCTTTTAACTTGATTTACGACCAGCTCTGCATCACCCTGTACTTTTAGGTTCTTGATTCCCTTTCCTTTGTGGCTTGCATGCCAAGTAGCAAAGATTCATACTCAGCAGTATTATTTGTGTTGAAAAACTGCAACTTGAAAGAGAGAGGAATAATCTCCTCCTCGGGAGATATTAGCATGGCTCCAGCGCCGCATCCACTAGTTACACACAACTGCCATCAAACTGCAATGTCCATATCTTGTTAAGATCCTCTTCTTGGATGAGAATATCCATTCTATCAGACTCAGTAGATAAGAAATAGTTCCCCATCCCTGATGATTCGAAGAGAATTTGGGCTTTGGGGTCATCAGAATTGGTGACCAAGTACTTCTTTTGTGATTCCGGCTCTAATGTTTGCATTACACCTTTGACGGGGATTCTAGCCTTAGACCAGTCCATATGAATCTCTCCACCAACTTCACTGCAAAAACTCCTTCCTAGTAGAATTCCATATGCTGCTCGGAATATCGGCAACGAGGATGGTCATCTTTACTCTTTTCTCTGGGAACGCTGCAAATGCAAACTACGCATCTTTGATTTGACCGATCAATGGAACCTGTTTGGTTTCCAAGGAGTAACATCTACCAAAAGGCTTGGTAAGTGTGAGGCCCAGAGCATGGGTGACCTTTTCCGGCATGACATTATCGGAAGCCCCAAAATCAATTATGCAGTTGCTTAGTTTGTGACCATTGATTAGGAGGGAGAGATAGAAAGGTTCTATTTTTCCTGATGCAGAAGTCGAGGCAACATTTATGCGAGATGCAGGAGGAGTAGAAAGAATTCCTTTTGGGGAAACTCTGAGTAGTTATGACAGCTTGGCTTTGATGTATTCGGTCAACCTTACAAGCTTCTCGGGTTAGACTGAAGATACTCGGCTTCAGACATTTGGATCTTGGTCTTTTTAGCATGATCAATTATGTCAAACGTGGCCAAGGGTTGTGTTGATGAAGGAATGAGTCCCTCATTTCATGATGATAGGGTAGGATTACTGGTCTTGATAGGAATATGAGAGGGCTGATTCGGAGGGGAGATAGGGGAAAAATTTCTTTGAAAAGACTTAATAACAGGTTGAGTAGGAAGGGGACTACCTCTTTTAGCGATGGTTGGAGGCGTGTTTGACACGGCCTTCTCTTTCTACATCTTGGCAGCAACTTCTGCTTCTTTTCCTTGCGAGCGGGTGAAAACAACATATGATTACCCACTTGCATACCCTTGGGTACCCTCTTCTTCATCAGATTCCTCCTCATCAAATTCCATATACCCAATAGTAGAGTCACCAGTCGGTTCACCGACATCTTGATCATCTTCACCTGGTGATGAAGGTTCTTCATAATTTTGCTCCTCTTCTTCGATTTCAGCTAAAGCATTGACCGGAGGGGCCTCAAGCACCAACCGTGGAGTAGCTATAGGTAGTGGCCTTTGTGGGATGTTGTTGAAGTGAAATTCCTCCGGGATATCCCGGTATGAAGTGCTAGGAAGCTTGAGCTAGCTACTTTTTTAACGCGAGCAAGTCATTCACCATCTTTTGAAATGCCGGATCAGATGAAGTGGCGGAGAAGGGATCAAAGCTTTAGGCTTGGATGGTTCTCTTTTAATTCACCAGATATTAGCAAGTTATCTTCAATCCATATGGCAAAGAAATTGGGCAGAGAACAAAGTAGCGACTTGTTCTTGCAAGAGTAAGAAACTTACTTTTGAGCTCATGGCGTTTACGAAGAAACACTTCTGATTTTCTGGCATTGGCAGCATGGTAGGTGGAACGGTTGATTAGTGAATTGAAACGGGTGATGAAATCACGCATGGTTTCATTGACCTCCTTCTTCAGGTGAGTGATTTTGATAGCAATGCAAACACGTCCTCTGAAGGCTTATACCTTTCTTCAAATGCAACGTAATGTGGCCCAACTAGTGATAGATCCGCCGGCAAATGCTGAAACCATTCCACCGCGGGTCCTTGCAAGGTTTCTAGAAAGAGGTGAACTAACACATCTTCATGGGTCACATCCAGGATACTACATGACATGATGAATGCAGATATGTGTGAATCCATACTTTGGTTTCCGCTCCCATCAAATTTGGGAAATTCTTTCGGTTTCCATGAGGGAGCGCGTGAACAGGATGTGGCAAAGCAAGAGGGCCCATAGCATTTCCCCATGGTACTACCATTTGAAAAGCTGAAAAAGGACGTGAGCTAGGAGGAACAGTTCCACTGAGCAACAAAGCACTACAAAGTGATGTGGATGCTCCTTGTAAAAATGCTTCCTTCGTGGAGGTGAGACACTTCTAGGATGACCGATCAACTAACTTAGCGATGAGAAGTGTGTTGGTGTAACACTGAAGTTGTGCCTTTGAAGTAGATCAAAAGTAGGATCAACTTCTCCATGAGCTCTCCTACTATGAGTAAATGGTTCACCCGCCAGTGTACCTTCCAGATCTGCAATATTTTGGAGTAGATTAAAAACTCTTTTTATTGTACTTGCTGATTTTCTAATTTTATTGACAAAAATCAGCAGCATGTACTTTTCTAAATATTTAATTTTATCCCTTTTTGAAAACCGATTGCGGTTTAATGACAAAGATTAACGAGGATAAAATATGGCCAACTTAGTAAGCTGATTTTCGATCTTAGAGTTGACTTTTGCAAGGGTTTGAAATTTTTGTAAAAACAATCAAAAACTCGATCTCTACGGAAAAATACAAGTTTTTGAAAAAACTCAATGAACTAAAGATCTCTAACTAGTCCAGATCTATGGATCTCTCAAGAAAATTTTCAGTTTGGAGCATTTTTGCAAAAAATTTGGATTTTAAACAAAAGTTAAAATTTGCAAACAGGTAGTGATTTTTTTTTTTTTTTTTACTAATTTTCTAACATACCACTACCATAGATCTATTTTGATCCCCAAAGAGAGTCACCAAAAATCTGTTGGTCCAAAAATCTATCATTCACGTGGGATAGATCTATGGATAGATGAGCCAACAAAGTGTGTGGGCATAGCCCCTCTTTGAGTCAACGAAAGTGAAACTAGTTTATTGCTATTCTACCAGCAGGAATCTGTGCAAGTCTCACAATATTCTACCTTCGGGGTTTGGGATCTCATCCCAGTAGAGGTGTTTCCAACTGTGAAAAGAAAGGAGATAAGAAGGAAAGAATGAAGATAAGATAGATCCGAAGGGAGAAAAGAAATGAATTCCAAAGCAGAAAGATCAGAAGGTCTATGTTTTGGGATTGGTAATAAATGGAGCCAAACCTACTTGCATAAATGAACAAAGCAATACTGATGAACAAATGACAAAAAGTAGAGAGTAGATTCAATAGAATAAACATGCAGATCTAACATAAGAAAGTTCTGATGCATAACACAGATATTCAGCACAAAGTCTCAATATTGTATTAATATTTTCTTCTATTACAAAAGTACAAAGCCTTTTATCCTTACTTCTATTTTTTATCTAAAAAGTGTCCACCACTTGAATACAACAAGTATTCAAGTATATATAGAAGAAGGAGAAGAGAGAAGGCAAAAAGAAAAACAACTAATTACAAAATATCTACAAAATATCTAAAAGTCAATTGTTGACTTTGGGTAACTTGATGGATGACAACATCCCATGGTGCAACATGGATGATGTCATCATTTGTGCCAACATACTCTTAGATATTTACAAAAAGAAAGCCAAGAGGAAGAAGGCTATTCATCATCGTCCGCAGCTGAAAGGGAGTATCTTGCTTCTGCTGTTGTTCGGGAGAGGTAATGTGGAATTGGGTCCGATATTCCATGAATTTACTGACCATCGGCTGAAGTTGATCCTGGGCAGGACCCTTGGTATGATCGCCGATGACCTCACAAGTCTCCCGCTCATCTCTGAGTTTTTCGGGAGCTTGAAATATTCATTACCTACCTCCATCAGGTACCCCACAAAATCACGGCAGGCCAGAAGGTTATTGATGGATTCAGTGTCAAAAGTGACTTCTGGCCCTAGCCCTTGCGAGAGACGATCTCCTTGAAGATCCGAATAGTTTCATCTTGCCTTCCTCAAGGTGAAAGAAGGAGTGAGCAAGCCAGACATTCTTAGGAAAATTTGTTCCATTTGATGCATCGCATCTAGGGCTTCCTCCTTGACCTTGTCTATCTTCTCCAGGACAAATTCCATCTGATCGACCCGGTAGTCCAAAGTAGCAAGGATTTTGCTGGGTACCCTGGGTGATCGAAATGCCAATTTAACTAAATCATCGACTGAACAGTTGAGCATCTTTCTGGAATGTCTCATGTTGCAACCTAGCATGGTCCAACTCTTCGAGATAGGTCCTGTAATCACCTGGAGTCCTTGTTCACCCGACTAATGTTCTGATATAATTCGGTGAACTTGACAATTACTTCCTCGTGTCTTTGAGGATCTGGTCTCTCCAGGTGGATACTGCCATACCTTGTTCACCAATCTTGGCGTATTCATTTATCTTATCCTGCTTAGGGACCTCAGGAGTTTCGGTGGTAGTTGTAGGAGGTGCACTACCCATTTTCTGCAGGGCATGGAGAAGATGCTTGTTCTACTTCTTTTAGTAGCCTCTTCTCTTCCTTTGCTTCTTGAAGCTTCTTGCAAAGGGCATCCACCATGCAGATAGGGCCTCTCCTTGAAGGCTTTCAGATGATGTTCCCATTGTGACCTGCGTCACTATATAATCTGTAGGGGACAGATCCTTTTTATCTTTGGAGGGATCGGGATACGCGATCTCCATTACTCTTTCTCCCGATGCACTCTGAGAGAAGTGGGTTATCGGATTTTTCTTCTTAGCCCCTTTGTTGGGATGATGGAGAAGTCCATAGGTGTAATAGGGACTTTCCTCTTATGTTGGCTCAAGTGCTGAGAAAGCCATGCTTGGACCTAAGGGAGTGGGACCAGAGGTGGAAGAGGGAGCAACTGCAGTGGATGAGGGGAAATGTGTAGAGACACTTGGTGGCAGCATCGAGAGAGAGGCCAAGAAAGTGCTCATGGGAGGGGAGATACTGCAGGGAGGTAGTCATGGGAATGGAAGGGAGCTGAGAGATGAGAGAAGAAATGGTGGGGGATAGCTCCATGAGAGAAGAGAAAATGGAGGAAGAGGAAGGGGGAATAGTAGAAGATGGGGGAGAGGATACGACCAAAGGAATGGTCACTTGAGTCACATGAGAAGGGGGAGAAGGGACGGTGGGAACCTCCATGGTTGTAGCAGTGGCAACATCCTGAGTGGATGTGCCCATTGGAACACTCTCTGCCACTTCTTTCTCCGGGATGCCAAAGTTACAACTTGTTCTCTGTGCGGTGCAGAGGAGGACTCTCAGGGAGCTTCTTCTTGAGCGGAGCTTGATTCTCCCTCTTTATCCTTGCCTTTTCCCTTTGGCAGATGTTTCAGCTTGACAGGTGCATTGCCCAAAGGGGACATGGTAAAATCTACTCTGAGGTAGATAAGGCCATTCATTCTGCACCAATGTTCTTTGCCACAATGTTTCCTTAACCCTTACCTCAATGGTCTGAGGTGCCTTTGTTCTATCTATTTCAAAAATGGCCAGCTATCCCCATCCGTGTCTAGATACACCTGATCAACTTCTTGATCGGTAGTTTGATAACCTTTTGGAACAATGGCCATGCCATATTGAATAATCTCTATCAGGGCCAGGTGAGAGTGATCCTTTCTTCTGAGTTCGACCTCATGATACAGGTCGATGTAGATATCCTCGATCTGTGGAATGTGGATCGGATCGAAGTTTTTCCTTAGGGAGGAAATTTCTTGGATCGAAGGTGGGCCTTGGCAGAAATTGTGCTTTAGATTGAGCAGTTCTAGCTCTGCAAACATTTCCCGGGCTTTGTTGTGGGAAATGTAGGTGTACCTACCCACTGTAAGGGGGAAAGGAGTTCCACCCTTCTTTCTTTTCAGGCACTTCTCATGATATGTTATGAGCATCTGGACAGCTCCAACAGGATCAACTTAGGGCCAGCATACCTTGGCAATTTGGTGGGCTCCCCCAAGAAGTTAGCTGCTCTGAGATAGGTGAAGGTGGGGAATTGGGTAAATAATGCCCCCACTTCTCAGTTGTTGTGACTATGCTCTTGGTCATCCGACCATGAGTCATATTTGGCCTCAAAAGGTAGATGATGCCGTAGAAGAAAGCATCATTGATCTTGGTAAACTGTGAGATGTTGTTCTCCAACTTCAACTCTGGGTAGTATTCGTATATTTTCACCTGAGGCCAAACTCCATCGGCTCAGTGCTTTGGATAATCCCTCTCTGAAGCTGCAGTGTAGACTACGTAGGAGTTCATGTAGAACCTCCCGTTGTGGTGAGTTGTTGGAGCTGCTCAGAGATGGTGCTGCTTATGATCTCTACCCACTCAAAGTGCTGATCAGGCACATTCTTATTCATGGTTTCTAGGTACCTGAGCATCCATTTGTGAAAGTAATGGGCATCAGAAAGCCCAAAACTCTACTTAGGAATGTGATGGTATCACTCAGTTCCTCGGAGAAGTCACTACGGTGAATAACCTATGGCCACCTGGTTATCACCTTCTTATTCTTTAAATACACTTTGTTCATCAGCTGCATGCATTTGTCTTCGTTATCCTCCCACCTTGATGCAGTCTTCTTGGCTTACAGCCACAAAATGTCGGTGGTGGGGAATGCCTAGCATGATCTCAAGTGCCGGGCAGTGAGGTTGATTATGACCTCACCCTTTTCATTTTCGACACACCTTGTGTCTTTGTTGTAACAGTGGGCCACCACCATCATAAACTCATTATTTACCATGCACTGACGGGGATCCCCCCAGCAAAATGTAGACCACTGCCCACCAGCTTTGTCCATCCAAGGACTACCTGTGACCCTCCTAGTTCTGGCCCAAAATCCTCCATGTCGATGTGGCCAGTTCGAATCTCTAATGTCTAGGTCACATTCTGCCTGGGACTCGGGCATTCTGACCCTTTGATATTTGTATTTCATCTCTTCCTCTCGTGAGCTTAGCCTTACCCTTTGACTTGGTTGGCCTTTTGCTTGATGTAGACATATGTGGATCTGAGTTCAGTTGTTGATCTGCAAGAAGGAGTGAAGTCCAATGCGCAAAAGAGCCATGTTAGCTATCAGATCTTCCATTAAAGCTTTACAGAATGAGGAGTTAGCAATTTAAAAGCCTCTGGGTGCAGGGCATGCAGGAAATTTAGGCTCATAGGGTCAAAAGTATGGCACACTAAAGTGAGTGTTACAAGGAATAAATCAGCACCAAAGGGCGTAGGGCAAGAATTTTGCATATAACATCATTGTTGTTGTAGAGATAGGGTGCACTGCACCATTTATATGAAGGTTTTATACTAGGTGCAAATAAGTTTGGTGTTGCATGGGAGCAGGATGCACCAATGGCGCAGGTATGTAACATGTAACATGGAATTTTGGTGCACCGAGGGGCGCAGATTAATGCGTGTAGCACTAACTTTATGTGCAAAAGGGGGCTTTGGCGCAGCGCAGGAAAAGCTTGCATGGCACTTTTGTTGTTGTAAGCGGGATTGCACTGCATGCGCCAAGTTTAGGATTTACTTGGTTTATGCATGGCACAGGGATTTTGTGTGCTTTGCAATCAAGGTCAGTGCACCCTCTTGGCACGACTGTGTTTTTTGTAACAAGGGTGGTGATTGCGCCAAGAGAAAAATGTGGCTCAAAACTAACTTTTAGGTTTTCTCTCCTTTTCTTGAGTTTGTGATTTTTAGGTTCCTTCTTCATGGATTTAGACGGTGAAGGGGGCACAACAAAGAGATCTGGGTTCATTTTTGAGATAGAGCCCTCTTGGCCAATAGATCTGGAAAGAGGGTGAAAATGGCTTGGGAGGGAAGATTTGCAAAAATGGGCAGGAGGGGCTTATGGTTTCTCAGATTCATTTCATCCAAACCTCACAAACAACCAACAAAACAAAAACACAAGAGAAGCAAGACCACTTACCCAAAATATATAGAATGAGAGAAATGAAGTGGGGTCCATGAACGTGACACGAGAATGATGGGTGCACTGACAGGTGCAGAGGAATAAATATTTTCACGTGTTTTTTATTGTGAAAGTGACAGGGTGGATGCGCCTATATATAGCCAAAAGTGTAATAAATGTGCCAACCACTTTTTAAAGGGGCGCACCAAAACACGTGTCGACATGGAAAACTTTGTGCCCTTTGGCGTGGATATGTTTTTGTCAACATGGAATTATCTGCACCTTTGGCACAAATTTAGTACTGTCAACACTAGATTTTGAGTGCCTTGGCGCACACCAAAACATGGCGCAACATTTTTGTTGCTTGACAGAAGGTGCATGCACCTTGGCACATGCAAGAAAGGTGCATCACGGGAAGGCACAACAATTGTTGTGTCAACACTTCAAAAGGTGCACCAAAGGAAATAAAGGGGGCACAAATTTACCCTATGTTGCATAGATAAAAGGTGCGCCCACCAAAAAAACCAAAATGACTAAGTGGTTACCTGTAAAATTTTTCTCATCAATTTTATAGGATAATAGGGACCACAGGAGGATTTTTTGCTCACAGAGGAATGAAGGAAAAATAGGAATGTCGGCTCCACAGCGAATGGGAGACCGCCATGTGGCAGAGGAAGTAGCGGGTGTTCGGGCCTACAGAGGTTTTTGAGGAAATTTTTCTTTTCTCAAAAAAGGAGTAAATTTCATTATTTTGGCCCGCGGCTTTCAGTGGGGTCCACCTAAGGACATGTGGCAGGTCCAGGGGCAAGCGGGGAAAATTTTCAAAATTTTCTGAAGTTCAAAAAGGTTTAAAATGCATTTTAAGGATTGGGGGCCCACTCCAATCATATTTGGCCACGTGTCTGCCTTATCCAAAGGAAAAAGGGGGAGATCTGGGACACATGGATGGTGCAAATTTAAAGTTGAATTTGGATCAATGGTTCTTTGAGTGTTTTCGTTTCTTCGCTGCCAGAGCTATAAGATGCTTGGATTCATCATTTTTGCACCCAATTCCATGAAATTTTATATGAATTCGCATCCCCTTGGCCTTCTAAATGTAATGACATCATTCATTTGAGCTAATTTGGTGCCCTATAGTGTTTTTCATGAAATATTTTTCTCAGCCCGTGTAAAAATGAGAAAAGTAAAAAGTTAAAGTTACAGAGTTAAAAATGATGAGGGAAAAAGGTGGAAAATGATTACAAATGCATGTTGGCATGTTGGAATGACAAAAACGTGACCCTGGGATGGATAAGGATCTGAGCCCATGTAATATTTTATTTTTTTTGTGCATCCCTGGCATTCTGCGAGCTATTTCATAGTTTAATATCATTTTTCATCAAATGGATAGGGTTTTGTAACAAATTTGATCCTTTGAGCATATTCTTTACTTGGGATGTAAGGATCCAAGTTGGCATAGGGTATAAGTTGTAATTTTGAAGCATTTTGTAAGTCCTGTTGAGATTTTTGGAGAGAGAAAGAAGAATTTTCAGGAGGAAAACTGGAAGTAATCCATTTCTTTTGGAGAAACTGCCTGAGAGCCATTTTTAATTCCTTCTTGCATCAAATGTTCATCATGTTGAGTTGGTTTTAGCTGTAAAGCCATCAACAAGCTTTGAGATTGTCTTAATAACATTCCCTTGCTGTGTATTTGATCAAATTTATGGGTTGACTAGTTTTATCTCTTGGAAAAACTTGCATACACTTGCATTTCAGTATGTTTTCAATTTGTGTTTTATGCTCATGTTACAATCTTGTGTTTGGGATCTCTTTTGATCATACATGACCTCATTTCTTGTAGAGAGTTTGAAGGCATCTGAAATCCTTTATTTAGAAGAGCATCCATTTGAGTGAAGATAAACAAATTTAAATTCATCTTACTTTCCTTGAATATTAAGGGTGTTTATAAACCTTTGGGTGTACCTCAGGTCATGATCAAATAAGGGTTTCTAGATGCTTCATTGATATTTTGATTCAAAATTTTTTGGTAGGTTATCAAAGTTTATGTGGAATGGTGCAGATTTGGGCCTCCATTTGTGCACACATCCTAGTTGAAAGAGCACTTCAAACTTAATGAAACATCTCCACTGTTTAGGTGTTGTAATTCTTTTGAAAATGTTCCCAAAGAAGTTGGTAATTTCTTATCTTTTCTTGTCTAATCTTATCCCACAGAATTTCATTCAGAATAACTCATCCTACCTATACTACCCCTACATTGCATTATGTGTCAACAAAAGAATAAAATCCTTCCACCAAAATGCACAAAGTATATCAGGGTTTCATTATGTCTTTAGCAGCCCTAGCTTTGTTTTGAAAGCATATCCATCATTTAGTAATGACAACTCCTTTGAGTTTGGATAATGGATACTTGATCATGTTTTCACAAGGCCTCTTTCATACAATATGAAAAACACAGGGATATCTCTACCTCCTTAACCATACAAGGGCTGCAATATAGGTTATCTTTCCTTGGTTGATAGGCACAACATAAAATAGTGAGGGTTAGATCAAAACCCTTATGAAGGTGATATCAACTTACTCAAATATTGAATGCAAACAAGAAGATAGGTGTGATCCCTAGCTACAAATGACACACAAACCATCTATCTAATCTTGAAGTGTCTTGTACTAGTTCATGATGTTGTTCAATTTCTGAAGGAGACTCAAACTCGATACCAACATGTTGTGTTTAGGAAACTTAGTGTTAAGCTAGGGTCTCTACACACATGCTTCCATACTACTTTCCCACACTTACACTTTTGCTTCATTTCATTTAGCACTTCCTCGGTTCTTCACCGACATTGTACTCCACCATCTATAGGACAGCTTCTTGCCACTTCCCTCTCTATGGTAATAGCCATCTGCTCTTGAGTCGAGGTCGGGATCTTTTGATACTTCATGTTTACTTCCTTACTACCCCCTTTGTTATGAGCACCTCCCTCATTCTCATCCTTATCTTTATTTACTTCTTCCCTTGACTTGTGTACATCATACACAGGGATGATCTTGATCTTCATCATGCTCTTCATCATCTTCATCACCCTTATTTCCCTCCGTACTTTTTGTTTTTCCCGAGTCTGTCCCTTTTTTCACCCTATACTTTTTCCTTCTTGGTGATTCTAGTTCAGGGGACTTCTCTTCTTCTTATTTCTTAGGTGGCTCTTCCCTTACCAGTTAATCTTCCTTTTATGGTGATTCCTCCTTCTTTGGGGACTCATTTCTCACAAGATACTTCTTCTAGGGCGACGTAAGTACTTGTTCTCGCTCATGACTCTTTTGCCCCTACTGTCTGCACTATCTGTGTACTCAAGAACATTTTCTCACGAGCCTATATTTTGTCTCTTTTCCTTTGCACAACCTTCCTCTTTGCAGTGGGATCCTTAGGAATGGAGACATCATCTTCAACATAATAAACCTTTCAATACTTAGGCCTAATGCACAAATACACCCTTGTTTATATCCCCTTGAAACATGTAATGTTACTATTTTTACCATGTATACGTCATGGGAGACATACTTCTCCACATAGGCATGCTTCTTAGGGTATATTAGTTTTTGTGCAGCTCATGGTCATTTGATCTACTTTGCACTTAGATAAAATATGATTTTATTCACCACTTTGAAATGATTGACCCTAGCCTTAAAGTATTGTGTTGTGAAGGAGAAAGGTAACTTACACCAAGGACTCTTAGTGCCATCTACCAAAGTAAATTTGACGATGCAAAAATGTTGGTATACAGTGAACTCAACTTATCCTTACACTAGAGAATACAATTGTTTGGGTATTCTCCATTCAGCCTTGAATGTGTCCCGCATTTGCTTATACCGGTTTTCAGGTGCACCTTATGAGCGGCCTTCATGGTGTCATAGGTATAATGTTTAAACCTCTTGGTGGGTGAGGGGTCCTCATCTAGGTATTCCCAAACAAAATTATCCATCCCATTGATACTCTAATCTCTTAAAATATAATGGTGAGGAGGACATTACCAAACATGATCTTCTCTTTGTTGCGGACAACATCTATTACCTCTTCTAAAATGAAAGGCGAGAGGTTATATATGGTTCCCTCGAGATCTTACATAACACATTCAAACAAGCCTTGTTGATCTGTGCATGTCTCTCTTTCCCATTTAACTTCACAACCAAGTGCATGGTTGTCCTCATCACCGGGTCAGTGATTGTGGAAATTTCAAATTACTGTGAACCCTTCTTATATTCATAAGCCTCAACAGTCTTCTTAATGTATTCCTTGTCTTCCAAGTTATTGTCCAATGAATCTCCTTCATAGATAATGCCGAGTTAACTTAGAAATTAGTTGGGGGTTATGTGCATCCTAAAACCTATGAAATAGAAGTGGTCTTCATGTATGCATGAAATCCACCATTGTTATAGTCGCTCAAAAATTTATAAAATAGGAAAACCGTAGAGTTACAACATGATGATGAGGTCGTCGATCCTCCTTGCGAATTAATAATGTAAATCCGGGTTGGTGTCCAAAGGCTGTATGTATTAAGAGAAGAATATCTTGGAAAGCAACTCCTTTAAACACAAATGAAACTTTCATAAAATAAATCACACTTGCAGAAATTAAAAGGCACACTTGCATAAATTGAAATTGCTGAATTGAAAATAAAGGAAAGAGGAAAGGACACCTGTAGGTTCACAAAAGAAATTACATAACATAAAAAAATAGAAATTTACAACAAAAGGAAAACTACATAAATAAAGAAATAAACATTAACACATTGATCCATCTTCCTTGGAATGAGTGTCCATCTCATTCCTTAGAAGAGGATTTAATTCATACTTTTAATTCAGAACTTGTAGAAAAACTTTACTTCCAAATATTGGAAAGAAAGAATAGATCTTGATTACTTGGGGAAAAGAATTACATATCTAAGTGTGGAAGGTTACATTTATAATTAATACATCCAACCAACTCCTTATTTTAGGAAATACAATCTGATCTTATATTTATTCCAATCCTAACAACTAAGATCTCCATCTCGACAAAATATATATAGAGAGAGAGATATTATTGAGTCAAAGTCTTATCTCACTTATTTTAGGAATATTTTCTCCCAAATCTTCTCCTTGCTTTTCAGTAACAAGAATCATAATGATTTTATTCTCATACATTATTGGAAGGAATATTTTCCTCAAAAATATTATTTTAACCAAATACCTTTCTTGAATTTTCCATTTGACTTTATTTTTTTGATCATGGAACTTTTGATGCTTGTCGATACACTTTTTCTTAGACTATAGTTCACTAAAAGTTATATTTATCTTTATTGGTAAAACTTGTTGCAAATCTAAATGATATTTTTTAAACACATTTCTATAAACAAAAACCCCTCTCAATTTTCCATTTGACTTTTTATTTCTGTTTATGGAACTTTTAGTGCTTGTCTGATACACTTTTCCTCGGACTACAGCTCACTAAAAGTTAGATCTCTCTTCATTGGTAAAAATTGTAGCAAATCTAAATGAGGTTTTTTTAAACACATTGCTATGAAAAAACATCTCTCATATTTTCCATTTGAATTTTCTATTTCTATTTATGGAACTTTTAGTGCTCGTCTGATACACTTTTCCTTGACTGTAGCTCACTAAAAGTTAGATCTCTCTTCATTGGTAAAACCTATAGAAAATATGAATGAGGTTTTTATTAAACACATTTCTATGAACAAAAATTCTCTCATATTTCCTATTGGAATCTCTAAGTTTTCAAAATCCCTCAAAAATTGTCATTTCGTTGATGCAAGTTCGGAACTAAAACTATCATTCCTTTTATGCAAGTTTCGAACTAAATCTGCAAGTTCCGAAACTAAATATGATTTGTCCATGAATTACAAGTTCCAAAAATAACTTTCATTCAATTTATACAAGTGATGGAATTAAATCTACAAGTTCTGGAACAAAACCTGTGAGTTCTGGAACTAACTTTGTGAGTTTTGGAACTAACTCTGTGAGTTCCGCAGCTAACTTAAAATAGCTATAACTTTTACATGCGACCTCGGATTGAGATGATTATTTTTTTGAACTTGCATAATTTTTTGAGAGGAATCTAAATATGAAATCATATTTGATTTTAAATTTACTATTCATGATCAATTCTACTTTTCCCAATACTAGCATTATCTTTCCTTTATGGCCTGCATACACAAGACTTTGCATCTTTTCCCAAATAATCAATAGGATTAGTCAACAAGATAGATAACAAAATATTTCTAAAGAATGAACAAGATATATATCCTATACTCTATCTTAAGAAAACTATAAGTTCCTAGATTACATTTAAATCCACTTTCAAAGGTAACTTGGAAGGAAAAAATAATGGTAATTTATGGCCAATTTATGGCCTCATCATTTCCCCACACTTAATCTTATGCATGTCCTCATGCATTACATTATTATCTCCTCTTCTTAGATTCTTCTCCATATTGAGGACACATTTTATGGATCTCTTTTGCTACTTTTGATTTCTTTCTTTTACAACAGGTTCTTGTGTGGATCTCCTTCTGTTGCTTTTGATATTCTTTCTTTTACAACAAATTCTTGTGTCAATCTCCTTCATGATTTTGATTTATTTCTTTTACAACAGGTTCTTGTGTGGATCTCCTTCTGTTACTTTTGATTTTCTTTCTTTTACAATAGGTTCTTGTGTGGATCTCCTTCTATTGCTTTTGATATTATTTCTTTTACAACAAGTTCTTGTGTGGATCTCCTTCTACTGATTTTGATTTATTTCTTTTACAATAGGTTCTTGTGTGGATCTCCTTTTGTTACTTTTGATATTATTTCTTTTACACCAAGTTCTTATGTGGATCTCCTTTGCTTTTTTGATATTCTTTCCTTTACAACAGTTCTTATGTGGATCTCCCTCTATTGCTTTTGATATTATTTCTTTTATAATAGGGTCTTGTGTGGATCTCCTTCATTGCTTTTGATATTCTTTTTTTACAATATTCTTGTGTTGATCTCCTTCTACTGATTTTGATTTATTTATTTTACAATAGGTTCTTGTGTGGATCTCCTTCTCTCCCATACCTAATTTCATGCATGTCCTCATGTATGTTGTTTATTTATGATTGCCCATAAATTAGACTCCAAAAGTTTGATTATAAAGAGGTGCACATATTTTTCATATAAGTAGGGGAAATATGAACTTTATCTTGCCTTCCATGGAAATATTTAAAAGTGGATCTAGCTATAGTAAAAAAACTTACAAGAAAGCTTAAAAATAAAATAGTAGAACAAAATAACTTGATCATACCTCTAGTTGTCTTTGTCATCTTATTGTTAACATGATCAAATAGTGCCAAGAAGAAAGCCACTAGGTAACTATTTATTTTATTTGAAGAAGAGCCGCCTCCTTTTTTTCCTTTGATTGGCTAGCAAGCTGGTTTTCCAATCAAAGTTTTTTTTTTTTCCTTTGATTGCAAGTTGGTTTTCCAATCAAATCTTTTTTTTTCTTTTCTTTTGCCTTTGATTGGCCAGCAAGTTGGTTTTCCAATCAAAGATTTTTGATTTTTTTTTTTTTTTACTAAAATGATAGCATGAGAAGGATTAGAGAAAAATTTGATCCATCATCAAACTATATTCATCAAAGTATAACTTGTGTAAAATAAGAAGCAATGTTTGAGATCTCATAAAAACCTTTTTGCATGCTTGGTAACTCTAAAAAGATTCTAAAAATTGTGTAGAAAATTTTTAGGTCTTCAAAGCCCAACTTGAATTGTGTAATATCAGAATCACCATAGTAATCTTCAAATCCTAGACTAGTGATCTCAGGAGATGGAGAGTTGTTAAAAGAGAAAGTGAAGGTATCCGTGGGTCCCTCCAAAATCTGCATGCTCCTTGGTTGATACTATTGGTGCTCCAAAATATGCATGCTGATATCAAGAACAACTCTAGAAATTCCTATAGATCTAGTCCTCAGATGTTAGTATGCAAAAATTTTTTGCCTTGATATTCACAATAATTAATTCTTAATGTTATACAAGCATATACAAAAATGAAGAAATTGAAAGACATGAAAACAATTTTTTCTAATGGATCTGGTTCAGGGATTGAATTTTATTATGGGATGAAAAATTATTTGGATGGGTGGATTTATTATGAGTGGGTTTTTATTTTGGCTCTAATGAAATCCCTAAATATGGATGAAGTTAATTAGAAATGCTACCACTTCATTATTACAAACTGGATAAGCCAATTTTTTACTAAGGTTATGTGTAATAAGATCACTGAGATGTTAGTTGATCCAAAGGGAAATGGTTGTGGTTATCAAAAATGGCATATGATATTTCATCTACTATATTTATTTCTAGATTCAATATCATATTATACCATTTCTATATCTAAATTATTTCTGCATACCATTATACCTCTTGATCAAACATCACAATCATTTTTCTTATACACAGAGTTAGTTTGTGGGGATATATTTACAATCTAATATTCCTAATTGTAGAAATGAAATTTTAATCTACTTGTAGGAAATAAAAGTCTAAAGAAACTACTTACCAAATTCTTCCTATCACAGAATTGCTAAAAGGTATTCTATTGTCACTAGAATATTCTTTTAGAGAACTTTGAATCTCCTAATAATCATGTGTCCCCAGCAATGGTGCCAAAATGATGAGGGTCATCAATCCTCACCATTAATAATGTCAATCTAGGTTGGTGTCCAAAGGTTGTATGCATTAAGAGAAGAAGATCTTAGAAAGTAACTCCTTTAAACATAAACCAAACTTGCATTAAATAAATCACACTTGCGGAAATTAAAAGGCACACATATAAAAATAAAGTTTGCATGAAAGAAAAAAACTTGCATGAATTGAAAGGAACACTTACAGAAATAAAGGTGCACTTGCATAAATTGAAATTTCTGAATTGAAAATAAAGGAAAGAAGAAAGGAAACCTGCAGGTTCACAAAAGAAATTACATAACATAAAAAAATTAAAATTTACAACAAAAGGAAAATTACAGAAATAAAGAAATAAACATTAACACATTGATCCATATTCCTTGGAATGAGTGGCCAGCTCATTCCTTGGAAGAGGATTTAATTCATACTTTTAATTCAAAACTTGCAAAAAAACTTTACTTCCAAATATTGGAAAGAAAGAACAGATCTTGATTACTTGGGGAAAAGAATTACATATCTAAGTGTGGAAGGTTGCATTTATAATTCATGCATCCAACCAACTCCTTATTTTAGGAAATAAAATTTGATATTATATTTATTCCAATCCTAACAACTAAGATCTCCATCTCCACAAAATATGGAGAGAGAGATATTATTGAAGTAAAAGTCTTATCTCACTTATTTTAGGAAGATTTGCTCCCAAAGCTTCTCCTTGCTTTTCGGTAACAAGAATCATAATTATTTTATTATTCTACATTATTAGAAGGAATATTTTCCTCAAAATATGATTTTGACTAAATACCTTTCTTGAATTTTCCATTTGACTTTGTTGTTTTTCTTGTGGAACTTTTGACACTTGCGATATGCTTTTTTCTTAGATTACAATTCCATAAAAGTTAGATTTATCTTCATGGTAAAACTTGTTTCAAATCTAAATGAGATTTTTATTAAACACATTCCTATAAAAAAACCTCTATCATATTTTCCATTTGACTTTTTTGTTTATTTATGGAACTTTTAGTGCTTGTGTGATACACTTTTCATCAAACTGCAGCTCACTAAAAGTTAAATCTATCTTCATTGGTAAAACATGTAGTAAATATGAATGAGGTTTTTGTTAAACACATTTTTATAAACAAAATCTCTCTCATATTTTCCATTTGACATTTCTATTTCTGTTTATGGAATTTTTAGTGCTCGTCTGATACACTTTTCCTCGGACTGTAGCTCACTAAAAGTTATATCTCTCTTCATTGGTAAAACATGTAGAAAATATCAATGTGGTTTTTTTAAACACATTTCTATGAACAAAACCCTCTCTCAGATTTCCCATTGGAATCTTTGAGTTTTCACAATCCCTCAAAAATTGTCATTCTATTGATGTAAGTTCCGGAACTTAAATTATCATTCCTTTTATGCAAGTTCCGGAACTAAATCTACAATTTCTGGAACTAAATCTGATTTTTCCATGAATTACAAGTTCTAGAACTAAATTTCATTCAATTGATACAATTTTTGGAACCAAATCTATGAATTCCAGTGTAGACACTAAAATTAGGTCACACTCCCCTTTGGTCCCTCGATAAATAAATACCTTGATCACATTCACCTAGCCATGGCGCCCTTCACCCCACTAATATTAATTTAATTAATTAAATTAAATTAATTTGTTAGCCTCACAATATTTATTATTTAAATCTCCTAATTTAAATAATTCCCACACTTACGCCTCACCTAGACACCTCACCAAGCCAACTCACCCTAAGACTTATTCTTAGTAAGTTGCCATAACTAACTAAGACTCACCCAAACCCTAACAATCAATGCCTACATTCCTCTAATCACATTCTTGCATGTTGAAAAGAAGCTTCCAGTCTGATCCATGGGTGAACAACATGAGATCCCATAAAATCAAGAGGATCTCCTAGTTTGGTAAACCTAGGAAATCCCACCTTGACCGACGCCGGTTACCCATAACCATCGTCGATTAAGACGGAACCGCCATCGATCACCTTTTAATCCCAAAAACAACATTATTTCATAGGTTAGAAAACATTGAGAATTTTCCTAAGAAATAAGACATCTTTTTAGATAAAGTTTCCGTGAGAACAGGCATGCAAGGAAGGAGATCAAGAATTTTCTCTTGCAGAGGCATCCAACAATAACCCAAGAATCATCCAACACTCACCCCAAAGACATATTTGATCTAACCAAGCAAAAGGGAATGCACATAGAACCCATACAGAGCTTTCTAATGTTTTGTTATCCTCAACATCATTCAACCTCTTACCGAAACCTTCATCCATCACTCACAAGCACCTGGAACTGATTTCAAGTAGAATAATTTACTCCTCTAGTTCATCCATTTCATCATTGTATTGTCATCCTTTGTTATCTTAGCCACCCAATGACCTCCATTAACACTCACTCCTCCATATCCCCATTAAAATCTCACCAAATCCCATCCAACCACCTATACCTCATTCCAACCAACTAAATTCATTTTTGTAATCACAAGGGAGACCAAAAGCTCATTTTGTGCCATTCCCGATTTTCCACAATGAACTAACACCGGTTCTCCCCAACCAGTTTGGTCACCCTTAACTCGGCATCGGTCTCTATATTTACCAATAGATTCAAAACAGTGACCTATCCACCTATTCCCACATTACCTTTATTCATCTGTGATCTACCTGAGACCTCTTTCAAACCTACAGAGACCCAAAACTAGTTATTTGACCTTCGGATCTTATTTTAACTTAGCCTATTAGATTAGATCTTTCTTATTGTATTTTGGATGAGATTCCTAAATAATTTTATTTACAATAGGATTTACTTCATTACCAACATTAAATTTTTTTAAACAGTGGATTGACAGCCATCTAGGAAGTATCACACTTCCCGGATCTAGCACACACTAGGCAGTTCACTACACATATTGTTTAACTTTTATTTGGTGGTCTTGTGTTCCATTTCAGGTAGTTCCTCCTAGCCAAAAGGAAGCTCTCACGATCAGCTATGGATTCAGAATTCATACACACGCAACAACCCAACAACCAACATTCCAATAGGTATTCCTCCTATGCCCATTACCCTATCTGTTTCATCAATATTCAAAGAAACATCTAAGAATCAGGTGAAACATTTTGGCATGCCCAGTGGGACCCATCCAGGGTTCCTTGCATTTTATTCATTCCTAGGAAAATTTGTGTGTTTGTTTCCCTTCTAAAAAGCATACACATTAATTTTCTTCCTTGGTAACCTTCTTTTTCTTTCTATTTTCTCTAAAATAAAACTTTCTTTTGGTGTACTTAAAAAGAATCATTTATTTTTATTTTCTACATTTTAATGAAAGAGCATCCCTCTTCTTATTCATCCATTTGTGTCATCAAACTTCATATTTTGATTTGGGCTTAAAATAAGTGCATTGCATTCTGATTTATCACATTAGCTCACATTAATTGAGGGAAACCTATATGCTAGAAGTCATTCCCAGCTGATGGTTGACAAACAAATCATAGAAAGAACATCTCTCTCTCTCTCTCTCGAGTCTTACCACATTGCACAAATTCAAAACAAATACATATTCTTAAACAACATCTTTCCTAGGAACGCCTATCAATAATCGCACTAATCTGAGGATTGGTAGGTACTCCCCAGCTCACTGCTTTGTCAAGTCATACTTCAAAGTGAAGCCCACCCCCACCATAACATACCTGAAACCTCACCTTTTAGATCTCCTTCTTTGTAGGAAGCCATCCTCACCAAAAATTCTATTCTACAGTTCATGAGTCAATCCTTAAATAGCATAAGCTAAACAAACATAATAGAAAAGGCACTCTTAGGATCACATTTTTCTTAGTGTTTCGTTTGGCTTGCATTTTGAGGTGAGAGGTCACGTTCTTCATTCTTCTTGTTTATCCTTGCACGCTCCTCATCATAGTTGGTGTATTCCAACTTCATTTGAGGGTGCCTGGACCATATTCTCATCATTCTTAGAATTCTAGGTCTGATTCCAAGTCAAATTTTAATTCACAACCATTTTCCTTTCATCATTGTTTCAATTTCATAGTGACTAGTGTCGGTCTAGCGAGCGACATTGGTTACCATCTCACCATCGTCAGTTATACCCAACCGACATCGGTTCTAGGTCCTTTTTTAACCTACCTAGAAGGACATTTATTCACCTTCTTCAACTTTTCAGAGTCCTTGTTACTACTATCATTCCCATTAGCCTTGTAAAACTCATCAGGTTTGGCATACATGTCAGATATGACCTTTCTCCTTGTTTTTGACTCACTTTGTCCATTTCCCATAGTGACCGGCATCGGTTACCCCTAATCGACGTTGGTTTACCTTGACCGTAATGGTTATCCTATGCCACTTTCCACCCAACATTTCATACCTAGTCCACTTTTTACCACCTGTTTCACCTATTCCTGTTGTTTTTCTATGTCATTTACAGAGAAACAACCTAACTTTGATCAAGATCTTGGTTCACATGGTGTTGACTTGAAGACAAGCTAGAACCCTCGTATTCCACACCAGATGTCAACCGCTCCCACCTAGCCCTTCGCCACATTCCATTTTATCACCCGTAATGGATCCTATCCAACCTATTAGTATCACTACCAGAGATGAGGAGTTCGCATGACTCCTTGACCAAAACCCTACCACCTTGCAATTTTACCTTTCCCACTCATCCACTCGAGATGCCTCGGGTCATTTGATATACGACATGCCCATATCTATCCCCCTGACTCTCACTCCCACTCCTACATCAGCCCCATCTAACTCCACGTTGCCTGCATCTACCTTACCCCCAGTCATTTCGTAGCTAGGGCCTATACCCACTATGACTATCATGTCTGCTATATCCGTGACACCTACCACATCCACCATACCTTTGACAACCACCCAAAATGTAACCTCATCCGCCCCTAATGTCTCACATATACCTGTAGCTACACTACCACCTCTAGTTTCGGTGACCTCTACCCCTTTTTAGAATGTGGTCCTTTCTATTCCACAATCGTTAGCCCCCATTTCCACTAGGGTTACCATGACCCTTCCACCTCCATATATGTACTATCAGTAGCCTCCCGTTTCATCTATTATTCACTCTGGGTACGTACCCCCTATTTCACTACCTTCTTCTCAATCTACCTACATGAAAGCACCATATACTGGAATGCCACCCCCGTTATATGCCCAAAACCAACCCTCTTACACTACAGAATGCACCCAATCATCGCAACTTACCAATGACCTAATCAAATTGATGATGGACAAGATGAAAACATTAGAGGCATTAGTTTTTGGCTCACGCAATACTCTCACCTATGATGAAAGTTACAATGGGCCCATCCACCCATCCATTCCTATTCGTCCATATCCCGTCCATTAGCAAATGCCTAAATTTAACTACTTGAATAGCAAGGATGACCCACAACAACATTTGTGGTCATTCAAACATGGGTGACACTTAATTGCTCATGATGATGCTTTACTCTTAAGGACCTTTCCCATGTCTCTGACTAGACCTACGTTAGATTGGTATAGTGGGTTACCTAGACACTCTATATTTTCATTTAATCAGGTAGCCCAATCCTTCTTAGATCACTTCTCCATCAATATTGTCAAGAAGGTTACCATGACTGGCCTATACTCCACACATAAGTATGAGGACAAATCTATCGTAGATTTTGTCACTCGCTGGCGTAGTCTGATCAATCAACTCACCTTCGAACTGCGCCACAAACAAAACTCATTGAACTCTTCACACAGGCTTGCATGCTTAGACATATCTCACCGACTCTATAGGTTCGACTTTCCAAACATTTGATGAAGCATTCACCATGGCACAAAAGTTAGAGATTCAAGCCATCGAAGATAAAAATCCAATTACGCAGAAGAATTCAACATTCAAGTCAAATGATACCTCTTCTTCTTCCAAACTATGGAACAATTATTCAAAGGCCAAGGGCACTGCTAAAGCAGTGGTACTCAAGTTCATCCTAGCTCATTCATCAAATCAGGCAACCCCTTCATCAAATCTCTCACCCATCCAAAATTTTCAATTTAGACGAGAACATCGAAATACACCCCAATTGGGGAGCCTTACTCTTTTATCTTAGAAAATCTTATCAAAGTTGGGGCCATCACCCTTCCGCCTATAAAACCACACACTAGTTTTGACCTTGCTCACCCCATGCCCGCATGGTATAAAGAACATGACTTCTGTAACTATCATCGAGTAAAGGGTCATAGTGATGGTAATTGCATCACTTTCAAAAATATTGTCCAAGAAATGCTCAAGAAAGGTGAGTTAACCGTGGATAATCCTAATGCACCTACCATCCAAAACCTACACATCTTCAAGAAACCATTTCCCAATCATGCCCCTTCATCTAATCAAATTGGTGAGACCTCAACTCATGATACCCATACCCACGAGGTCCACGCTATTTTTAGTGACGCACTTGTTTCTTCCCAATTACCCCATATTCCTTCCATAGAGGAGATTCTAGCTCAAAACCCTCCTTCTACATTTGTACTCGCCTCACCTATTCCTCCACCCATAGAGGAACACCTTTCACCTCCTTCCTCACCCATGGAGGAGCCCTTCGATAATATTGAGACCATTTCACCTCTAGCTTCTCCACCTAGGGAACCGTCACCCACAGTAATTCTTCACTCCATGGAGGATACTTTTACCTCCTCCACCCATAGAGGAGCACCCATTATCTCCTCCCCTATCATAGACCTAATAGAGATACCTTTGCCTCTAGGTGAGCATTCTCCTTCGCCTACCCAAGATCCTCGGACTGTTAGGAAATAAGGGATAAAATATGCAAAATAATCCCTCACGAATCGCAATGAGAAACTAATATGTAGAAATTATTATAGATCTCAAATAAAATTACAGAATAAAATAACACAACACAAAGAGACAATATTTAATGTGGTTCACCTAATTTGGGCTACGTCCACCAAGAATCACTTGCTCATATTTTATTACAAGCCACCACTCTATCAATACAATACCCAGATCCGTTTGAGCTATGCTCAACAAACTCTATAGAATTCACAACCAATTCAAAACACATCTCGTAATACATTTGCTTGTCAATCTATCATATGCATAAGACCATATAAATAGACAACTGCTTAAGTAGTTTTACAAAACTGTGGGTATCAAAACCATGGGAAAAACTCACCCATATGAGAAAAGCACGTTTCCCAATATGTCAGGTGCATTTTTTGAGGCCAAAAAAATTTTACGCCTAAATTTTTTTTTTTTTTTTCGAAGGCGCGCCCAAACCCTACTCCCGCGAGGATACATGAAAAGTGTATAGTACTCTTAGTGTACAGTCCTCAACACTTTCACACATAAAAACAGGCTCCACAACCTAACAATCTCCCACTTGGAGACTAGTTTTCCTCTGAGCAAGCTTCTCAACCCTTCACTAGTTTCTGTGAAGACCAACCAAAGTTGAACACAACTTTAGTTTTTCCCTTGTGACCACCTTGGTCATCATGTCTGCAGGATTCTGAATAGTATGAATCTTCTCCAACTTCAACTTCTCTTCCTCCAAAGCTGTCCTAATGAAATGGTACCTTAACTATATATGCTTCATCTTGGAGTGGAAAGCAGAGTTCTTAGCTAGGTGTATAGCACTTTAAATATCACTATGTAGCTTACATTCCTCCTGCTTATGCCCCAACTCCTCAAGAAATTGTTGTAACCAAATCATCTCTTTGCTTACCTCTGTGGCAGCAACATACTTAGCCTCTGTGGTTGACAAAGCCACCAGCTTCTGTAGTCGTGAAATCCAGCTCACTGCTATCCCACCTACAGTGTAAATATAACCTGTCGTGCTCCTCCTACTGTCTACATCTCCAGCCATATCTGAATCTACATAACCACGTAAAGTGGTGTTTGATCCATCAGAGCACAAAATGCCCCCCATGGTCCCTCTCAAATACCGAAGGATCCACTTTACTGCTTGCCAATGCTCTTTACCTGGATCACTCATAAATCTACTCACAGCTCCCACTGCATGGGCAATATCAGGCCTAGTGCATACCATAGCATACATCAAACTGCCAACTACTGATGAGTAAGGTACCTTGGACATCTAGTTTCTTTCCTACTCTGTCATGGGACATTGCTCCTTTGATAACTTGAAATGGCCTGCCAAAGGAGTCCCAACCGGTTTAGCATCCTACATGTTAAACCTCGCAATACCTTCTTAATGTACTCTTCCTGAGATAAAGTCAACTTCCGTTCCTTCCTATCCCAAGTTATCCTCATACCAAGGATTTGTCTGGCTGCCCCCAAATCCTTCATATCAAAGGATTCACTTAGCTGTTTCTTGAGTACTTTTATTTCCTGCATGTTTTTACCTACAACCAACATGTCATCAACATACAAACACAGGATAATATAACTTCCATCCTCAAATTTCTTTGTATACACAATGGTCAAAATGACATCTAATATAACCTTGCTCCATCATGAAGCTATCAAACTTCTTATACCATTAACGTGGAGCTTGTTTCAGGCCATACAAGCTCTTCTTCGCCTACACACCATCTCCTCTTTACCTTTGACTTCATATCCTTTTGGCTGCTACATATATAGTTCCTCCTCCAAATCACCATGGAGAAATGCAGTCTTTACATCTAACTATTCTAAGTGCAAGTCTTTTGCTGCCACTATTCCAAGAATAATTCTGATAGAAGTCATTTTTACTACAGGAGAAAAAATCTCATCAAAATCTATACCTTGTTTCTATGCAAACCCCTTGACCACCAACCGGGCCTTATATCTTTTCTTTCCTCCTTCATCTTTAACTTTGTGCACCCACTTGTTCTGCAATGCTCTTTTGCCTTCCAGTAGATTCACCAAATCCCAAGTTTGGTTCTCTATGAGAGACTTATGCTCCTCATCCATGGCTTGCTCCCACTTCTTACTAGCATCTACCTGCATTGCTTCATCAAAGCTCTCGGCTCTCCACTATCAAGTGAGTAATAAATAATAAAGAGAAGGAGAAAACTATTTAGGTTATTTTCTTACCCTAGAAGACCTCCTCACTGTAGGAGTTTGGGGTTCCTGTTGAGTAGGTTCCTGAACTGATTCATGGGTCACTTTCCCATCCGTAAGATCCTCTACCACTACATATTCTTTCTTGGATTCTTCCTATTTTCCCTGCAATCAATTGCTTATACATGACTTTCTCATTAAAGACCACATCCCTAGACCAAATGATTTTTTTTTCCTTAATACTCCAACATTCAAACCCAAAGTCATCACCACCATAACCAATGAAATTACATTTTTCTGATTTAGCTTCTAGCTTGGTCCTATCATCCTTTTCTATATGAACAAACACTTCACATCCAAAGACTCTAAGAAATGAATAATCAACTTTCTTACCATACCATGCCTCCTCAGGTATGCCTCCATCCAAGGCACTTGAGGGTCCTCTGTTTATCAAGTACACAACTGTGCTCACCGCTTCTGCCCAAAAAGAAAGAGGTAGTCCTGCATGTAACCTCATGCTCCTAGCACGTTCCATTATTGTTCTGTTCATCCTTTCTGATACCCCATTCTGCTACGGAGTTCCTGGAACCGTCTTTTGCCTACGGATTCCATTCTTAGAACAATAATCATTAAATTCATTTCCGTAATACTCCTCCATTATCTCGACTTTGAGACATTTTAGCTTAAGACCTGTTTCATTCTCTACCAAGGCTTTCCATTTAACAAAAGTGTCAAATACATCAGATTTATTTCTAATACAATAAACCCAAACTTTCCTTGTTGCATCATCAATAAAAGTAACATAATAACTTGAACCCCCAAGAGATGATACCTGAGCTAGCCCCACACATCAGAATGTACCAACTCTAACTTACTCTCTTTCTTTGTAGGTCCAACCTTGAGAAACCTTACTCGCTTCTATTTCAAATATATGTAGTTCTCACAGAAATCCAAACATGTTTCTGTATATCCAGGCAAATTCTTCTTTATGATGTTCATGCCCTTATGGCTCATATGACCGAGCCTATAGTGCCATAATATTGTATCTCATCCAATCCACAAGATTACAATCATTAGTACTATCGGTGGTTAAATACAAGGTTCCAACCTCTTACCTCTTGCCACCACAAGAGCACCCTTGGTAACCTTCCAAGAGTCTACTATAAATATCACATTACAACCATCACTTCCCAATTGCCCTGCCGATATCAAATTTCATCTTAATGTAGGCACATGTCTGACATCCTTCAATAGCCAAGTATTCCCATTCTGCATCTTAACTCCGAATGAACCTTTTCCAACTATGCTGCAAGGCTCATCATCACCAAGAAAAACATGCCCAAAATCTCCTTGAACATAATCAACAAAATAATGCCTATGTGGAGAAGCATGGAAAGAAGCCCCTAAATCTAAAACCCAAGATTCAGTAATATTGTGCAAAGAAAGAATCAAAGCATCCTGACATACATTACCCATTGCCACATTTACCTCCTTGTTTTCTTCCTGTTGTTTCTTCTTATCCCGAAGCTCCCAATAGTCCTTCTTTGCATGCCTAGGCTTTCCACAATTCCAGCATACAATCTTGTTCTTGGATTTTGACCTTGCCCGATCTTTTGATTTTCCACGGTTTCCTCTATTCTTCTGTCTCCCTCTAGTTTCCACTGTCAAAGCATTCCCTGAAGTAGAAGATTCCCCAGAGCTTTTTCTTCACATTTCCTCGCTTAGAATCACCCCTACAACATCCTCAAACTTCAACTTCGAGTTAGCTGGAACCAAGTTACTTACCGCCATTACTGCTATTCCAACTCTCGTAAAGAGCACAAAATTAATAAATCCCTATCTTCTTCATCAAATTCTATTGAATCGAAGCTAGCATATTCACTACCATATTGAAATCATTTAAATGATCTGCTATCAACTATTCTCGACACATCTTCATATTAAACAACTTTTTCATTAAAAATATCTTATTAGAGGCAGAGAGTTTTCCATACAACTTCCTAATGCATCCATTAGATCTTTTGTAGTCTTTTCCTTTGAAACATTAAATAATACCGAAGATGCAAGAATCAGCCGGATCGGATCGTTCCAGTGCCTTCCGATCCAACAAATCCCATTCCCGCATCTCTGTCATACTCGAGGGTTTGTTCACCTTCTCGATACAATGGAGTATAAAGATCCTTCGATAAAGGTAATCTTCCATCTCGCATCTTCCAAAGACTGAAATTCTGCCCGCTGTTGAATTTATCAACCCTAGATCTTCCTTCATCTGCCATAGCTCCCACTCAAGCTAAAAACTTTCCCTGCGATTCAACACTTCAGCAAACCAAACTAGGCTCTGATACCAATTGTTAGGAAATAAGGGATAAAATATGCAAAATAATCCCTCACAGAATCGCAACAGTAGAAACTAATATGCAAAAATTATTACAGATCTCAAATAAAATTGTAAAATAAAATAACACAACACAAAGAGATAGTATTTAACGTGGTTCACCCAATTTGGGCTACGTCCACCAAGAATCACTTGCTCATATTTTATTACAAGCCACCACTCTCTCAATACAATACCCAGATCCATTTGGAGCTATGCTCAACAAACTCTACAGAATTCACACCCGAATTCAAAACACATCTGCAATACATTTGCTTGTCCATCTATCATATGCATAAGACCATATAAATAGACAATCATGGCTTAAGCAGCTTTTACAAAACCATGGGTATCAAAACCATGGGCAAAACCCGTCTCATAAACCTATGGGTCAAGAAACTCACCCATATGAGAAAAGCACGTTTCCCGATATGTCAGGTGCATTTTTTGAGGCCAAAAATTTTTACGCCTTCAACACTACTCTTAGTGTATAGTACTCTTAGCGTGCAGTCTTGACAACACTTTCACACATGAAAATAGGCTCCACAACCTAACACCTATAAACCTACTTTTGGCTCTCTTACCCATGGAAACCAAAGCTAACAAATTTCCCATATCTAGGACACATTTTATGGAAATAGCCATTAGGTCCTCATCGAAATCACCTACGGATGTGCCATTCTCATGTTTGGATGATCACTTAGATTATGTGGACAGAGCCTTATTGTGGGGGCATCTTTACGCTTCTGTTTTAACACAAATGTAGATGTCACTTACGATACTTCCACTATCTATCAAAAATATTTCAACCAATCCAACCAAACACAACCACCTCTATCACAACTTCTTCCACGACACCCATCATAACTCAACATGTACCCTTACCCATAACCCAACCTACATCTAAATCCAAACCCACACATACATCATCTTCCTCGACTAAACCTATCACTACCTTAGGGGTCACCCCAACCACCAGTCCTTACTCATCCACCTATCAAACTAGATTTAGCTACATCCTCAAAAGTCAACACCACACCTACTCCAACACCCAAACAAAAGAACCAAATCCATAGAACTCATACTCCAGCTATGCCAATCACACCTGCACCGGTCCCATCTCGTCTTAGGACCTTAGCTTCCCAACATGGTTAAGAAACTTCCACCCATCAATAAACCAAAAACACAATAGCCCACTCCTTCCTCACAAACCTCTAACCTACCCAAGTGCCCAACATGACTTACACCTACACCTACAACATCTTTACCACCCATACCTCCAATAACCTCTCGCAACTTCTTCACTACCCACTACACTTCCATCTCTATCTCTCACACCCCTACTGACCGCATCATCTACCTTCACAACACCTCCTTTATCCCCGTGGGTAACTCGCCCTCTTCCCCATCTAATTTTCCTCTAGATCTTGTACACCCATATCACCTTTACCCAAAAAGGTGCAACACAAAAAACAAAATTTGAACCCTCCAATATGGTAGTCAAAGCAACCATACACCCTCTTACCCATTCATCTACCCTACCCCTACCCAAACAAACATGATCAACACCCAAGACAACTCCAGCACCCAAAACCATGGCTCAACCCACTCCCCCTTATACAAGGACCATGCCTCAATAATCAACCACACCTACACCTAAACCCACTTTCACTTCCCATTATAACCCACTAGCAAGGTCCTATGCCAAAATCTTAGCCAACCTCCTTAAGACATTCTACTATCACATTACCACCACTCAGACTTTATTACCCCCTCAAATCCAAGCCAAAAGGGTTTGATGATACTAAAATTTGTGCCTACCATCATGTGCTAGGGCACGATGTGGAGAACTATGAGGCTTTGAAACCGTCCTTATCTAGTTATTGTCCTCTCAAGCCAACTTTGATGATGACGACCTTCGATGAGGACCTACTTCACCGATACCCATTCCCACATTTCCCACTCAAAACCATGATCTCCACCCCCAAGCTCCTAGAGACACCTTCCAAGATTCAAAATTAACATGGTTCGCATCGAGAACTTGCTTACACCATCACCCAAATTTTGTTACACCCAACTCACCTCATATGGTTTTTCTCCTCTAGTAGGTTGTTACTCTTCATGTTGTTATACCACTCACCCTACACCTTCTTCATTTGCCAACTCCCCTCGATCAACATGATCCACATTACTACCTGTGATTAAAAGGATAAAGGTAAGGAAAAGGTAACTTCCCCACCAACTAATCCTATACCCAACATACCATCTACGCACCCATACCTAAAATCACTATCTGGCCCCACATACCCCATTTCTAATGGAGTCACACATCACACCATGCTCAAACAATTACACCAATCTCCCCTCAAAATGTCCTTATATGACCTCATCCAAACCTCAGAATCCCATCGTCAAGCTCTCATTGAGGTTCTTCAATCTATTAAGGTTTTACCCAATGACCATACACCCGTAGCTTCCATTATCACACCCCATCATGTAGCCTCTCTCACCAAATTACCACCTTTATCCACACCACACCCTACTCACCAAGTATCCTCCCTTAGCTTCTCAGAGGAATAGATCGCACCACACAAAAATGATGACATGAACCCAACCCTCTTTATATTTTTCCACATCAATGACATACTGGTACACCATGTGATGATTGATGGGGGCACTAGCATTAACATCATTTCATCCCATGTATTCACTCAAATGTGCATACCTGATAATTACATGCATAAACATCCTGTCATGTTGTATTTATTCAATGATGCTATTACCTCCACATTAGGCATTGTCATCCTCCACATTCACATGGGCCCTCACACTATCCCAAAATTATTTTACATCTTGGAGGGGAATTTCAATATAACTTGTTGCTTGGAAGACCCTAGATTCGTGTCATGGGTTGCGTTCCTTCCACTTTGCATCATTGTGTAAAGTTTGAACATGAAGGACACACCTATACCATTATAGCTGATCCATCACCTTTTAAAACATGCAACATGCTTTACCGACCTAATGATGTTCTTATACCCATTAAGGCATCTACCTCCACAACCGCTACCACTTCACCTCACTTCACCTACACTTCCACCGCACATACCTCTTCCACTCCTACCACCACCACAACCTCCATGGCCAACCCATCAGTCTCCCAATCTGTTAACTCCACCTCCGCATCGACCTCCGACATATCATCTATTCCTGCTACCCACATACTAACCACCGATCCCTTGGAAGGTGTTTTTCAACACCTCACTCTGGGGGAATACCACCTATATAGTGTCAACACACTCCTTACTTCACAAGAGTATGGAAGTCTTCACCAACACCCTCACTATGATCACCACATAGGAGAATGCCTCCTTTATGGTCCTCATCTTCATACCAGTCTCACCTATGGGGACTTGATACTACCACATACACACCCGAACCACTATCACAAACCCACCCATTTTCCACTGACTTCCAGTCTCTCACCAATCGTCATTTTCCCCACACCTTCTTGCACCGATGTGTATGGAAGGGTTTTGGTTTTGGATTTTACAAGCAAGGCCGCCATACCATTATTCCATGTACTACCCACAAACATAACGACCGTAGTGGTATCGGATTTCCTAAACCACCTACCAAATAGGCCCACATTGAACTCATCAAGGACATAAGCCCTTCTCCACCTTATTCACCCGCTCTACCTTCATCACCACCCTCACCAATGGAGTCGATGGATCCTGAATCTATCCCTCCTAAAATTTTTTTCATAAACACCATTTCCTTAGTGTCTCTGACTTATCAACGTGAGAGCAAGGCCCCTTCCCCACTTCCCTTCCTGTATCCTAAAATGATTGATAATGATACACCTTCAATTAAGGTCATTCAATGTCAGGATGATGAATCTATACTCACCTACCTTGGTGTATAAGACTCATATATTCATCATTCATTACCCTCTAGACACAAACCATGTTGAATGAATCAACTATCAAAATCAACATTCATACTCAGGATGACCCACACATCCTAAAGATTGGCCAATCTTCGGATGTTGTGAACAGAAGCCATCACTTATTTTCTCAAAGATCATAACCACACTTTTGCTTGGTCTTATGCAGACATGCCCGTATTGACCCCACCATAGTGGTCCACAATATCGTAATCGTTCCCGATGCCAAACCCATCAAACAAAAGCTAAGGAAAATGCACCCTCACATTGCCCTTCTTGTCAAAGAAGAACTTTAATGCCTTCTTTCCGTTTCCTTCATATTACCCATTGATTATCCTCATTGGATTTCTAACATTGTCCCTATCACTAAGGTGATAGGGGACTCCACATTTGCACAAATTTCTATGACCTCAACCTAGCCTACCCAAAAGATGACTTCCCTTACCTGGTATTGACCAACTGAGTTGACCTTACCGCTGGTCACGAGATGCTATCACTCATGGATGGCTTCTCGGTTATAACCAAATCTTGCTTGCCCCAGGATCAACATAAAACCACATTCATCACCCCTTGGGGGACCTTCTACTACCGATTCATGCCTTTTGGCCTTAAAAACACCGGTGCCACATATCAACAGGCTATGACTTACATCTTCCATGATATCATGCATCGTATATTGGAAGATTACGTGGATGATCTCTTGGAAAATCTAAATGCCACTCCAAGCACCTTACCATCCTCAAAACCATTTTTGACCATCTCATTAAATATTGCATTCACCTTCAGCCTAAGAAGTGTGTCTTCATAGTCCTCTCAAGAAAACTCTTGGGATTTATTGTTTCCCTATGTGGTATAGAAGTTGATCCTACTAAAGTCAAGGCCATTCTCAAAATGCCTCTACCCACTAACCTTAGACAACTTCATAGCCTGCAAGGTAAGTTGCAGTCTATTTGCCATTTCATTTCACAATTATTTGATCAATGCCAACCATTTCATCATCTGCTCAAGAAGGATGTCTCCTTTAAATGGGATGATGACTGCCACAAAGCTTTTGAGGCCCTAAAACAATACCTTCTCCAACCACCCATACTCATTCCACCTAAAGATGATCAACCTTTCTACCTATACATCTCAGCTACCGATCACTCCTTGGGAGCCATGCTCACTCATCGTGATGAACAACATAGGGAGCAAGTGGTTTATTACATAAGCCATACTCTTTTGGACTACAAAACCTAATACACCCATCCCAAAAAACTTTTCTTAGCCTTAGTTTTTATTACCACAAAACTCCATCATTACCTACTCAACCACAAAACCTATGTTGTGACCAACACCGACCCCCTACACTTCATGTATGCCAAACCTTACCAAAATCAATGTGCCACATGTTGGCTTATGCTTTTAGCTGACCTCAACCTTGAATTCATTCATCAAAATTCCATCAAGGCTAAGCTATCACCGACCAATTGGCCGACGCACCTATTTCCAAGGGATCAACCCTCTAATTTTGACTTTCCAGATGAGTCCATTGCTACCCTTTCCCTGATGAACCCCTTACCAAATGACACTCTTCTTCGATGGTTCCAAGTGTCAGCATGGGGTAGGGCTGGTATTATCCTCATTTTTCTTGATGGTGAACCCATGCCTTTGTCTTTCAAACTTGATTTTGAATGCACAAACAATATCACCAAATACGAAGCACTCGTATTAGGTCTTCAAGCCGCCTATGCCCTAGATGTCAAATCAATCAACATCTTTGGTGATTCTCAATTGGTTGTGAACCAAGTTAATGGTATATACCAATGTCATAACAAGAGATACTTCAAAATTATAAACATCATGTGGATATACTTTTGACCACCTTTGACCATTACGCCCTACAAACCATCCCTCGTTCAACCAACAAATTTATGTAGACACCATGGCCTGCTTGGCTTCTCAAATACCACTTCGCCCACCAATTCTAAAATCTTTGTCACCATACAATGACTCCAATCACCTTCTTACTTACCTCACAATGTTTACTCTATTAGAACCACTACCCCCGACCCGAGTGACCTGTGGTATAAACAATACCAACTATCTTTCTCTCTCCATTTTACCCCCTGATCTCACCCGTAATGGACAACGCACCTTCCTTAAAAAGGTCTCTCATTATGTCATCATGGGGGCCTCCTCTATAAGCATGGCTTTGATGGTATTCTCTTACGATGCCTCACGAGTTCTGAAATTCCTTATACCATTAAGGAAGTTCATGATGGCATATGTGGAGGTCACTTCAATGGCCTTGTTGTTGCTAAGCGTATCCTTCACCTAGGCTATTACTGGCCGACCCTTAACCTTGATTGTTGTAACTACGTCAAATGTTGTATAAAATTCCAACAACATGCCAACCTTCATCATACACCCATTCATGCCTTACAGGTCACCCGTGACCTTTGGCCCTTCTCTCAATGGGGTTTAGATCTTGTCGAGAGAGATTAACCCCATTCTTCCCAATGACATCAATGGATCATCACCGCTACCGAATACTACACAAAATGGGTGGAATCCATACCACTCATCTCCACAAAGCTAAGAAAATATGTGAGTTCATCAATCATCACATCATTTGTCACTTTGGTGTTCCTCATCACCTCATCACTGACAATGGAAAACAATTTAAAAACAAAACATTGTGAAAACTTTGTGACACCTTCGGCATTCAACTAAGTTTCTCCTCACCTTATTACCCACAAACCAATGGCCAAGCCGAATCCACTAACAAAACCTTAAACAAAATTCTTATGAAAGTGGTTAATGATACTGGGAAGGATTGGCATACGCACATTCCTTTTGCCCTATGGGCATACCACACTAGTATTCACACTTCCACTACCGCCACACCATTTTCTCTTGGTCTATGGTACCGAGGTGGTTCTACCTCTCGAATTCTAGATTCCCTCACTCTGCATTTCTCTCCATGACATGCTCAATGATGATGAATTTTCAAGAAGACCGTTAGCATAACTTGAGTTATTAGATGAACGTCATCTTAATGCTCTTGATCACCTTCAAGTTTACCAAAAATGTATCAAATGTGCCTATGAAAAATGTGTCCATGAACAAACCTTCCAAGTTGGTGACCTTGTCCTAAAAGAAAATCAACATGTAACCAAAGCAAAAAAAAGTAAATGGGGAAAATTTTCTCCTAATTGGCTTGGACCATACATCGTGACTCATACTTATGGATCAGGTGCTTATCATTTATCTTCACTCGATGGTAAACTTGAACCTGAGCCCCTTAATGCCTTGTATCTTCGACCATTCTACTATTGACCTATAGTCCTACCTCACCTTTTTCCTCTTTCCATGCTCATCCCTTGAGTGCTACCCACTTCCTACATCCTCACCAATGATTAAACAAGAATCATGTGAGTACCCATCACTTGTCATCTTCTCTTGAATATGTGTACCACATGTACTGCACATAGCATGATTCTCATGGATACTTTTCATCCACCTTTAGATGAGATCCCATGGTCATTTCACCCTACTTTTTGAACAAGAGTCCTATTCTTCACCTTGGTCTTGTCCATGACTTCAAAAGCCCTCACATGGGACCCAACTCCTTGAGTCAAACTTCTCACAAAAATATGACTCCCTCAAAAGGACATCTTCCTCTCAACAATCACTGTTGTAAATAGACTCCTCTCAAAGGACAACTATGTAAAGCTAAAAAAAGAAGAAGAGAAAAGTGGAAGCTTCCCGCATCGATCAACTTCACGAAGACCTCAAGGAGTTAAATTCCTCATCCCATATAGACTTCCCACATCGATCAGTCTATCTCAAATACAAGTCAAAACAAAGACTTTTCATCATGGACTTGCCCATTGTGACCTCGATCTCTTGCCCAAAGAGCATGCTACCACATATCATATAAAATTTAACCACCTTTCACTTTTCTCACCATTCCCACTCCCCTTTCCTACCACCTCAAGGGACCTCTTAGAAACCAAGATATTTGGTGATCATGTGACTACTTTTCACCTTAGAACAATCAATCATGCAATGTCTTTAGGGTCTTACATTCATCACCTCCTCCAAGGTATGATCTACTTGGTATGATCCTAACCAATCAGGTGGCTTTATTGCCTCCTCTTATCTTTTAAATGGTGTTTATTTACATTTTGATTACCTTATACAGATTTGGTCCTCGACACTTACCTTTGGGGTAATCTTCTTCTTTTTCCACAATCAACATCACCTATACCAATTTTCCTATAACCCACACACACCTAACAGACCTAAACCCACAACATGCCTAAAACCTACCAACTCATTTTCATACCCCCTCATATTCTTCCCTAGCTTATGGGAGAACTACATCGGCCTGAGGTCCCTTTTCACCGGACTATGTAGGCAGCACTCCGAGGGCATGGGGCCCTTGGAGGTTAGCTCTGGCCACTCTCTACCCTAACCAATCCATCTTTCC